>JAIUCT010000009.1:6244673-6276248 GCA_021307375.1 Tetraneura akinire
ATAATAATAATAATAATAATAATAATAATAATAATAATAATAATAATCTCTAATCAATTATTTAATTCTTAGACAATATTAATATCATAACGAGAAACAAAAAAATGTATTTTTAATTTGAATTAAAATCTATAATTTTTAGGATATTTTTAATTGTTACTCGAAAATTATGATTCCCGTTTAATATTGGACTCGTTGAATAAACTTTATATTTTGGATAATTAATATTTAAAGTTTTTCCGATCGTATACTGTTTGTGGTGAATCATGATTTATATATTCGTATTAAAATTATTAAACACGCGTAAAAAAAATATGTCACTTTTCATATTAACAGATCTATAATGATTTGAAAAAAAATGGATAAACTGTATATTAATTTAAAAACTTGTCTTCTATAACTTGTTATAATATAATACGAACGCGATAAAATGTGATTGGTTTAGATTTAAAAACTTACCTTAGAAAATAGAAAATAAAAAAAAAACTTTTCTAACGTATTAACTTGAATGGGATAGTGACGCGGAATTCGTGATGAAAAACACGAATTGTATTAAAAGATCATACGATAAATATTATAATATAATATGCGTTTTTATAATATAATGTTGTATAAAAGCATTATATTACGTAATTGAAAATAAAAAAATATCGGAAATCGTATCGTCTTTTAATCATTTATCGACTTGATATTTTCGAGTAAAAATAAAAAAAAAAAACCTTAAAATATAATATATAAGTTTATTGTACCGCCTATATACTAAATACTCGGTTATAGTATGAAAAATCAACCAAATCAATTCGCTAAATTAAAACTATTTTTCTTTTTTTTTTAACATTTCATTTCCACACGCAAGACGTTGAAGGCAATTTTGACGTTTGTTATTTTATATAGAATACTGAATAGTTGGAATTAGTACCTATAGTAATATGGTCGAAAATTGCACGTTTGATTTTATAACATTGAAAACATTTCAAAAACCATTCAAAAACCGAAATCACTAGTTTTTTTTTTTTTTTTCAATTATATTATACATAATATAACGTTAACGTATCTATATCTAATCTAAACCCCGTTCAGACTTTCTACACTCGGACCTTTTACGAGAATATTCTTCGAACGTTATCCTTGGCAGCTTTTTCGCGAGCTGAGACGAACAAATTTCTATGAATAATATCCCATTTATTTATTTGTTTATGATTCATCGTGTACTGTGCACATATTATTTATTATTATATTCCATATTTGTCTCCAACTTCAGGATGTTCGTCGGTTGTGTTTTAGAATAACTTACCCGAGAAACGTTCTCGTTCGATCTTTATCTTTATTATATAGTTTTTTCGATAAGCGTCTTCGGACCAATATCGTATTGTTTTTACAAAAATAAATAAATATCGAATCGTTATTATAGTTTTTAGTGTTTTTTCTATGTATTTTGTTCTTTTTATTGCAATCAATAACTAAGGGGAACGATAGCAGCTATATATTTATTACGCAGCTAAATTTTGCAATATTTATATACCCGGTCTAAAATTAAATTGCAGTGGCATTATAGTACAGAAATATATTATTTGTTATAAGTTAACGAACTAAAAATATTTAGTCATTAAATGTGTTATAAGAAAAGTACTCTTTTAATTATTAATATTAATTTCATTAATATTATAAGTATATTCATTTTAAATAATTATTGTATAAATGTTACGGAGCGTAAACCAAAACGGCTCTGTTTAGAGCTAACAAATTTTATGAGGGTTTACCCTAGTAAGTAGCACCGCCTAAGGTACGGTAAAAATATATACTCCAATCGTAGACGCGCATGCACGAACACAACCAAACGCGTAATAACTAGCTGTGATTGGACGACCAATCAAAGAAGCTCGTCACGTTCAAAAATAGCATAAAAGGCGAACGATCGACCGAAATTATTCATTCCAGTCACAGCAGCAGTCCAGTCAACATCTTCAAAACTCCGGACTCAAGACTACAGAAACAAGAACGACCGCGTACAGCCTACGATCATCGCCCAGCCCGAACACGGTTCATTGTCATACCTCACCGAGAGGGTATAAGTTAAGACACGGTATCGTACCCGAACGTCGACCACGACGGACCATCTGAGTAGACGCCGACAACTAGAGCCACGTTGTGAACGAAGGACCCGACGACAGAAGCTCGAACATCGAAAACGATCTGAAACAACCACCACACGGAACGTCCCTATAGGTCCGCGTATTGTAATATCCATCGCGCAACGAGTCTCGCCCCCTTGTAAACAGAGCGACCAATTTGGCCCCACGAAATCTGGGTATTAACGTCGCACCGGTGTGACCGCTAACTTTAGCTTCGTCCGACGGTGCTTTTAAGTATTAACTGTGTAACTTGTGAAATAAGAATAATAGTAAAAGTTAACAATAAGACCAGCATGTTACCGTAACCAATTATTTAATGATATGGATAATGAAACTTAAAGCAAACCACCTAAACAACTGTTTTACATTATTCATAGTTGAAAATCGTTACAAATTTTCTTTCCTATAGTGATTCATTGAATTTACTTTTTCTATATTATAATCGACCGATTAAACTCGATTCGATTGCTCGAACTATTTGAATAATTTTTTTTTTTATTTGATATAAAGGAGTAAAATCTCTGGGAGGCTATATATATATTTTTTTTTAATTCTAATTTGTTTTATAAATTTGTTTTTTTTTTTTAAATTTATTAACTCTTCGAAACAAACTAACAAAAAATGGTATTTTATATAATCTATAAATAAAATCGTTAATAATATGTTTACAATAAAAAAACTAATTTGCTTGATTGTAATAATAAATAAATTTATTGCTGATTTTTATTCTTCTTTTCTAGCGTGTTTTGCTTAAAAAGAAAATGTGAAAATTTAAGAGGACGTAAAACTTTAACCCCACGTATTATTTTAACATTCACGTTGTTTCTACATAAAATAAAGTTCGAACTCACACGACAATTCGTTATAAATTATTATGTTTCTTTTTTCTTACTTTCTTTTCTCTTTTTTTTTTTTTTTTTTTTTTGAACGGATATGATATAGAAATGAAGTTAAAATCGATAATAAATAATATATAATTTAGTTTTCTTTATGCGAGAACAAAATATCAAGTTTTAGAACTATTTGCTTCACTGATTTAACTTTTTTTTTAGACGTTACTGCGTTTTACATTATTTTGTAAATTTTCTGTTTTATGTTACATCTTACATCATCAGTGCGAACAGTCTTGTATTATACATGCGTGTTGATAAAAAATTTAACTACATTTTTTATACGAAATAACTCATCATTTTGTCAATCGATAATTTTTTTTTTTTTGTATTACAACGAAATGTACGTCCACATGTCAGAGTACCGTTCGAAAGTATGATAATATAGTAATAAAAGTGGACATATTATGTGCTGACAATAACAGTGTCGAAATTTACGAAAATGATTTAACAAATGAAAAATATTATCGAATATACAGGATAAACTTTTGTAAACGTTAAAACCTAACCTTTTGTAAATTAAATCGAAACGATCAAAACTCTTTCGTAAAATATAAAATATATTTTTATTTATAATTAATTTCGTTATATTGAACAATATAAAATTTAAAGTATTGCCTCGGTTAGTTAAAAAAATGACTATAATACCTACGCATAATTATTTTGTGTTTTATAATAATAATTACTATTTACAAAAATTCGAATGGAATTCGAACAGTATTTTTTTTTTTTTTTTTTTTTAATAAAGTCGAGTTTTGTTGTGACTCGATGAAAGTATATTATTATTATTATCATCTCATCAATAAGTAAATATTATACTTTTATTTTACGAACAATTATTATCGATTGTGTTAAGAGACGATACTTTATCGTATTTTATATTCGGTCTTGGTACAACAACGAAGTTATAATAGCTTTTAGAGTATAGGCAGGTATACGATTGAAAAGAAATCTGCATTAGTGTGTATATAATGAGTTGAAAAATTAAAATTAAAAAAAATATACTTTATACATTACCGAAGCCTCCTCCTACTCGTTTCTCTTGAAAGGAAATAAAAAAAAGACAAATAGTTTTATAAATAATAAAATTAATATTTATATAATATGTAATATACGTATATATTATTATATCGTACGGTATAATAATAATTTTATTTGTACATCGGTTTCTTTTATGAAATCGTTTTGCTTGCGGGTTCAAGAAAGCAAGATATATATTTTTCACGACGAGTATTATATTATGAAAATGTCGAGAGTTCTAATATAATATTATTTATAAGAAAAAAATAATAATATACTGTATAAAATATTTCATACTCGATTAGTCGTAAAAGCGAATAATAGAATAAAATATATAACATTTTTTTTTTTTTTTTTTATGTACGAAACTATTTTATAATGACAATAGAAGTGAATTTTTTTTCAATTCGTATTTATACAATTTTATGTACGACGATAACATACAATATATTAAAAAAATTTATTACCAACGCATCGATACAAAATATTATAAACACATTATTTGCATTTAAAAACGTATATCGTTCTATATAATATAAGCATAATATAGTTATAAATTAATTGGAAATGATAACAATAAATAGGTGTAAGATATAAATTTAAACTTCAAATTACAATAACATAATAGCTTTTAAAATGTGACAAAACTCTATTCTAAATTTAATGGTAACTGGGGACGGGAACTTTGTTGTTTATTAAAGTGGCGTTTCCGGACTGTTTAGCCAGTTAATTGCCTCTGTTTTAGCTTCGTGTGATTTTGCCGTTCCTCCTTCAAATTTAGTAATTGGACGTTCTTCCACAATATGCTTGATAGTTTGTTCGATTCCAAAAGAGCAAAGAAGGGATTGTTCCATTTCATCATTTCACATATAGTAAAACTATTGCTTCTGTCTTGCTCGGTTCTTATTCTATTCAAGGTAGCTATTCCGTTGAAGATCAAAACCAGGGATTCTTGTTTCTGGGTTATCGACCAAGGTAACTCCTCGCACATCCGAGTCTTACCATCGTGTTTTCCATGTTATCGATAAAGTTTCTACTGGAAATGTAAGGTGGTCCCATATTGCGGGGTGTCTCGACTTAAGCTTCGTACGGGGGCGTGTAAAAATATCTTCGTGCAATGGTAGTTTAGGATTTCTTTAAATTCTAAATAATTTCTAATTCAAAATAATTCAAAATGTCATCCAAATGTTGGATCAATAATTAATCTACTAATAATTAACAGTTTTTAATGAGATAAAACGCGTGAATTTATATTTTATTTGTATCGTAATCTGTAAATTGATGATTACGGGTAAGTCATTACATTAAAATCATCGTCGTAGTTATTTTATATTATAATATCTAGTTATATCTTATATTGTACGTGAATAACCAGTTAAAGTTTTTAATTTTTCTAAGAATTCAATAGTTTAACCGAAATGGCTCGTTATTTTATAAAATATATCTAGTTGTTCTATATAATATTATCGGAATTTCATACATTTACGCTAACATATTATAATAATATCATTCATTCCGGCGAAAATTCATCGCTCAATATTTTATAAGAATTTGTTACGAATAAATAAAATTTCTAGGCAACATTCGTTAGAAATTTAGAACAGTAATAATATTGAGATATATTTTACAATAATTTGATAAAGTATCAAAAAGCGCTGTTGACTATATTTTTAATGACTCATTTTACGTATAATTTTTAATGGCTTCGATATAGCGTGTACATATTCGGTTGAATTATTCGTTTTAAATAAGAAACGATTTGGAAAATATTATCATAATTGTCTTACGTTTCACCGCAACGTTTAATCCGAAAAATTTCATTTTTGTTTTATCTTTGGCGACCAGCGCCCGCGGCGGCGGCGTGATTATTATACTCGTATTATGACCGTAATAAATTTATTATAATATTTATACAATCTTGGACGCAATTAGGCTTTTTTGGTACTTTCAGGGGAGCTGGAATACACACAGAATATTGCCAGTTTTTAAATTAGCACCCCGTATAGAAATTTGTCAAGAATATAATGTTGAAAAATAAAATAAAAATTCATTTATCACAATAATATTCAGTAACTAAAATTTTTATCCGGATTTCAGCACCCCCTCTGTTTTTATTATTATTATTATTATTATTTAATTTCAACTCGATATTTCTACTTAAAATAAACATAAACGAATATATTATAAAAAAAAAAAATTCCCAATGAATGGCAATAATACGAGTGCAACGTGTAAATATTTAACGATAAATTTTATGATATTTTATGCATAAAAAATAGGTCAGTAAAATAATTATTCCCTCGACCATTGTATTTTATAATATTATCATCGATTGGTTAAAAATTTAAAATAATATTTTAACGTAACAAAATAATATATTATGTTTTCGTCGGAAAAACGATTCGAAAACGATTCCTTTCGTTTAACCTATAAAAACTCGAGTTGTTTAGTATTATTACCAAAAAAAAACAAAAAAAAAAAAATTTAATAATAACATATAAATATTAAAAATACAATCGTAAAATATTTTTATATTAACATTTTTAGTGTTCCTCCGTCCCGTAACGAAACTGTTCGAGTCATGATAAAACTAAAATTTACTTCGTACTCGAAACTATAAAAAAAAAAAATAAAAATAAAAATCTAAAATTGACTTGTCTTAAAAAAAAAAAAAAAAAAAAAAAAAATACACCTGACAGATTTCAAGTGGTATTTTGATACCCGTATACTTATAGTTATACTGAAAACAGTTATTGCTCACGCTTTCACGCTGTTTTATACCTTTACCAAGGTATACGAGTACGGAGGGTTGAAAACACGCGTATCTATACATAGTTTCCCACTAGATTACTTAGATTACTCGTGTTCGCGTGTGCGTTTTTCATATGTGTAGTGTGTGTTCGCATTTATTTCGATATATCGGAACAGAAAAAAAAAACAGCGAAATATTCCATCAGGCTTATCGAGATTTCGCGAATATAATACTATACATTACGGAGAGGGAGAGATAAATAGAGAAAAAAATGAAACGAGGGAATAATAAAATATGAAATAGGAGAAAAAAAACAATTTTCCTGAAGAGTAAATTGTTGCCGGACGGAATCTACGCATACGATCGTTTAAGCCGGTTTAATAATAATAATAATATACCTAACCGTTGAAAACAGCACACGGTACATTTATATTTTATAATAATAACGTTATATTATCTCTCGTACGGATCGTCGGAAATAATAACTACGATAATGCGTAATAACCTCGTTCGTATAACCGCGACCGCGGGAGTGGTCGGCGCGAAACATATTATACCGTTGTATACGACCGATTAACCGCGTATTAGGTATAATAATAAAATAATATTTTATTATTAGTATCCGATGGATTTCTATCGAATCTCGTATATGTCAGCGATTGTTTCGGTGGCTTTGACATAAAAAATTATTAATAACAACATATTATATTATTATTATATAATTCCGTCTCCCGTGCTCGTCCTCACGGACGCAATCTCCGCGCGTCGACTTTGGCCAGGGAGATATTAAGTATTTATACACACGACCCAGGTATACTCCCCCCGAATGCGGTATCTTCAACACATAATACTATAATAATATTAATATTACGTAGGTATATATACTATATATTATATATCTAATCGATCACGACGTATGTCGCAAAGATTTTTTTTTATTTATGACAATTCGTATTTTTTTCCCCTCCTATATCGAATCGTATTTTCTCGGTCATATCACTTTTTTTTTTTGTGCGTATTTTCTATTCTTCCATACCGCAGTATAATATATTACGTTCGGCAGGATGAATAACGTATTATTATTATTATTATTATGATCTTAAACTAAATCGCGAAGTTTATATTATTATATATTATAATGTCTTTGTTCGAAATCCGATATAAATGTTACGTATTATTATCATGTGACCAGGAATATACGTTGTATTGATAATATATTATATAATATTATATTATGTATTTTATAAACGCGCGTGGAAAATAGGAAAATAAATAATTTCGAGCGCGCGTGCCTTATCGAAACGGTATATTATATTATTTTCTCTCTCTCTCTCTCTCTCTCAAAGACGGCATCGTCGCTTCACAAGGAGAATGGAAATAAAAAAAAAAAGCAAGCTATAATGTATCGCGCCCAGATTGGTATACGCGTATTTTATGTATTATATTTTATATATATATATAAGGCGAGAAATAAATAAAGAAATAATATAATAAAGAAATAAAAATAAATAAACGGCCGTGCGGGTAGTTTGGCACACCCGGCGGCAAGTCACACACGCGGTAAACGGGGAGAGGTGCGTGCTACGGAAGTGAGTCGCGGCGACAACGCGCGCGTCCGACTCGGCGAAACGGCGGAAAATTATCGTTCGCGCGACAGCTGAACGAGCAGTCGACGATTCCAGTACGCGTTATTTCGAGTTTTCGACGCACATCTGTAATTATTATTATGATAATTATTATTATTATGATTATTATTATTATTATTATTATTATTATTATTATTATTATTATTATTATTATTATTATTATTATTATTATTATTATTATTATTTTTATTATTATTATTTTTATTATTATTATTATTATTATTATTATTATTATTATTATTATTATTATTATTATTATTATTATTAAAACGACAGCCGTTTTACAAGCCGTATTATTAATAATAATATAATAATAATTCAATTTGGTGAATAATATAATAATGTTATTATTTCACTACTATAGCCGAAGAGAAGGGAAACGTGGCGTGCCACCAACTTCCGGCGACGAAAATTTACCGAAAACGCGTTAAAACGAGCGTTTTAATCCGATTTTTGCGCTTCGTGCGGCTGGCTAAACCGACTCGAACCGTTTTCCGCATGAAAACTCTAAACGCCATACGCGATAATAACATCCGCCCTCGACTTTCAGGTTAGTGACCTTGACGTTGACGGTGAAAAAAATTTAAGTTTTCTATAACGATAAAATATCCGATTTTATATACTCGTTTCAGTATTCACATTTCTTTTTTTATGTAATTTATTAAAATCACGATTCCGAGATTAATCTGTAAAAGTTTATGGTCGAAAACGTTTATTTTTTTTTCTTCCGATTCGAGTCACTAACTTTCGATATTATTTCATATACGCCGTACCTATTGCGATTCGATCTAAAATATTAGTTTAAAAGTCAATTTTTTTTTTATTTTTACCCTCTCTATTTTAACTCCTTTTATTCTATTTCGACTTTAAATAATATTAGTTTGGTCGTTTTCTTTACAATCTCACCTTGAAAATTTTTTTATTATACTCATATTCGAATTCGTTTAAACGCAGACGACGACGGATAAACGACGTCATCGTAGAATTTTAACGACGAAAAAGTGATTTCTTTTTTTTTAAGCATTTTTTTCCTATTCTGAAAGGGTATAGTTTGAAAAAGTTGTCTAAATCCGATGAGTCAAACTTATCCTATTGTTAATCTATATAATATATTTTTTAATATCCACACTCGACTAAACGCCCCGAAGGCTTCGCCAATTTAAACGTTTTCATTGATATTATTCTCATTTTTGATAATACGGTCCCTCGAGCACTCTGTATTCATTTTAGCCAACGTAGGTTTTTACAATTTGTATTTTTTTTTCGGTAATCCTTATAATATCATAATAATATGTTATTGGTCCGTGTGTTTATATTATTATATATAACAGCTAGACACCATAAATCAACGGGGTGTTTCGTAAAAGGTTTATAGAAGGGATGAGTCAAGAGATCTCTACGAATCGTCTGTGATGCTTATATGCGAATCTCTGGTGTTTAATACCGGGATGCACTTAATGAAATATCCACATACGCTTTTAATAATATTATATATATATATAAATAATGTTATAAAGTCCTATTTCTGATCTTCAATTATTTCTCTCTTCGCGCCCCGTTACCGCGGTATAGAGCCAGACAGACGCAGTTTCTAGGGTCGCATATGCAGACATTTCGAAAACTTCATTTTAACTCCTCCGTGGTAGTGACAATGTGAAAATATGTCATAATCATATTATTATATTGTTGTTGTTGTTATCGTTGCTGTTATCACTTTTGTTCGTATACGCGCATGTATATACTATATACACGTTTCTTTATTTTCGTATAAAATCTGCCAATTCAGCGTCGATTTTATCGTGTAATTTACTATAATTTATATAGTTTTTCTCAATTAATTAAAATCTTCGGACTTCATATTATTTTTCGTGAAATTTTATTTAAAAAAATTACATCAAGTCGCAATAACATGATTATATTATATTAAATTCTCAATTTATATATATATTATGTATTTTATATTCTAACCTGTAACTATATATTATTATATTGTGTTCTTCCATAGTTCGCGTGAAATGTAAAAATCCAATTGTATGGGGAAAACGAATATTTTTATTCCATTTCTTATTTTTTCCAATTTGAAATTGTTACTTTTTCAAGTTATTTTTTATTCACTCGATGTCGATATTACTATAATGAGTGGCCAAAAAAGTTTTTGAAAGCTTAATATTTGTGCTCAAAGCACAACTCAATGAATTATATTTTACTTTTATTTTATGTCTTATACGATGGACGGTAATTTGGCATTTGCAACTTTTCTTTTTTTCAGCATATCGACAAATAATATAATGTTAATAGGAAGAAAGACTTGGAAAATTCGTCGTTTGATAGGGATATGAAAAATTCAAAAATATCGAATTTTCCTTGAAATAGTTATTTTGCTATACCTAAGCTCGTTCCAGGTGAGCAGCTACATATTATACCGATCGTTTAATGCGACAAAACCAATTATTATTATTATCATTATTACATTACACTTTTCGCGTTTTTTTTTTTTTTTATTATCATCATTTTTTAAATAAAAAATATATACCTATATATAAATCTGAGAGTTGACGAGCCGGCCGAATAATGAGAAAAACGTCGTACGACAGAGCAAATAATATAATTTTGTTTTCAAAAACAAGTAATAGTAATAAGCACGATAGAGCCATTTGGTTACTAAAAGGTCTCGTGCACCCCCGGAGTGTCGTTAAGAGCTGGCGCTACGAGATTAATGCATATAGCCAAAGACGTCGACCGGCCGTCTCGGATGGGGAATAGAAAACAATAATATTATAATCACGACGGCGACGGTCCACAAGTTTCATAAAAGTGCACACTCTCTATTCATAATATACAGATCCCCGGTGTTGTATACACATAATAATGATAATGATTAATGATTAATGATAATGATAATGATAATAATGATAATAATGATAATAATGATAACAATAATAATAATAATAATGTATAGAGGGGAATGAGAAAAAATTTCAGAGTTTCTAAAATTGCGGACGGGCAAACGCGACGTAAAATCTTTCGGATTTCCTAGAGAAAAACCCTACGGGAGCCAAACGGGGTGTAAGTGTATTTTTTTATTTATTTATTTTTTTTTTTTTCATCCTCGGGGGTGAGTCGATATATTTTCACAATGCGGAGTTAAAAAGAGTTCGCACGACATAATAATATTCGTCATTTTACGTTTCGATGGAAATAAATAAAATATCATACGGTCAAACGGAATGGGAAAATTATATAAAATGAAAAAAAAAAATACGTAATTCGTTATTTATAGAAATATTATCACGTGTGTTCTGCACACGCGTATGATATTTTTTTTTTTTTTATTATTACTTGCGAGTTTAAACTTATTTGGAAAACGAAACGATAATATGAAAATTAAAAAAAATCCAAGACTTAAACTTCATACTCGTATAGAAATACGCGCGCGAAATAACGGAGCCGACTGCGAAACGACGTCAAACGATAATAATTCGTCTTCGTACGTCGCAGTACTTTTTTTTTTCCACAGCCTTTGAAGAGAGAAACGAACGACGTCGTAAATAAATTTTATATATAATATTAAAAGGACGTAAAACGTTTCGAATATAAAACTGCATTAAATCAATAACACAAACCCTCGAACGAATATAATAATATATAAAACAAAATACCCGTACAAATAATCGTAATAATAATAATATCGCATATTTTTTATGGACGATAATCTCAACAGAGCAATTTCCAATGTGAACGGTTGCAGAAAAAACGTGCGATTTAATCACACTTAATTCGTATCGATTCCCCCGTCCGTCGATGGTTATTTCATTTTTTTTTTTTTTTAAACGTAAATTAAATGAATTTTTTCTAAAATTCGACGTAAAGGATTTCGATCGTTTTAATATCATATTATTATAATGCGAAGGGGTGCCTATTATTATACGATTTAAATTTTAAATTGAAAATATTATATAAAGAACCGGGAGAATCGTCTAATTAAAATTTTTGTGAAAATAAATAAAAAAAAAATTTAAATGTTAAAAAAAAAAATGGCCAAACAATTTTAAAAAATTGTATTTATATTTTAATTAAACGTGGAGTTTATTTTATTTTATTTTTATTACGTTAAAAATTATTTATTTAATATATAATATATAGCTTATAAAAATTATGTTCAGCGTGTGCGTTATACGACGTTTTATAACGTTTATTATTAATAATATTTTCACTAATACGGTTAGGAACTTAGGAAATACGTAATTTAAATGTAAACGCCAAACACGTATTTATACATTATATTATATGTATATAATTTAAATATTTGTTTTGGCGAAAATCGTATTTACTGGAAATATTTATTTTGTGAATTAAAATTTGTTTGAAATATACGTTCTGTAATAAATGAAATAAAAAAAAAATATTTAAAACACGTTAATTGAGAAACTGTGATCTGATAAAATAAATACGATGTTAAAATAATATGTTTTGTGTAATTATTGTACACAAATACCTATTTATAAGTTGAATTCTTGGTAAAAAAAAAAAAAATAATAAACTACAAGTCGTTTTTATGAATATAAAATTTAAAGTTTAAATACTATCGTTTGTATCACTATTATTTAGTGATTTCTTCATTATTCTTGTTAAATAAGTATAATAATACAAAAACATAAAATATAATATTATAATTTTTAATAAAATACACTTTAAACATATTATATTTAAATAGTATTAAGTCCGATTTTTTTAGTACGATATAAACTCATGACGTAAAATATCTTGGAAACATTAATATTAAAAAAAAAAAAAAAAAGTAAATATTTTTATTTAATTTATACAAATTATTTGAAATCTCTGGGTGCGCAACTATTACAATGTTCGATATTATTCGTTTTTAATCTAACCTAACCTAATTCTTAAGGAGTGAAATTTAAAAATATCCGAGAATTTAACTATAAACTATATAGTGGGTACTTACTTTGAAATATTTCCAATGTATATTTTATAAGTGCCTAATACTTAAAACAATATAATTTATATTATGCTTCTATAATTATCATTATTAATTAATAATATTAAAAATAATTAAAATATTAATTTTAAATATTATATTATGTATTACTCACGATTAAACATATTCATATTGAAATATCGTACATTACATTGAATTAAATAGATTTTTTTTTTTTTTTTTATCTAATCGTTTCGGAGCTGTTGGAGTAATCCAGGTCTCAGTGCTGTATCTAAATTGTGCGTGATATATTTAAAACTATATAGTTGGTCATCGATTATTATTTATGGTACTATATTATACCGTTATTTTTAAACCGTTCTATAATATTATACGATTTTAACACTCAGTTTTTATAATATACATAGGTACCTACCTCCCTTATTTTTGCTTTTAGTAAATTTAGTAAAATTATTTTTTTTTTTTTATATGCAAAGTGTACGCGTTTTATTATACGTTTTTAATTTAATGAAAATACTATTTCAAAAGGTTTCATATATATTATTTTTATTTATATTATTTTGATGAATTATCGTGTAAATTTTTTTTTTTTTTTTAAAAAAAATTCTGTATTCTAGTTATTACAGTCTACATAATATATTTAAATATTAATATGCACGTTTCCAAACGAACGAATAATTAGATTAACGTGCCGTATAATACCATATTAAATACGAATTATAGCGGTATTACAAATGTGCATAATATTGTGACGTAGAATGATATTTTCAACAAGGCTTAAATCACGACCGAACCGAACAATACATGGACAAAATTTAGAATTTTTTATTTGAATATACAATAATGCACATTATTATAATAGGTACTACCTATTAAAAGAGTTCTTGAACTAACCATTTGTGTCTAAATAATAATCGTTTAATTTTTTGAAAAATATATAAAAAAAATTGTTAAATATTATATTTTGTATACACGTGTATACCTACGTTAAAATCAATTTTATTTGTGATTTTTAGATACGTTAATGTACTTGGAAAACGCAATTATTTAGTTTAGTTCAGTTCAAATTTTTTGGTACCTAAATAAAATAATAATATATTATATTATTTTCAAACGTCAAATAGTTTTTATTTTTTCAATATTACAAAATATGTATACAGGTAAAAATTAAACGTGTTCACGTCATGTATATTATGCATATCTAACCTCTTTGATATCTTATATTTGGTCAAATTACGGAAAGTTAATTTTATTTCTTAGTCGTCTTTTGTGTTTTGTGTACTCGTAATTTAACCTAACCTTGAATCGTTTATTACCTACCGTTTTTAATAGGTTTTCGTTTATAATATGTGAAATTTAAAATGAATTGTATTTTAGTTACAAATAAATGAAATCGTGCTCAAGCTTTCCGAAAAATCATGTTTTCGTTTCTTTTTTTATAGTACAAAACAAAAAAAAAAAAAGCGTATAAAAAATGTATTTCAATAATATTTTAAATTTTAAGTACCTATTATTAAAACACTTACGAACAAATACTTTCTTATAAATGCGCTCTTTAGTACGTAAGTAATTGTATAACTTTAAAACGGTGAAAAATATTCGTTTAAATATCGTAAGAGGTATACCTGTAAATATAAATTTGATTTCATATCATTGATGTTTGGATCGCGTTCGAAAACTTTAAATAACTTATAATATTCATCTAGAAGTATTCGAAAACGAGCTTGTTAAAATTGAATAAATCGTGAGAATTCGCTTTTCGGAAAAGTGTTTGGAATGATATATTTTATTCAAATTTATTGATTTACTCGTATCGCCGTGTCGATTTCCATTTGGTGGTTGTTCTTAATAATAATAATAACGTGCTTTTCGGACTTTTCCAACGCGAATATAATATTATTATCGCCGCGCTTAAACCGTTACGAAACGACGTTTGCCCAAGGACGTCGTATATACCGGGGTATAAATAACGGGGGCTCGTGTTATTACGACGTCTTAGGAAAGTGATGGTACGAAAATAAAACGGATAATCCCGAGGATTTACACCCCAGCTGCCTTATCACGTTTATATATGACACGTGGTGTGTATACTCGGGTACAATATACGTGTTCGGCACGCGCGTAAACCGACTTCTTAACCTTAACTCTTAAAAATACGCGCAATTGACCCATATCGGTTATATACTTACAATAATAATAATAATGATATCATTACCAATTTACCATTTACCGGATGCGGTATAAATAGGGTACCGTCCTCGCGTTTTATATACCAATATGTCGCGGTATACGCGAGCTTATTATAAATTTATATTAACAATGTTATTATATGCGTATACCTATAATATATTTTATATACAATGTAACGTAATAATAATATATCGCGTCGTTCTCGCCGTATTCGGTCGTCGTCGGCGCGAAATCGAACGATATAAATTTCGCGCGCGAAACGCAAAAAAGCTTTCGACCGTTTCGTTTTATACTGTTATTTTTTCTCTCTCTTCGTTCACCCCTCGTTTTATGTATTATACACACACACACACACACACGCATAAACGCGATATAATATACACGCATACTTCGTTTCTGGGAGCGGATTCGGATGTATATAGAGAACGGCGGAGGAACGCTCAATAAAATGTCAACCAGTTTATCTTGAGTTATCGCCCCTCGGTCGCTCCGCGGGTACGTCTACGCGCGGGATTTACCGTCGTCGAGGCCGCGAATCCATCCTCCAGACCGCCCCTTCTGCACCCTCTCACCACCGACAATCGCTAACTTAAAACTTATCGACGAAATCTTTATTTATTCGCACATCGAATTTACACGCGCGCGCCAACCGCCTTCCCCCCCCAGAAAAACATACGTCTTCGGGTTGCCACTTTTCTTCTAACCGCTCTCCCTCGTCCTGTTTCCATCTTTTCGCCGTCCGCAAGACGGAATTCGTTTTTCTATACATATTATATACTGTATTATACTACGGGAAAGCGACCGTCGTTCCGATATGTTTAAACGAATGTGTCCGTCTTCAGCGGTGGTATAATCGTCACCGTAGTAACGCGCGTTATCGATTGTTAATTTGGACGTATTTTGTATAGAAAAAAAAAATAGGTAGGTTATAATTTATTAACAGATAACAAAATATTTATCCGTGATAATACAAGCAATAATAATATTATGTATTTATATATTATAATATACGTTATCACGACTACAGACCTATGGTTACCTACTCGTTTTTAAGTAAGGGTTAGGTCAGTTTTCGGACCGCGGTCATCCAGTCAAATTTTATTTTATTACAATAATATTTTCAGTCCTTTACAGTTGAACCGATAGATATTTTATACGATTAAAATATTATTACAAAATGATCTACTTTTATTCATCATCCGAAAAATGTTAATAATATTATTTCAGCCAATCGCGAACTTATCGTTATTATATTTTCACATATAGGTATAACAAGAATAAAACAAATTTAATGAGAATATTAAACTGAAAATTCGTCTGAAAAAGTTTATTTTCGGATGAAAGTTACACAAACTAATACACTATTTCAAGGTTAGTCGTGTTTTAAATTGCAGCACTACTTCAAAGCACGTAATAAATCATTTACAATATTACCGAATTTATCCAATTAATTAAATAAATGCTCGCAGGTCGTAGCATTATACATTATGATGGTAAATGTAGAAATAATATAAAAAAAAAAAAAACGCGATAAAAAAGGTTGAAAACTTTTTCTCATTCGCTAAACATAATTTAATACTATTTAAAGTAATATTTTAAGTGTACTTTTCTGATTAATTACTATATTATAGTTCTTTAATATTAATACTTTAATATTTTCTTTTACGTTATATTTATCTGTCAATTATTTTATAATCCAAATGATTGAATTCCGTAATACCTACTCCCAATTTGTCAATTTTAAATATATTTACGATCTACCTCAAATAATAATAATAATATTCAGAGTTTTTTCACGTTTACCGATGCTTTTACATTCGACTGCGTAAGTCTAGTATACTATAGTATACAGTGTTGTATATTATCTAGATAGATTTATCTAGATAAATTATCTAGATAATTTTTTTTATCTTTTATCTTATACAGATGAATTCAAAATGACTTATCTGAGTCATTATCTTAGATAAATATCTAAGTCATCTAGATAAATTTATCTAGATAAAATAAATTAAATATAACCTAACCTACAAAAATTTAAGTTACTATCAGTTAAATTTTTTATTTCAATGAAATTCAATTAGTTCCATGTAAAGGTGAAAATTCATCATAAATTTCAAAGTATTTTTTTTTTTTTAATCTTAATGATGATTATCATTACTGATACATTAATATCAGTAATTTTATGACATTTTATAATAGTATAAAAATGTATTTTTTTTTTATCTAGATAAATTTTAATTTATTATTTATCTTTATCTAGATAATTACATTTTTATTTATCTTTTATCTTGATCTAGATAATTTTATTGCCTAATATATTTTATCTTTATCTAGATAAATTCATATTTATCTTTATACAACACTGATAGTATACCACGACCGCGGTAACGGCGTAATTAATCCCCATTATACGTGAACTCGAATGATTGATATCGTGCGATCGCATCACTGCGGCGATGTCTAACCGTGCGCCTAACATCACAGTAGAAGCGAGTTTAATTAACGCATCACCTGCGACGACGATGAATTTTCCAACGTTTATGTCTCTGCAAGACGACACGCGTTTTGAGAGGTCTTGCGTGTTGTCGGAAGCGAAAACTTTATGTAACATGAAATAATGTGTGATACGGTGTATCGTTTGTCCGTTGTGAAGTTAAACGCAGATTTTACCATTTATTGCGAACAAAAAGTTATTTCATAAATATTACGTTATAATTTAAGTTTACTAAATAAAAGTTGGTCTAAACCTACGAAAACAATTATTACTTTTTCTCGTTGTCATCTTCGCATTCATTTCGGTTCGTCTTTAAAATCGAAAAAGAATATTATATTATCATAATTTTAAACGCATGCATGTCGAAATCAAAAAAAAATAATAATAATTTACATAAATGATAAAATTGATAATAAATAAATATGTCCTCTTAGCGTAGAAAAAAAAGGAAAAATAAGACTTCGTTTTCTGTATACAATACGAGTATAACGATCGGGGTAAATCGTAAATGTTTATATTTTATCATGTTTTCAAAATAAAAACGCTCTAATGGTAATCACTCGGATTCGTGACTTTTGGAGCTATGAAAAATTACATTTTATGCGCATAGCGTGTCATATGCACGTGGTGTCAGTGTATGACGATCGCGTGATTTAAACACGAACCCGAAATACGCGTATAATATGATAATAATAATATATCATTTTTTGATTCCGTAAAAACCACGACAAATATATTATAATAATAATAATAATAATAATAATAATAATAATAATAATAATAATAATAATATTATTGTAACAAATAAACGACAACATCAGATATATATATTATTATAAAATATTATCACAATACAAAAATATTATTGTACTCAGAAACACACAATAACAATAATATAGGACACGATATGATAATATTATTTAATTCTATCAGTATTTATAATATAATATATTACATTAAAAAACATTTACGTTTAAATATATACACAATAAACAATAGGTTTAGAAGTCTTACACTCGATTTGTCGATAAGTATAGTCGAATATTACGAGAGTTAATAATTAAATTTAAATTTAAATTATTTTTCTTCGGTTAAGAAATAAAGTCTTTTTATATACCTACGAAATCGTCCTTTTTACTTTTTATTATTATTTTTCTTTTTTTTTTCTTTCTTTTTTTCATCATTCTCATGATGCTCGTCTTAATTTAGTTACCTAGTAAGTTATTTTATGTCCGACTATAAAGAATATAATATTATATTTAGATATTAAAAAGGTTTTTCAGATAGAATTTAAAATCAATTTCCCGAATAGTTTAAAACCGTATTATTGAGTTAATATTATAGAGAATATTATTCAAAAAAACCGTTTAATTATTAAAATATTTAGTTTTTATGGAATATAATAAATATATAATAATATATTATTATACTTCCTTAATGATGTAATCAAAGTAATCGTACTTGATGAAAAATTAAAAATATTTTTGAAAAATAAATAATAATGAAAATAAATTTGAAGTAATTTTAAATTTACCGGTACGAAATATAAAACGAAGACAGTGTGTAAACATTTCTAGAGGAACGTTTTCTTCTATTTAACGATAGAATTTCGAGTAATATCACTAATTTGGTATATTTAATGTCTAATTATATATTTATTTCATATGCTACATACGACATAAATATATAATATTATTATAGGTGAATACGAAAATTTTATTATTTTACATAAAATAAAATTAACATTTTTTACGTCTTTAACAGCGGTGATGTGATTGAATTAAATGTATATTTTGTAAATTTTGTATATGTGGATTGATTATATATTTTTTTCTTTTCTTTTTTAGTTTGTTAAAAGTTAAAACTCAATATTTCAATTTGTTCGTGTAAAAAAAAAAAAAAAAAGAAATATATCTAAGTATGTGTTTTCAGAATAATTTCACTGTAACTTTCTTCTTATCCTCAACAAAAGTTTGACCATTTTATAGACACCGACGGCAGCCGAAGTCATTGCCACCGATGGAAGTCCCCATCCGGTCGCAGCCGCTGCGATTGTCAGACCGGTCACTCCGATGGTCGTCTCCAAAACATCGCCGGTAATCATTGCGTCTAAACAGAAAAAAAACCAAATTTCAATGATAATTATAAATTTCTGAAACAATCCGACGTAAAGGTCAGTAGTTTACGTATAAAATATCCTTATTAAAACACGGTTTATTTCCATGCATTTTTGTATATTATGATATATTTTAATTTTCATCGTTCCGTCAATATGTGAAAATTTTGGAAATTGGACTTATAATCGATACTCCAAAGCACTCGCATGATGACATAATAATGTACAAACCTCGTCCATATAAATAATTCTTGGAATTAAGAAATTGAACAAACATTCCATGGAAATTAAATTTTCTTATTCCGAGATTTATTCCAATTAACTCGACGATTACGAGATAAAAAAAAAATAATAATAATATTTTATTCAAATGTTACCATTGTAAATTTATCAAGTTGTTTTTTCCCCGTAACATTTTTTTATATAATAATAATAATATACGTAATCATAATAAAATAATATCAAAACCAACTGCAAAGAAATGTATAATACGCGAAATGAGAGAGAGTACTTTTTTTAGCTATATAAAGTGAATATTATACAGTATTAAGTAATAATTATAATAATAATTCGCGTATTTTCGTTGTTATTTTAATTATGACGTATAGTAAAATATCGTATTCGTACGGTTTTACGATACGTAATATTAAGAAAACAATATTCTATATATGAAAAAAAAAAACTGTTTTTTCAACGTTTAAATATTCATTTTTTTAAATTTTACGAATAATAAATTAATATTTTGTTTCCAAATAGCTTTTTATCGATCGTTAATAGCGTATAATTATTATTATTATTTATAATATAATACGGCGACCGTCGTTTTGCGTTTGAATAATATTATTATCATAATGACGGTAGGTTATTTTTTTTTATCAAATCTTTTAAATATTTCATTAAATAAAAAAGCTACTTATTATCATCGTTAAAAGAAGAAACGTTTAAAGTCGAATTAATTATTATTTCTTTTTTTTTTTTTTTAAAAAAATTATTATTTTTTTATTTTTTTTTCCCCTTGATTAATTTTTTTTTTTTTTTTTTTTAGTGTGTACACTCGTTGTCCGGTCAATATTGGAATAAACTCGATGAATATATTATAAATCGAGATAACTTAATATTATACTTTTATAATACTCTTGAATATACTCACAGCGTACTATTTGCCCGCTCATATTTCGATTTGTCTTCGCGTAAAAAACGGTCCGATGCCAGCGCAGACGACAAAAATGAATAATAAATAAAACGCGATTATTTGATCTGTGCACGTCAATTATTGCGACTTATTACCGCGTGTGCGCGAACAACACTACTGCGTCGTATAAATAATTCGTTTTTTGCAATCGTAAAAAAATAAAATAAAAATAAATAAAACGACCAGTTGGCGTCTAACATTATTATATTAAGAACAGTGCCAAGGACGAAGTGTTAAACACGTGTTTTGCTTGTACGAGTATAATAATATAGTAAAATCGACGACAACGGATAATCGTATATTCCCCCACTGTTATCAATGTTATCATTATTATTATTGTCGATATCAACAAACGCGTTGCAATTAAAAATTTATCTTGGAAACAAAACAAAATATATTATATTTATATTATGACATACTTAGTAAAATTTCCAAACATATTTTTTAACCTTTTTTTCGAATCAACGCGTCAACACGTTTACATAAACGTACAAGTAGATATTATCGAGACTTTGGCAAAAAAATTAATTCGAAACGTCGAAATCGAGATAAAAAAAATTTAAAATTTTTTTCGATATGCATATACAAAATTAAAACGATGGTGCTAACTTTTTTTGAAAACTATACGGAAAATGCTATTGATGCCTCTTATACGAATATCATATTATTATTAGGTACCTATTAATAATATAAAGGTAAAAAAATCGGATTATTACGTTCATATATAATATAATATAATGAATGTATAAGATAAAAGCAGGATTTTTTCTTCTTTATTCTTTTTTTTTTTTTTTTTTTTTTAATATTAAATTATAAAAAAATATTTATTTTTTTTAGGCTTCTAATACATTTTTTTTTTTTTTTTATACTCTTTTATGACTTTAATATTTTTCACGATTCCCTTTCGGAAGGATTTGTATATTTGCGCGCAACCGTTTATTAGTAAAAAAAAAAAAAAAAAGACGAAAAAATGAAAATAATAAATGTTTTGTTTTTTCAACCGCTTTCGAGCCATTTAGTGCGCTATTCAACGACTTAACGAAACTTATGGTTGTTATTTATCAAAATATTTGCATAATATATTTGTAAGTATTATAATATTTAACTATTTTCAGGTATGATATAACTCTGCGTCTAAGGTATGAATTTATTCGTAATAACATAAAATAATATTATATTTTATTATCAAAAAAAATAAATAAATAAATAAACGTATTATCCGTCTTTTTACGATATAATTTCAAATAATTAATGAAAAAGGGCATTCGAAATTTTATTTTTTTATCTTAGGTATATAATTAAAATTAAAAAAATATAATGTCATATTATAATAACATTACATTATTATTATATTGAAGATTTAAAAAAAAAAGAAAAGAAATGAAACATGATATTATAATAGAAGAGACGTTTTATTTCGGCGCATTACACATATTTATATAATAAATAATATCGTTCTCGACAGACATTGATTGCATTAGAATATCGGGTCTAAACCACCTGTAGACGCGTGCGAACCGTCGAGACATCTTTTATAAACCGATCGCAAATCACCCGTTTATCACTGGGAAAAAAGAAAACACAAAACTTCTTACGTGCACAATATATTCCTATATACGTACGCCGTACACGCATAGTAAATATTTTGAATATTTCATTATCAAAAAAGCTTGCAAATGCGTACGTATAATATTATTATATGACATTTTATGAATATATAAAATGTGTATGCAATCACTGCAAGAAAAACCAGAGATAACGTCCAAACAGAACGAAAAATTAAAATTAAAAATCGGTCGACTGCTGTGAACACATTTTACAAACTGTTCGTAATAAGTCGATTACACGAACGTGAAACAGTTATCTATGATAACGTTATCTGCCTTCTCGAACCGAATTACAGAAATATATATTCTCACGTTATTAAGAAAAAAAAAATTAAAATACTCTAAGTACAGTAATAATTATACCTCGTATTTCATAAATAAAAGAATTATACATAATACTTTTTCAAATTATTGATGAATAGTGAAAAAGATAATTCGGCAATAATAATTATAATTTTTTTATTAGGTACTTTATTAGAAAATGTGAAGAGTACAAAATGTGTTACTTTAAATCGGTTTAACACCTATATAGAATTTACAATTATTATTATTATATTTGTTGTAACACGTTGAAATAAAAAGGATCTGAATTATATTATTATTTTCGTCCGTCACCACATAATTAATTCGGAAGGACACGATGATATTCTTCATACGTATAATATTAACATATAGTGTACACAGTAACACTTGTCAGAGTCATTATATAATATATAATATATTCATTTCTATCCGACATATTATTATTATGATATATACATATTTTATACGTATATAGGGTGATCAAAATTTCACGATACCAAAGATATTGGAAATACGACTAAAACGATATATAGGTATATTGTAATTCCCGACGTTTTCGTAACACGGTATTCGATCATCCTATATATTATATTATACTGATATTTACACAATAATTTCCATTCTGTAATAGATATTGTATTACTGTATGGCGATGACGTGTAAATTATGTGTTATGTGTGCGAGCTGGCGTGAAAAAAAAAACCCGGCCAGAAAACGTTAGGGGGAAAAAACGCGCGTATATAGATACGATTTCCCAGGGTGTATGAAAATGGTTTAATATGATCCTCTCCCTTTGCCAAAAGGCATACGAAATAAGGGACCGGGGGGAAAAATGTACGTATAAAAAATAATCCGAGCGTTTTATTTTATTTTATCCATCGACGGAAGGCGGCGGATTCGCCATAGGGACGCGGGGTGGAAAAAAATACCTCCGATCTTGTTATGTAGGCAATGTGTTGTGTGAACGTGACGTCCGCGAAGAAAACCGGTGCCAACTTTTTATCAAGATCCGAGCACGTTTCTTTTTCTCTTTTTCTTCTCTTCCTCTGCATCACTCTCTCTCTCTCTCACTGTGTCACTATTCGCGCGTATTTTCTTCCTCTACCTTTGCCCTTATTCTTTATTCTTTTATATCCCTAGGATACACCCCTCCCCCACACCACAGATCTATGGTGCTTGATAGCAACATTCAAATATTTTGTCAACTTCAACCCCTATACACCTCCACCGGTCCCACCTCAAAACGACTGTGTCGGGGATTGCCGTCGGTTAAACCCCGCGAAATTCCGTGAACTGATTCACAATTGTACCGCGGCACACGGATGCACGCACAAGTAAATGTTCACTGGTTTATCGTCATTATCATACACGTTTTGAACATTGGTAGTGGTATAACGTGATACTGCTACTCACGTCACCTCTACGCGCGACCGCCGCCGCCCCGACAGATTTGCATTTAAACGTCTAAAAATATGTCGTTCAACGAACGAGAAAAAAAAAATACGATTTTCTTTCCGTCTTTTAGACTCGGGAAAAACTTTTATCTACTCACGTCTTCGTCCACACGTCCGAAATAATTTCACGGTGTTTATAATAATAATAAGTTTTTATGTGATTTTTTTTTTTCATAGCTCGTCGGGCGAATTGATAAATTATTCAAATTTTAATATATTACGGATTTGTATAAAAGACGTAGAAATGTACAATAATATACTCATCATTATATCATTGCAACTGAAGAGCATTATAGCTTCGTATCGAAATATTAATTTTCCAAACTTTCCACCACGTGGGTTTTATTCTATATAATGAACCAATGGCCGCCGAACCAAATATTACGTAAATATTTTATATATAAAATTTTTTTTTGTTTCTAATACAGAAATAATAACATTAATCGCACCTCATTTCCGCGAGTGTAAATTTATTTTGTCTTCCGCCGACGATTTTTCCATTTTGACGAGTTTCGCGTTGAAATATTTTTTATATATTATTATTTCGCACCTTACACATTGCGTACACCGCGGATAAACAATAAAATATTATCATCGTTTTATTCACTCGGATTTTAACGAGATTTTATTTTTATGTCAAATTTTCTGTATTTTTTTTTTTTTCGATTGTTATTGTCGATTCAATGCGCTGTTTATTCTTAGAAAACTCTCGGTGATGTTTGAAATCATTACGACCATTGTGCTGTGTACAAAACTCCACAGATTTATAATAATTTTAGATTCAATTTATCGCGTCGTTAAACCGGGAGGCGTACATAAGAACGATTCATAATAATTATTATAATGTAATATTATATACAAACTTAACTTGTTTAAGAATATTATATTGTACTCGTCCCGACTTCGTATTTAAAAAAAAAAAAAAACGTATTTTCAATTAAACTGTGCCGAAAATACATAATGTTTAATGTGAATTTAAATTTTAATAAATACCTTATTTGATTAAATCAAACATTTTTTTTTTTTTTTTTTTTTTACATTTTTTTAATAAATAATACAATTATTTTTAACATCATTATTTAAGTTATTTTATACAGTTATATATTATATTATTATTGTCTCGGATAATAATTTATAATAATGAATGATATAATTTTAATACTCAGTTGAATGAAATTCTTTAGTCATAATCGAGTTTGTTACATTATTATTATTAATTAGTAACAATAATAAGTACCTATAAATAAACAGTGTACAAAAATATTATACTTGTACGCGTACAATATCGGAATTATTTTAATATTATACATTTATAATTTACGAAATTTGATCGACTTCTATTTTATTATTATTTTATATTAATATTCATTATATTGTGTTCATAAAATATACGGATTTTCTTAATTTATTCGTTTTAAAATCGTTAAATACTTTATAATAATATAACGTAGGTAGGTACCTTAATCTTATAACCTTTTTTACAAAAAAAATCAATACAAAATAACGCATAATACGAGTATAGATAGATAACATAAAGTATATAAACAAATTTTCAATTCCGTATATTCTTATATATACTTTTACGTTATTCTTTATTATTACCTATATTATATTATATTGAACACAGACTATAGAATACAAATTATAAATTATAAATTTTAGATTGATAAAAAAAAAATTATTAAATTCAATTTAAATTAAAAATGCATTCGTTTTATAATATAACATGCCATCATATTAATTTAATGGATTTTGTGAACTTAGAACATTTCTAAATTAGACGTTTACGATTTACAATTTTTGTAATTTAGTTGAACGCATTAAACAATATGTAAACGTATTAATGTGTCATACAGAAAATGAGAAAAGATTTTACGAAAAATCTCAAATAGTATTTTTCAAAATCTGTCACTGCTGTTTTCTTAAAAATGAAACACTTGTAATGCGAAGTATTGATTATGCCTAATTCGATTTACGTGTCATTGGGTTTAATCAATTTTAAATATTTTTTTTTTAATTTAATCGTATAACTAAAATGGTGTATCAGTTAAACATTTACACTATTTAACAACTTATAACATGGCACGAGAAGTTCGATGTCTGTATACATAGAAAATTATCCGACATGAAAGGTTAGAATTTAAAATAAAAATACTTTTCTCTCTTTAAAAAGGTTTAGAAGTTTTTTTTTATTGAACCTTTAAAATGATGTCGTTATGCAAGTATTTGACATTACTTTACTTTTTACAAAATACTCAATTATGATCCCTAACTTTTTTAGTTAAACTTATGATTAATTTCATTGGAAGTGTAAAAATACGTACCATTCAATTTAAACACTTATTTCTTTCTAAACTAGGCATTTTATTTACATCTTATTGTATATAAAACTGGAATAAGAAACACTTATACAGTTATCAATATGCATTTTCTTATCATTACGTTAAATTTTAATAAGTTTAATATTTCGAACTGAATATCTGAAATCGTAAAGAACATATTTATTTTTTAAGTTAATACTTTATAATATAATTAATAGAAATAGTCGTATTCTACTCGTATTCGATCAAGCATTATATTATGATTTTTAATTTTTAGAAATTTCGTTCGAGTTTCATCAGAATTTTATATACTTAAAAAAAAACTTGAAATCCATCGTTATTTTTCCCTGTAAACTTTTATTTGAATTTTTTTAAATTTATAATGATATTATATTATATTATATGAGAAAAATTTATAACTTCTCTTAATAAATACTATACAAAAGCTCTAAAATAGTCATTTCTCAATAAATAAGGTAAATAACTCGTTTAAATTATATGGATATATAGAATAATTGTTTTTGGATAATTTAAAAATAAAAAAAAAATGAAATTATTACCAATAATCGTAATATTATTAATGTTGAAATTTTTTTTTTTTTTTTTTTTTTTTTGTCACCGAACTCGACAATAACAACTAAAAGTTTAATTTATTTTGTTTTTGTTTTATTTATATATTTTTTTAATAATAATAATAATAATAATAGTTCGATGATCAATTCGTACGACTGTCATCGATGCGGCGGTTGCACATGTTCAATCCTTCGGAATGCTCGCGTATAGGATTTCGTTATAAAAAGGACTGGGCGGACGGGTAAAAATAAAAAAAAGATAAAATTAATTACCGTATATACGAACGCATCAACGGGGGTTATTATATTTATTTTTATATCCTTTTCACCGTAATGACAGAGCGAGGGCGATACGCTCTCATCGTAGATTTATTAAATTTTTCGATAACACAAATTGCGACTTCAAGTGGCCTCTCCACTCTCGATGTCCGAATTATTATGATATATACACAGTACGCAAAAACATAATATCGTGTAATATATTTATGCACGGGGTGTTTCATTTATGTGACTACACAGTGCTACACGTATGATAATTTATTTCTATACTTTTATAATATAAAACGTAAACGATTTGATAATATTTGTAGATGCGTTCTTATATATCATAATAATTCTTCAAGGGCAAAATGCAATCGTATCGAACTATTTAATATTGTGTATCGTTTTAAAATATCCATAATCGATAATATTGTTGATTAATGAGAAAAAATAACCGTTTTCGTAATAATTTTCGACGACACTCGGATATATATTTAAAGTTTAAACCCTCGGTTTATATTGGTACCTATACGCACACGCTCGTTTACGATATTTTCGTCGTCTACAATAACAGATGAGAAAAATTTTTACAAAAATTTAAATATTTTTCAACGGTTTACCCTTACGATACCTATATCAAAGTTCAAAAATCACCCTGTACATAAAATGTTTGTACGAACCGACGTGGCTTTTGCGCCGTATAGAAACGGTCCTATACAGTGAACTCCATTAATCCGTCAAAACGCGGGAAAACTGCGAAGTATCTTTTTGATACACTAGCGCGTGTGTGTGTATTACTATTATAATAATTATTATAATATACACATTTGTATGGAGGGAAACGAGCCGCGCAATAATAATAATAATTATCGGACGACGAGACCATCCCTCTTTATTATATACGTACCTATGTACCACGACCCAATCGTCCCTTTCGCATTCATCCCTCTCCACGCCATCATAATATTTTCAACAGTTTTCACAGTCCGACTTCATCGTAATACAACACAATGACGTTAATAATTATTATTATAATAGTTATACGTGTGAATTTTCGCGTCCGTATAATTATTATAATATATTTATATAGTAATCCTTATTCGTCCCGTACGCGTGTTATATACCAGTAACCGGGTATGGACCATAAGATACATTATAATATTATAGGCAACGACGCGGCCATATCTCGTCCTTTTCGGTTCGCGTTTAATCGTTTATTTTATATTACGCACGACCGCGACCGCAATCACGCACGGAAACAACGCTGGCAATATTAATTAATGATACGACTGGAAAAACTTAAATTTGGGTTTATATCCGTATGCGTAAAATAAATATTAATAGTTTTCTGAATAATTTAAAAGAACGTATGCGTTGATTCGACAAAAAAAAAAAATATAATAATAACAATTTCGAAACGTTCGCAATAGCCTGCGAAGGATTTTTCTGCTCCACCGAAATTTTATAATTTATTGTTTTTTAATAATACTACGTAATTTCATAACAGACAATATCAAAATTATATCGTATTTATCATTAAAATATGGACTATCATAGTAAAAATTAACTAATTTTCACTCTTAGTAGCGATTGATAAAATTATAAATTCTACCAAGCAACCTGATATTAGAACTGAAGGATTAGGTATTATTTTACTATTAAAAACATTTGAATTTATATTTGCTATTGAAATGTTTCATCCGATTCTTAATGCAGTATTAGTAAATGAGTACTGAGTACATTTCTATAAACTTCTAATATCAATTTGTTGACATCTATGATATAGTAGTAGATCGTTAAAGGAATCACTAAAATAAATGAAAAATTATGAAAATGAAATGAAAAATATTTATGAGAAAACTAAGAAATTAAGTACCTATACACTGGTACCGATATTCCAATTCCAATACCCTAAAAAAAAAGAACAATTTCATCAAAAGTAGATGATCTTCATACCAACCAGCACATTTTTAAGACTAAAGAAGAATAAATTAAAAATGACAGTGTATAATACAGATTTAGATCAATGATCCTTGGGATATCTATATTCGTTTTAATCAAGAAACAATAAATATGATTAAAATTATAGTTAATTTAATGAGTTTACAAATAAATTATACTGATAACTGATGATGGCATTTATTCTAATGATTGTTGTCTCACACCAAGATCTTCAAGGTGAAGACTGGTAAAAAATTTAGGAGGAAGAGCCTGAAGTCTGGACCTCTTTAGTAACGGTCTTGCCTCCCCTGTCAAAGGCACCTGCACACGTTTATGAATAACGCACGTGTTATATTGTTAAAACTCTAAACGTCAAAACGCGATAATATTCCGATTAGGAAATTATAATTGATCAGATTTTCAAGTTTAAATTTTAAATCCGACGATCTTGTAATCATTCGTCTTTCACGTAATACGATTTATACCGTTGTTTCATGTATGTATTAACCATACGTACGTTTAGTTATAATTTTTGTTTTATTTTTTTTTTTTAATTTTTACAAAAACATGATTATTTACTAAAATAAATTTATTGATTCAGGTTATAAAACGTTACTGTTATTACGAAATAATCATTCTGTTATTAGAAATTTCATTAAAGTTGTTAAGTACAATATTATGTCTTACGATATTTTACGCGGCGTGTACGTTCCATAATCGATTATACAAGACTCGCGCATAATATACGCGTGTAATTTTATTAAATTTTGAACGATTTTCAAACGCTCCCATAGTCCCATCAAATTTTAAAACATTACAATATTATTATTAAATTATAATATCGATCATAAATTTATTAATGAAATTTCAAAATCGAATACTATTAATATCGTTCATATATCATAATAATATTATATATATATACGTATGCGTCGTAACACACGTGCGTCACGTTTTGAGTGTTAACAGTTTTCGCGTCGATGAACCCGAATCGAATTTTCGGAATTTATGTTTTTTCTACGTGAAGATTATTTAATGTATATATATATAATAAAAAAAAAAAATGATAATTTCCGAAATTAATCAGAGCGATATAGCGTATTATACTAAAAATATAAAAAAAAAAAAAAAAAAAACACGATAATTCGTGTCCTATGATATTATATCGTTTTTATTACTCGTGTTTTAATATTTAATGTTATTAATTATTTTAAATTCGAGTTTAGTGATTCGTATATTAATTATAATATTGCAGCGTTTGGACGAGTAATTTGATCTCGGGGGCGAAAAACGTAATGAATAAATTAACAGAGACTATATATTATAATAATTATTATTAATCGCCGTATATCGTCGAAATCGCGAAATTTTCGTTTAATATTTCAGTCCCAGCAGAGGATTTTGCGAAATGATAGACACATGACTACGTCAATTATTATTGCCGATTTCCCGCGAGTAAATAATAATATCGCCCGAAGATTAGACGTTATATATCATATAATATTATAAAATATCGATAGTCTTTTAGAATGTACGTAATAAAATATTGTGTTTTTTCGACGAGACAAAAATAATTACGAATTTCATACGCTTTCGTACCAAATTAAAATCTCAATATTAATTATTAGTGTCTAATTTGCCCCGTTGTTTCGGGCAAAAGTGACGAAACATTAAATCGTGTATTATTATTATTATTATTATTATTATTATTATTATTATTATTATTA
>JAIUCT010000009.1:6276837-6340164 GCA_021307375.1 Tetraneura akinire
ATAATAATAATAATAATAATAATAATAATAATAATAATAATAATAATGTTTGGGTTCCAAATAATCACGGGCGAGAGTTTAACGCACACGTTTCGTGCGATAATAATTTTCGTAAATTTTTTAATCTTATATACGTACGTTTAAAACACGTCGTAAATTATACTGATGAATTTACAAAAAATTGTTACTCGTTAACGATATTATATTATTTTATTAGTTAACAAACGGTGTAAACTCGTCGAGAAGAACGGAAAAATTTCACGAACAAATAATAACTTGTATTGATAATAAAATGTCTTTTTACGATATTATTATTAAAACGAGAGTTAAAATAAACTTCAATGTTAACTTTCAATTTTAATATAATCATTAATCACGAATCGTAGTAAAACGTGCAACTGTATAACCTCAAAAGTCGTATACCTAACATGACGTCAAGACGTTTCGGTAACAGAAGACATTATAATTTATATAAAATATTATGTTTTTTAATAATAACTTTTAAGGAATATACAGATTTATTTCTGTTATACGCCTAATTCGATATTATAAATCAATAATTATTAAATTTTATATTATAATTCTTTATTATAATATTATATTAATTATAATCGTACACAATACACATACATAACATATATATAATAATTAACGTGATTTTACGAATAATAAAAATATATTCTCGTATACGAAATAAAACAAAAAAAAAAAACACGTAATATGCGAAAACAAATTATTCCTGACGTTTTTTTATTTTTTTCATTTTTTCTGCATCCTTCGTTAATATTATTACATTAATCGTACACGCGTTATTAAAAAGTGCGCCTCGCGTATACGTCAGAAGGGGATAATAAATCGTATACGTCAAAATTGTACACAATGAATTTTGTTTAATTGATTTTATTTATATACGCAGTAATATTTGATAAAAAAAAAAATATATATATCATATTTTTATATCGTATTGAAAAAAAATGGATTAGGCGCACTCGGTTGGGGTACATTCTCGTCGGTTTTTTTGTTCTTAAATTAATAATAAAAAAAAAAAAATGTTTCTTTACAATTATTTCAATTTACTTTTAAAATATTTTACGAGTATTTACATTTTCTTTTTATACATATAAAGTCGTACTTTTCTTTGACTCGAAGAAATTTTTGGTTTTGTTTGATAAGAGAAGTATATTTAAATAATGTTTGCGTATTTTGATTTTATTTTTAAACAATTTAAACTACATTTCCTTTTGATGGGATATACGATATATATTTTTTTTTTTTTTAAGAAAAAAAACAAAATTAAGTCTTAGCGATTATCTTAAATTATATTATAAGCGCCGACTTTATAAATAATATGATTAAATTATTATTATATATATATATATATGGATATTTTTATATACGGTTATAAAACTGTATTCGAAAGAAACGTATTATTTTAAATCGTGGGTAAAAAATAAATAAATAAGTTTGGAATTAAATGACGAATTATTTATATCCTCGCTAAATTCTATTTACATTTGCTTAATAATTTATTTTCTTAAAACCGTTATTCCTATAATAATATAACCACGACCGTATACAGGTATAATAACGTCTCAGCGAATTTACGAAGAACTCGTTATTATACCGATGAATTTTCATTTATTATCGTCGATTAATAAATTTAAAAACGACTAATATAAATGTACTATATATGACGTATATTCTAATCGATTCTTAATTTCAATGATTTCTAGAATTCTCTTCTTAAGTCCATCTTCCAAAAACGGAAGTTTTGTGACCCCTCAATAATAATTAACGTTGGCGACAATCTCTCTCCAGAGCTCACGGTTTTCTGCCGTTCGAATGACCTCTTTTAGACGATAGCCAGAAATGGTGTTAATCTGATCTATCCAACGCAACGGTGCTGCTCTCCCACGATTCCTTTTCCCTTGTAAAATAAATATTATATAATTGTACGAGATTTGTATTTTTACCGCATTATTTGTATTATTATTTTTTTTTTTTTTTAAACTGTAAATAATTAAACAAAAAACAGCAAAAATGACCTATTTATAATACGCCTGTGTACGGTTTAAATTCGAATTGTACGTACGAATAAAACGTCGTGTCTCGGGAGTCCATACTTAAAATAAGTAAAAAATAAAAAAATAAAAAAAATAATATAATAAATACCCACGTCGGACCGTTAAAAATTTACAAACACCCGTTTAACTATCGGGAAAAAGAGAACATATTGTTGGACCTAACCTATTCGAGAAATTGCCGCGTTAACCGCGGACACGCGAAAGGGGCGGTTTACGCGAATTATATTTTTCATGTGTGTGTGAGTTGGAATACAAGCCGCGAGGGTTTTTCGAGTTGTGTCTCGACCGCGTGCACTTGTATTGTAGTACTGTTATAAATTTCTTCCTTTTTTTTCCTAGATGTATTTTTTTTTTTTATTTTTTTTTGCAAAAAACCGCCGGTCCTTAAAACTTTTAATTATACAACGTTGCAGGGACGCAGAATCCGAATACGGACCCGTACGAGAGATGAATTGTCTGCGTGGTCAGAGGTCGTTTCGCCGTTATTATAATATTATACGTATCAAGTACAACGGAGCGATCGAAATAACGACCGGATAGATAACGCAATAACGGACCAACGGATTGTATTGTAACGCGATCGTCCTGTGTGCAAATTATTTTATACACCGTGTTTGTATATTTTAATAATTGCATACGATACAGAATAATTTAACGTACAATAATTTACATTTTTGATTGATTTTATTTTATTTTTTCCATCATGGTACCTACACACTTAAAACGCGCGAATAAAACGAAAGGTGAATATATTTTTTATCGTATGAAAATAAAATAACATTCGCAATTTTCGATTGAAAATTTATACGATATAATTTTATTACAAAATTCTAAATATAGTATAAAATTCTGAATATAGTTTAAAATTCTAAATATAGTATAAAAATAATAATAATAAATTAAACTCGTATTGTTATACTTATAATTTGATTATGTAATATACGAGGCCGAATCCGAATCATCATCAAAATAACACGAATATTAAACGTTATAAAAAACGACGATTTGGCAAAGACAATTTTCAAATATTTATGCGTGTATGTCTTGTTCTTAAAGTGAACAAAATTATAAAAAAAAAAAGAAAAGTTTTTACAATAATAATGGAACTATAATTCGTATTTATGCGCCCTGAGTATTCGAAATTAAAACAAGAAAACTTTTACGCCTCCTTCCGCAGCAAATTGTAATAATATTTAGCTTTTTAATAAGGGTAGAAACGACAAATATACACCGCCATACGTATATACTAATGATAATATCGTATACCGTCGTGTTAATATATAACCGTGGTATAAGTTTAAAATACATCATATATATAAATATTTTTTTTTTCGAAAACGACTTTACGATGATACAATAATACGCAATAAATATCGTTGAATAATATTTCTCGTGTAATTACTAAAATAAAATTAATTACGACAATAAATAATATTATAAAATTTAATCGCACAAAACATAATATTATTAAAATTAGTTGGACAAACGGAGATATTTTTAATTTTTTTTACGTTTAATACCGTGTATATATCATACGACTATTATTATATAAACCGTATTTTAAACTTAATTAAAACTACATACTTGTAAGTCATAAAGAATTCAATATCAATGTTATATTATAATTTTCTATTATATAGCATATAGGTATCAAATTGGTTGTAAAATATAATTTTTAAATCGTCAAATTTAAGTATTTCGAATAAAAAAACAAAAAAAAAAAAAATTACTGTTATATTATGTTTTAAACGATAATATTCAATACAATATCATATAGAATTTTTTACGAAACAGTTTGTAAAACGAATTTATTTACAGAATTTGAAATAATTTAAATTTACATCACGTGTGCGGATATCGATCGTTCGGTTCCATTTAACCGTGCCGAAATAGACCCCCCCCCCGCTTATTTGTCTACAAAAACCGTCACGGGAGGGATAAAATTATTTGAAAAATAATATATACAAGTATAATACGACCGCGAAAGTATAAAAAACGCGCGGGCCATACGCAGCGGAAGAATCTTAATTTTGTTTAAAAACGACCTATTCGCCCAGGTGATAAGGGAAAATTCGGAGGGCTTATATAGGAGGAAAAACAAACCGAGGGTGTACGATCGGTGCAAAGTGAGAGGCCGGGGTGGCGGCAGCGGACCAGATAACAGTTCCAAGACACTTGTCAACAATAATTCACCTCCGCCGACTCGCCGCGGATATTGTTTCTTATTTTCTCCATTTCCAACGGCCGTTACCCGATAAATTATCGACAAAGTCTCTGCAGGGTGTGTGCGGCGCGCATATATCCTGCTCCTCGTGCACACCTCTCGGACTATTATTCTCGCGCCGCCGTTCTATTTTATTATTTTAAGAAGCCGGTGACAGACGCCGCGCGCGGTGGAAGGGACGAAAAAGTTTCTATATAAAATAAAAAAATAAATAAAATATAAAAAAAAAAAAAAATAAGGAAAAAAGTTAGACCTACCCGCCTCTGTCCATCCACCCCGAACCACGTCCGAAGGATCGTTGTTAACTTACGTCGCGGATACGTGGGGATTTGACGATATTATTTCGCGCTCAAGGCCAGTCGATATATAGCACGTGACGTGCTGCTCCTTCCACCGCCGTCGCCATTAAACGCGAAATACACTGCCGCTACGATTCCGATCCCGCGCCGATTGAAATAATGAAAGTCCCATTTTGTCGTGTCCTGCATCACTCTCTCACTCTCTTCCTCGAGTCCTGCGTACCCGACGACGTCATATATAAGACCCTTATCTCAGTACATTAGTTTTTCTCCCCCCCCCACCACCCATCGGACTCCGAGGCGAGGAAACTTTAGCATTAGTCACTTCGATTTCGCCCAAACCCTCCGTCCGTCCCCCGACCCTCAGACGTATATTTTCTGACCCTTGAGAGCGAGCAGTGGGCGGGGGGGGGGCGAAGGATAACAGACGAAGGGACGGAACACAATAGCGTATTTTATATATGTAGGAAACCACCACTTGGGCTAATTTACAACGCGACAAGACGAGGTCTTAATTTACTGTGCAAAATTTAATGATCGTCGGGTACTAATTATTATTACTATACATAATCGCGTCGAAATCGAAAGTTCCTAACTCGACCCGTAGTCCTATCGTTCTAGCGGTCCGCCGGGAGATGAAAACTACAAAGAGCTGATAACGATAATATAATATACAATCGCAATTTTTTCCCAACACGTTCTCGCGCGGGTTCGGTCCAAACGTTTTCGGATCGTATATTTATGTCGAACAAACTATATACATACGCGTATGTGATAATAATTATTATATTACTGTCCATTAAAATACGATATATTATTATGAGTAAAATCGTTTTGAAAATTAAATTTAGGAAAAAAAAAAAAAGAATATAGTTGAAAAACTCGTATAGCAATAAGCGCGTTTTATTATAATATAAAACTATATAAATGCATATTTTTCGTATAAAATTAAAATTTACAGCCGTTTACCAAGAAATATAAATTAAACGGGTAAATAATTAATTTAATCTACGTTGAAAACTATATCATTTTTTTTTTCTTTCTTTTCGAGTTAATTTCTAGCTTTTTATTATTCATTCCTCCGGGGGTAATTTTCCATAAAATATTTTTACGCGAGTTCATTATTTGTGATTTAAGATGAACTTTAGATTTTGAACTCTGCTACATAATTATTATTATTATTATTATTTTACGTGTTATTGCGCGTTATCGTAATTTTCAGAGGGTAGAAAGGAAAATATTTTAAAAGTTGCGCGCAAATAATATATTTAAAATATATCTGTATACACACAATCAAACACGATTTACGGTCCATGCGTGATATTATTATTATTATTATTACTGTGTCGACCTTTTTTATTCGACGAAAAAAAAAAGTTCGTGAATTATTTTGTGTGTTATTCATAAACAAAAAATCGAATATTCGTCATTAGTTATTGAAAATCGCATTTTAAATTTCATTTTCTATACACGGCGCCTATATATATATTAATTTTCATCGTTTGGCGTTACCTTTAATCGAATTAATTTGCACCTCCGATTTTTTTCACCAATTGATCATCGCAATAATACACAAAACAACAAAAAAAAAAAACATTGCTGTATACGTCGTGTTTGTAGTAATATTTTTTTTTTTTTAACGCGAATTAATTTGTTAAAACATGCTTTAGTCTGGATAATGCGTAAGAGCAAGCTTAAGTATGAGTATTAGTATGTATTACGACATATCTGCGTAAGAGTAACGATGAAATCTTACCAAGAATTCGTACCAGTTATAGCGTGTATATAAACGTGTGACGCGTTATTAAATACGAGAAAATAATAATAATTCTCAGTGAAATTTATCGTGGGGAAACAGACGGGGAAAAAAGCGACATAACAAATTTCATTTCTGACGTTCGCGAAATCCTCCTTTGACCATCATATATACCTACTTGCCGCGGAATGTAATGTCCGATTAATCATCGTGACGTTTATAATGAAACAATAACCGCGAACTAACCAGGTTGAATTTATCAAGTTTTATTACATTCCGCAGATATTAAGTGTTATCATATAAAATCATAATTTATAATAGCTTCATAACTACTATCGTTATAACAAAGACGTTTATATAATAATTTAAGTCGCGCTTTTCGTAGTCGAATTTTTTTGGTCTCGAATCTCGTCTTGGATCGTGATGGTCGTTCAAGTCTACGACCACGACGGGCTAATGGAATATTTTGACAAAAGAAAAAACCCCTCTAAACTATATAATACGCGTCCTAAGACTCGAGAATCGAGATGAATCCAACTCTGCAAAATAGCGTTTCTTTGCCTATATATATATATATATATAATTGGTCCGTGTTCCCGTAAATACGGATTTCAGGAACTCCGTCGTAAGGTGTTGAAAGACAGGTATAAAATATTTTTCTTCCCCCCCCCCCCGTCGAGCGTATATATTATATAAACGCAACTCGAAAAAGCACTTTCATTAATTTGTCATGCCAAAGGATTAACAAGAAATTGGAGAGGACGTCGTGGTCGACAACACTTTCGGAATACAAATAAAGACGTGTGAGGGTCGAGGAGAAAAAAAATATTACAACCACCCGGCCGAGGGGGTGTTGGTGAAAGGGTGAAAAAGATAACGGAGGAAGCCCGATGACGGGATTATGACACCATGATTAATTAAACGGGAACGCGAAAAAAAAAACCTAATGAAGTCGGCGTATATAAATTGTATAATAATTTTTTCCCAAACAACTTAATTTTTCTCTCCCTGTCCGACCATCACGCGTCAGCTCTCACCCCGAACCGCTGACAAGGGATAGACCATAATTAACGCCTTTTATAAAACGATCTTTGGGGCGGGTGCGGTAATGGTGAACGAACTGACGAATATAACAAAAATGTAGATATTGTATACAATAAATGTAAATGGAACCCCAAAAAAAATACCAAACAAATGAAAATATTTCGCTAAAAAAAGATTTAATAAAACCGTTGAAAATTACAAAATAATGTCGGACCGTAAATTGAAATGAATTTTTATGATTTACCACGACTTGTCTGCAAAATTGTTATTCGTAAACCGAATCGTAGTTTCTATAGTTTTCTACATTACGTACCTAATTATTATCGTTATTATATTTGAACAACATTTCACCGAACAAGATTTCAAGTCCCAATAACATTCGTTTAGGAATTTATTATTTTTCGCAAAACATTTTATCCGTATGTGTACGTTGTTTTGAAAACAAGTTGATAAAAAAAAAAAAAACAAAGTAAATCTACAACGCACCCAATTACAACGTTATTGGAATTTCTGAAAATTTAATTATTATTATTGACTATTGTATTGTTTACTACGTATAATAATGTCTTGTACAAAAATAATAATAATAATATGACATCGATATATACACGTATTTCACATTATTCTATCCACGCGTTGCCCGAAAAACTCTTAAATTACGTCGAATGTAACCTGACCTCATATAGATAGATATATAGATAGAACCGTATAATATAGTACTCTCGGGAGTGCCGCGGCGGACTTGAACGTATACTTAAAGGAAAAGTGACAGAGAAGAACGAAACGACTATCTTGTCAGAAAAATTAGGACATGACCGAATCCAAGATTACACACTACTCTGCGGGAACGTAATGTTTTTTATGCTCGACTCATTTTCAATCCACGTTTTAGTCTCGAAACGTAGAGTCGTTTCCCGTATCACTTTTACCCATAAATTTATATCCAGAGCGTTTTAAAAACGTATAAAATCAAACTTGCGTTCCCGTGTCCGGCACGTTTAAAAGTAACACAAAATTGTCCACGAATAAAATATACAAAGTCGGTACGTATTATCATTAATTTTTCTCGATTTCATGTATTTATTTTATCGTCTATTAACGAAACGATCTATAGGTCATCATCAATTCATCATCATAGAGAGAAAAATTTAATATTTTTCTTCGAATTACATAATATTATATATAGGTACGAGAAAATATTATTTAATAGACTTTTATAATTTTTTTCCCTCTTAAAGTTTATAAACGATAAAAAAAAAAAAAAAACTTCGTAAAGTTATTTATTACGAGGTATTATACTGTTATTATTAAACGTAATAAAATTAAATCATAGTCTATTTAACTGATTTTAATTTTCACGTTATAAAATCATCGTAGCTCTATATAATATAATAATATATATACATATTATATTATAAAAGACTCGGGCACATTTATTATATTCATCAAAAAATTATACGAAATAAATTACTACTATATTATTAAAACGTTGAAAATGTATATTATAATATATTTTTATAAAATTCAAAATTATATTTAAACGAATTTTTTTTTTTTTTTATATTTACAATAATAATTGGTCGTTTTTTCTTTCTAAATACGTACGAATAATTGCGAATAATTAAAAAAAAAAAAAAATAGATTAATTTTATTCATCTTGACCGTATACAAATAACGTTATTTATAATAATTAGACGCTATATAATAGGTTTCGTTATTTAAATATTCCATATTAAAACGTAATAATTATTTATCGAACGAATTTGTGTATATTTATTTTGTTTTAAACAATAACCCGTGACATTTGCCGTAAAATATTAAACACGACGAGTAAATTATTGAAGTAAGTTAAATAATAACACTATATCGTTCTCGAATTACCGTCACCCGAGAAGAAACCGAAAGAAAAATGGGTTTTCATAAATAAATTACACCACTTTATTGTTCTAACCTTAAATCATATATTAAAATACATTGTTCCACTCGAAACCATAATAATAATATATAATATTATTATTTATTATAAATATCTTTATATCAAATTCCTCGTATCGACTCGTTTTTCGAAACAACGCGCGACTGATGAAAAAATATGTTCAATAATATGTAAAAATTATGAATTTGTTATCACAGTTGAATAACGATTGTATACGATTACAGTACATTATGATGGTATGAACTAAATATTATAATCCGTACACTCATTCGCGTTGTTCAGATATAAACTTAAAAGAAATTCGCAATTATTTATCACGTTTATCAAAAACGATTGACAAAATTGTTGAAATTTAATAATACCTATTTTTTTTTTATCATATTTTATTATCTTTTTGCGCGAGTTATTGATAATATTTAGATACCTAATATTTCTTCGTATTTGAATACCATAAAATCCGTTTTGTCGAGATTAATTTTTTTATCGCTTGTGATAATACTTAAATCTTTGTAAACTTTACAACGGATTCGAAAGAAAATTCGATGAAGCTCTTGTTCGGTTTCAATTTGATTTAATATTTAAAAAATTTTTAACTATACATAAAGCATCGACTGACGATGGTATAAGTAGTTATAAGTGTACCGACGTCACACGGACTTCGTAACAAGACTATTTATTGGTTTGCTATACACTAATGACGGATAGTCTCGGTATTTGTTCCGGTTATTGTCTATGTCATATTATGTATTATTATACCACGGTCACGGTGATATAATACAAAACATCTAGTCGTTTATCATCAATCACAATATTGTCGGAAGTAGAAACATCGACCAGCCGTTCAATCTTCGGGACTGTTAACGCGAAAACACTATTTCATGATAACGACTCGTATAACTTTTTACGTTGTTTACGATTTTTCACCAACTTATACTTACGAAAACGTTGTAACCTGTTTCTTCGGAATGATTAAATAACACAAAATTAAAGGTAATAATATATTAAAATCGAATACTTAAATACCTATAATAGACGAAATATAAAATGAATAACAAAATGTCAATAATAATAAAAATAAAAAAATACCAATTTAACGAATTATATAATTTTTCATCGTTGATATAATTTTTTTGTTATGAAATATAATAAATTTATATGTATCACTCGTAAAAAAGAATCTTCAACATTACTATTATTATATTTATATTATATTCTGATACATTCATTGTTAATCCAAAAATAATAATTTACCTTTCTATGAATAATCAAATACAATATTATTATAATGCAATCGTTAAAATTTTGAATTTTAATTAATTAAATATGTTGTATATATGTAAAAAAAAAAAAGGTGTAATAGGTATTTAAATTGAATCAGGTTAAAAAATATTTAAAATATTTCCGACTTGAACACGGTCGGAGAGTTGTGCTTTTATTATTATTATTATCGACGGTTCTAATGAAAATTCCGCGACTTTACTTTTTATGCTTTTTCGATTCGTGTATCGACATGAATCATACATTGTTTGTTCAAAATACGAAAAGTCACCACCAATAATTTATCGTTGTAAAAAATTGTTTTCCGAACAACGATAGTTCTCGTTTGAATAATTATCACGAGATGTTATAATATATTATTATTATGTTCACCATCGGATTTCGAAATTTCATCGTCTTTTATTTTATTTTATTTTTTTTTATTTTTTTTTTTTTTTATGCGTTTTTACGAGAACCGATCGAAAACATATTTCTATATTTTAAAACCGTTATAGGCATAATAATAAAATCGTATAAAGATATTTGTTTAGTCGAAAAACATATTATTATTATTATTATTATTATTATTATTATTATTATTATTATTATTATTATTATTATTATTATTATTATTATTAATAATAATAATAATATCATCATCGTCCAGTAGACTTGTCCGTAAGCGGATTTACGAGTTAGAACTTCCATTTTGATTTATTAATATAATACTGATGCGCATTACATATGACTGCACTTATTCTATTATTGAAATGTTATATGGTTTCACGTTCATTTCCCGTATACCACATATTATCATATTATAATGTATATTGTCGATGAACGAAAATTAATATAATAATTTAGCCTTAAATAATTATATTATTAAGAATTCACGTACAAGAACTATAATATAATATTACGCCAAATATTTACAAACTGACGAAAAATAAACGAGATAATTTTTTTTTTCTATTCATTCGTTAGTTAGTCTAATAATTTCATTTATTATACACCATAAATCGAGGTCGAAACACAGTATTATAAAGTTTGATTAGATTTTCTATACATTATTATTTTGTATTAAAACGCGTATATATTATAATATATTATATAACACGTTTTCAATAAATAATATTAATTTTAAAATTTTGATTTCTAAGTACGTTTCAAATAAGTTCACGTCCCCAACGAGTTTATTATTATATTTTATATTATATATAATATAATGCGATATAATTCGCAATATTTTCAATAAGTTAAAAGCACAAATACATTGTTTGCAGAAACGCGTGTGTGTGTGTGTGTGTGTTGCGGTCAGCATAACCAGGAAATATCCTCAGGTCATACAGACATTGCCGATCGTAGGTCAACCCAATCTGAGAGATTGAATGGCCACGGGGTCCGGGATTATTTATTCGATCCGATATTTCTAACATATTTCTCGAAAAGAATAAACAACGAAATTAAATATAAACCCAAAAACCCATAAATGTTATTGTTTACGTGAGTTCGCATTTCCTACAGTTTATCTATATATATATATATATATATATATTTATATATTTATGTACCGCATGATAATAATATCGGTTGATACCATTCCGCAGACCTAGTAACACGGTATATAATATAAGAAACCAATACGCGCATAAACTATAACCGCGTTGTATAATATTTTAGTTTATAGGTATATTATTATATTATGATACCGAATTATGATAGAAAAAAAAATGTGGTATCCTTTTTTTATTTCTTTACATTTCCTTTCGACGTTTATTTACTTAAAATAAAAATTATTCTGAAATAAATTATGACATAATATTATTATTATATATAAAATTATATTCTTTTATTGTAAATTATATTTTGAGAAAAATCAAATATAATATTTATATACCATATACAATAAGTTATCTATCAATATATCAATATATCTAATTATAAGGTAAGTACGTTTATTATTCTTTCGATGCCACAATTACAATAGATAATATTGTTATATAATATTGATCAATAATTACAATGGAAACAATTTTGCGGTTTGGGATGGTTTAAGGGACGGTTTAAAATTTTTAAAATTTTAACCTATAATATACGAATCTAAATATATTTTTTTCATTTTTCAAATGTTTGTTGTTATGTGAACATATACGAGTACATCGTTTACATCGTTCAAAAATTTCCAAGTACCTCATTTTGAACTACATGAGAAAAAAAATAATATTTACACTGCGTGTGCATATATTTAGGATGATTGAAAAATCATATAAAAGTAATAGGAATCGCACAATATTTTCTCGTTGTTTCTCTCATATCGAACGTCATATTTTTTCTTTTAACATGAATATTTTACCCACCCATAAATATTATCGTTTTTAAAATTCATTCCAAATTTCGAAAAACAATAACATGTTCAGTATATATTTGTACTTATTATTAATATATAATAATTGTAATTTGATTTTTACTTTCTTTATACATTTTCTCGTTAAAATTGGTTTATTTTGCTTTTCAAAGTGAATGAGATTATTATAAATTTTTTGAGTATAGAATACCTGAATCTAGTTATATTTATTAATAATATATATTATGTTTGAAACCATTATACCACAAATTTAATTAGAATGGAGATATAAGATCGCAAAGAGAAAACAAACGAACGATATTAATAAAGTACGTGTATCGGTAAAATTAAATTGTATAAATTCACAAGGTTAGTGTAGAATGATCTATTGTTTTATCGATCAAGTTATTATGTTTATTCTAACGCAAAACGGTCATAAATCAAATAAAACTGAATTAAAATAAATCGTGCCCGAACCGCGTGTACGTTCTCGCAAAACGTAAAACGAGTCCCAGACGAGTCTGACCTGTCTGTTTTCGTTTTTATATGATATCTAATAACATAGAGTACTCGGAGAAAAATCGGTCGGATAAAAATATAATGTACCAATAGGTATAGATATTGTTGTGTCTGTGTGGATTGGCGAAAAAACAACGTTGTACCTACGTCCGGATAAAATGACAATTCGTCCCCGATGAATCGATTATATAAATTATTATTATACGTTCATAAGGTACATCATAAATTCATAAGGCATCATCATCATCATCGTCATAATAATAATATATTGATACGAGGTTGACGCTTGAACAACGATTAAAGTAAACGTAAACTTTTATTGACCACGTGCTTTATTGACTCGAAGTAATATTCGATTATGATAATAATTATAATAAATATTGTTCAGATTTTTTAGCCGAACATAAAATTTTAGAGTAACCCGGAATTCTCGCCAGAAATAAAAATAATATATTGTAATTATGTTGAAAAATTTTAAATATTTTATACTATAATTTTGATGCGTCCAGCGCACCGCAGCTATTAAATTGCCTATGCGAAGCCCCGCGTTTAAGAATCATGAAAAATGCGTATTTAACCAAAAAAATATAACCGTATTATTTAGATTTTTGTACGATAGTAAACCATTGTAATATGTTTTTACTATATCGACACGTTACTCGCACGTGTGTGAATGACCCACGTTGTATTTTAAAATTATATTTTACTTATATATTTTAATCGTTTTTGCTAGGTAACAAGGAAAAACTAGCAAAGGAAACTAGTCGAACTCGTCGTAAATTGCTCATACACGCGATTTTGTGCAATTCAACGTCGCCACGACGTACCTGTACGCGAATACACACACGAGTAGTAGGTATAATAATAATGTTTGTTGTAGCTAGTAGTGACCACTGTGACCAGTGCGGTATACAATCGGCGACAAATTGCAAACCTTTGATTTACTGATTATGCACGACCCTCGTACAATCAGCAGTGATGTTACCGATTCCGAGACTTTGTACACAATACGTTGTTTGCCCGCACCAAATAACTGCGTTAACCCTTTGACGGTTTGACCGCCAGAAACTGAAAATGATTGTACTGTCGTTCGTATTTTCCCGCTCGTGAACAGTCAATCCCCATCCGGGTAATACGCGTATCTATCTAGTTTTCTTTACTAACGATAATAATCCACGTCATATACCTAACAATTATTATAAAATTATTATTAAAGATTTAAATTCGTATTCCATGAAAAGTCAAAAATTATACACATAAAGAACATATTATATAAAATACCCGGATGATGTTTCAAATTTACCTTTACAATTTTTTAATTTCTTATTCTCCCTCCTTCTCATAAAAAGTCAGCGCGTCACGAACCGTGTGCGGTGTCCTATCAAAAATCATCGCCGATTTAATTGATTTTATTTTTAGAAAACAACTAACAAGATATATGTTTGTTTTATATCATTACAAACGAAACACGTGGATATTGTTATACTATATTATAATATCTATAATAAGAAATTTATTATCTATGATACGAACTGAATGGAGCCACGAATTTTATGAAGAAAAACAAAGAAAATATAAACCGATCGGGATTTTAATTTCACTCCGTGTAACCAATACGGAATTATATGGTACACGAAACGAGCGATATCTGCAAATATTGTTGGGTTCCAACAATGGTTTTTCGAAATTTCATCGTTCTCGCGTTTCGTTCGGACTAGAAATTCAATCGTATATACACACGTTTTCAAACATATCATTACAGGAAGAATAACGCTGTTGAGTGTCGTTTGTTTGTTTGTATTTAATTTATTATTATAAATAATAAACGAGTCGACAAAATACACATTGCACGGACAATAATCGCATAAATTGTCTTTGTTTTTCGGCCCAGGAATTATAATACGAATCCAAAGAGCTCAGAGTTCTTTTCGTACGTATGTGTAAAAAATTTTGTATTAAAATTCGTCCGATTTAAAACTATATAACGTCTATAATTTATTATTATTAAATTACAATAATTTGTCGCACATTTTTTTACGAAATTTTATCTAAATTTTTATTTATTATAATATTTTACGCTTTAGAATCAGATAATACGTATCGTATCGTGTTCTACGCGATAACTTTTCCTTTCGTACCTACTTGTACTCGTATTATATACGTACAAATATTATAAACAAATTAATAATTCGTATTTGATTAATGTATTTTTATACTGAAATAAAATTAAAAAAAAAAAAAAAAAAAAACAATATTTTTTACTATTATCGAAATTATTTATACTATCGTATAACAATATCAAGATATTATCACTATCGTTACATTACAACGGTCAGTCTGTGTTTTGCACTGAAGATGATAACAATATTGTTATCGAAATACGTATTTGCTTAAATAAAAATAATTTTTTTGTAAATTCTGGTTTTATTTTATTTAAATTACTTTTGTTCTTATTATTATTTAATAGATACGTATAAAATGATTGTCAAAGATTTTTTTCATTTCGTCATAATTTTGTACTATAAAAAATAAAATACGAGATTTGGAAAAACGCAACGGATTTATATAATATAACGTTTATACCCATACGTAAATAAATAAAAGATCAACTAAAAATTTCTTTTTAAATCACTGATAATAAAATCAGATACTTTAGTGGGAAAAAATCAAATATAACCATTAAGCTAAATAACGCGCGTGCAGTGTTGGAAGTTGATAAAAGTTTGAATCTCGCGGGAGTTTTGAAATAGATTTTCTGCAAAATTCGCATAGATGATTGAAATCATTCCATATCCTAAAATCTGATGTAAACGATCGAAGAGAAAACATTATGTTCCACCTTAAATTCTTATACTGTGTACAACATGCTACATGCGACATCCGACCGACAAATCTTATACCTACCGTTCTTTTGACTTCTAAAATATAACGAAATTGAATTTTCAATGAAAAAATACGGTGATTTGAAATACAACCGAAATACTAATTTGGGATAGGACTTATTATAACAATTTAGTTCATATTTAGACTAAATATTTTAAAATACATTTGAAAATTATTGAAGGACGTTCATTTTTTTTTTCTAAAAAATTTTTAAATAAAAAATAAACGTATGATCATATATTAACATAAGATATGTTATATAACTTCTATATCACAGTATTTTTGTGCAATATTCGTTGTCGACACGCATTGTTTGCTTACTCGACGTTTTAATTTTTAATCTAGTTTAAAACTGCGTTTTATTGATATAAAACATTACTGAATACAATAACACGACACGCGTAATAATATTATAATATTATTGGCAATATCTTTTGTTATTATTCTTGTAATCACAAAATGACTGCGCAGGAAACAAAACAGACGCGTGTAAAATAAAATGTAATAACTTAAAAAATGCAAGTGAAATGTTTCGAAATAATATTATAAGTTTATACTGAATTTCTGCAGGCTACTTTAGCTTTTCAAATCGCGTTATAAGTATAATATTATTATTACGTGTCACGGTGAAGAGCTGATTACTAAGTTGGTTTTACTACCTCCCGTCGGTCTTCCGATTTTCCGAAATGACCGTGACGTTTTCGCAAACTCATCTACCCCATTGCCACTCCGCCATTCGACGCGACGAGTCCGCCGCGTTACGGATTTGATTGCTCGCCATACCCGGTTATATTACAATAACGATGGTATCTACGGTATATACGGTATTCGCGGTATCCCGTAGTGCGAGAATTCATAAAATAATAATTAATCTAATTGACACGAGAGAAGAGAAGGTCGTTCGTCCCTATATATTACTCGTATTATATCTACGACAACGATTATTATTCTTTCGCGTACATCACCTGTCACGTTGTCGTCTGCAAAGAAACGCCGTTTCAGATATAAAACGTATATAATAGTTATATACGTTTTATATTAAAAACTTTAGCCTGAAAACTGAACGACAATCATATTCTTTCTCGAAATCGTCCTCCGTACAATAATAATAATAATAATAATAATAATAATAATTTAAAACCCGCGTCTCGTCTTTAACAGGGAAAAAATATTATTAATTTCTCCTCGCTCACGTCATCGCGTGCACCTATTCCATCGGGAAAAGACGGGCGACGACGGAAGACCCAATACACAACGCGCACTACCTATACACTATAAGACTAACATCGTTAATCCGACCAGAGAAAAACTTTCGCCATAAATAATCATTAAACGAGGGTTTAGATAAATATATAAAAGGTAGTATAACGTGAGGATTAAACATTTTTCACTTAATACACACGCCACCGATCCGTATTTAAGGCGTTTTGCTCTCGGGTGATGATAGTGTCGGCGGCGGAGGGAAAGGGTTTATTGTTTTCGATTGTTTTTAATTTTGAAAGCTCACTTGTGTGTACGTATATAAGTTATGTTCGTTATATCGACTTAGCGCTCGGTCTTTAATAAGCACATAAAAACTTTCCTGCAACAACTTATGATGGAGATATAGAACTCTCAAAAACGGACGAAATCAACCGACGAACACCGTCCGAGTAAGGGGGCAGTTAATCAATCCGACGGCGCGTGGATCGGAGTTTTAAGACCTCGAACATTTTTACCCGACCCATATGGTATATAACACATATAACAATTTATAACCTGTGCTAGTTTGTCACGTTACGGGGTTTAAAAACGTACGAATATATTTTTAAATTTAACCGTCTGACGGGAAAAATAACAAATAGGTATCAACTTGAGAAATAATAACAACATTCGACATTCGTAATACGCAATTTAGTTAAATGACCGCGTGATTTAATCTTCTACAATTAAAACTGGTGTGCCTTCGAAGACTCGTTTAAATGCAATTATTGAATATGGAGTCTTTACGGCCTGATTATTCATTATAAAAAGTCGCGCCTGTCTAATAATAAACTTTTAATAAACTTTAATAATACTTTTTTTTTTTTTTTTAAAAAAAGCATATCGCGCAGAAATGTCGGTGGTTTATTGTATCTCTTTCTTCCTTTTCTTCTTTATTTATTTAATTTGTTACCTAATTTATTTTATTAGTTTTTACTTGTATTTTATAATCTAATTGACCAATCGCAGAAATAAAATAAATCTCATATTAATATATAATAATTTAATTTATAACTACCTATTGTAATTATAACTAAAAAAAAATATGATATACCTACGTTCAAATTAATGTATAATTCACAAATAATTATTAGTTAAGCTGTTAACTACAATTTTCTCAATCTGAAAGATTGATTATATTATTTACATCGTATAATAAAATGAATCTTATAAATTAACTATTTTAAACGTGGTTCTAGTTCTGTAACAAGTAAGTATAAATAATGTTTATGTAATATTTAACACTTTAAATACAACCGCGTTTATACATAAAACGTGATTCAATAAAGTTTGTTTGTTTTTTTTTTTTTTTTTTTTGTACCGATAAACAAAAGTACTAAAGAAAGGTATTTAAAAAATATATTCATTAATCTAAAAATATTAATTTATAATATTTCTTCGTCTAATTTTATATTACATTTTACGTTTAAAGCAATTTATTTAATGGTTAATTTTCAAATTTTATTAACGTTCACGCAATATTTTATATTATTCTTTACTTATATCGATTCACGTAAATACATTTACATAATGTAGAATATATTGCGATAAATACGAATGGAAATAAAAATAATAACGAATGTTGAAAATATTATTAGAGACAATTTTTCGCGCGTGTGATTGCACGTCCATTTTCATACTATAACCACAAAATATACATTTTAATAATAATAAACAACTTTTCTGAAAAAGATATTTTAATATTTTCACGCTTTTTCTCATCTCCCTCGTATTCATCGTACTCTATTATTTTGCACACTTTACACAGATATCCATTATATTTTACGATTAAGGGAACATGAAAATGTGGTTTGTACAAAATGTCATTTTCGATCTTTTCATTTATATAAATCAACATAAATAACAATATAATATATTATATTATTTATTCGAACGGAAAAATATATAACTAAATTATAAACCGTAAAATATATCTTAAATAAAAAATAAAAATAAAAAAACTCTGCACAGCAGTTCATAATTTATATAAATTCGTCGTACATCTTTTCACATGTCTATAATAATATTGGTAAAAAAAATTACTTCCATGAGTCATTCAAATATAAAACAAAACAATGTTGTTTGATATTTTTTATAATTTATTTAGAAAAACAAATCATATAGCCTTCTTATATTTTACTATAATAATATATTATAATATGTAATTCTATACTGAAATTCATTAAGTTGTATTTCAAAGTTTTTTTTTTAAGAAATTATTACATCCACTATCATATTTTAATGAGATTCGATAACACGATTAATTTTTAAGTACATAAGAGTAACTTTACTATTAGATAATAGATATTATTGTAGTTATTGTGTGAAATTGAAAAATCTTTTATAATATATTATATATATATAGGGATAACGTATTTGAAAGAAAAATAAGGATCGAAAGAACGGATTATTTTTTTCTCTATCGGGTTCGCCTTTTATTTTGAAATTGGTTTAGCCATTCGTCTTGGAAAATATTGAACGTGAAAACAATGTTTAGTGGTGAGAGAGTACAATTGGATTTTGATCAATAAATAACATTTGGAGTTCTACAACACCAATAACAAAAGTACTAAGACCGTTTTCTATGAAGTTAAAAAAAAAAAAAAAAAAAAAAAAAAACATTCTACATTTTTAAAACAAATCTATAATGTTCATTTTCAAGTGAGGAAAACAATAATATTTCAATATTTATTCACGAGTAATATTGTTATTGTATCTTAATGTAACTATTATTAATTAGTTGATATTTAATAACAATTAAGTAAAAATATTAAGTAAAAATTTAGCAATAATAATATTTTACATTTTTATATTAAATACAAATATAGAAATTCATATTTAATTTAAATATATAATATTATATATATAATTTAATATCTTTAACTTATTGAAATTATGACGATTGACGAATTCACCGTAATAATATCCTATGGTCCGGTAAATCTAACTGATATAATATTATTTCATTTAATAATGATAACATTAAAAAAATATTTAAGTCTTACTATAAAATTTGTTTCAAATAATACAAAAATATATTATCATTTTTATAGTATATATAATCTAATATAATATTATATATGTCTATATGTACATAAACGATGAATTGTAAAAATATTATTCGGTATAAATCTTTTTTTCTTTTTTTTTTTTTTTTTAAATTAAAACTCCGAATAACATTTTATGGAATGTCGATTTATTTGTTAAACTCTAGTAATTACTGGCCTGACTCATGGGATTCGATCTACAGTATTGCGGAAAGTTGTAACTGTACTATTAGCGCGTACTCTCGAGGGATAACTGAGTTCATATAGTAGTTACCTCTGACACGATTGGGTCACGTTTAAGTTGAAAAACTATTATTTCTCTCTCTTTTATGGGAAAAATAAGTCATTATATTAAATTATATTAATGTTTTTTTTTCCCCTAAATTAAGCAAACAATAATTATGATTCCTACTCAAAAACAATACCTTTACGACTAAATAATTAACTGCTTATACGTTTCCATTTAGTTTTTCACGATTCACGAATTAGTTGGTATATAAATTGTATAAAATTCATTCAAATTTAATGATAAGTTTGTACACATTTGTATCAGTTACGTATAGGTAATTTGAATTTAAATAACATAACATAATATTATTGTGAAGTCGTAATATTTAAATAGGATGTTATACAATCTTGTTCACAATACATAATATTATATACAATGACGAAATTGCAGCCTGTACATCGTATTAAACATGTTTTATACATTATTATTATTAATTTGTATATTTTATATTATTATTACCTACTATAATAATTGTGCCATTAGATTGATAATGTTCCACGTAAAAACAAAAATATTCATATTTATACACATTTGGTTGCACAAATATATTTTAATAATTATATTATAGCTAATGAAACATGAAAAATCATCGTAATAATACATATTATGTTAATTTATTTAAAAAAATACATAGTTATAATATGTAAAAGTGATGAATAATATTTTTTTACTTTTAAAAAATTATTTTTTACAATAATTTCAGTACATAATTTTCCGTGTAAAATTATCTTTAAGTACTTCAAAAACACTAAAAAAATCAATAAAATCGATTATAATATAAATAAAATTTTTACTCCTTTTTGTAAAAAAAAAAAGAAAGTATATAACGTTTTAATATTACATAATTATTATTATAATCGTTAAATTTTTATTTTTACAACATCTATAACGGATTTAACTATATTTATATAAATTATTAATCGAACGTTTATTCTCACGAGTCAATAACCGAATCTATAATATGTTAAAGTCTACAATCTTCGAAGATATTAAAAATGGTTTTAAACACATTATTCATTAGATTTTATATAATTTACTACCGTCATTGTATTTAACCGTCGTTAATAACTACCTGACGTTTATATCCGTGAGATTCCTATAACAAAGAAACGATAATTTGTCCTAGTTTATTCATTTAAATCATATCATACCTTATAAACTTACGATTAATTTTTGTAAAATATTGTCTGATTTTTAATATTAATAAATCGCTGAACTAATTTTTAATTTTCTAAATGAGAAAAATTGGATATTATAATAAACATCAATAATATATCATTATTATTTATCCTGTTGTATAGTTGTATTATTACTATATAGTTAATGTTAATCGATTGTAAAATTATTATAATAATACACCAAACTTGAACGAAAATTTTTAATTATTCATGCAGGCATTTAAAATTTATCGAATTTAATTTTAAATTAAAACTAAATATAATATTACTTTCTGCATTTAATAAACAGACAACAAAATCTGTAAAAACGTATACTAAAAAAAATCTATTTTTTTTTTTTTATTAAATATATTAAATTATATTGATTTCCTTTAAACTTTCATTGTACACGTAGGTATACAAATGTACCAATAATAATAATAATATATATTATAATACGTATTATATACAGGTCTCGTACGATAAAGTTTGAATTTTAAGAACATAATGTTTAAAAAACTCATCTTTCGTCAGCGGAAATTTGATTAAATCTCTAGATGTATTATAATATCTGACAATATCCGGACGTACTTTGATAAAAAAAAAAAAAAATAGCAAACAGATCAAATATCTCTCTATATATCCTTTATTGTGAATGTAATACAAATTGAATAATATAAAGTATAATAATATGATGCATCTTCTCAGTTAAAAGAAAATACAATTCTATTCCGAATGATTATACATTTATACAGAAACATAATTATTAATTCTTTACCATTGGTAAAATATATTTGAAATAAAAATGATAATGAAATAAATTGCATTGCCGACTTAATTAAACATACACATATTATATTATAATGCGTGCGACTAAATTTATAAAAATTTAAAACACAATTTTATTCATTTAATATAGTAGAATATAAGTAATAATAATTATTGATCAATCCCTTTTGGTTTTCGATTAATAGTTTATCAATTTTAACTAAGTAATAATACTGGATAATCGTTTTTAATTCTTTCTGTAATTTTATTTCTGCATTGTTCATGAAAATGAATAATACAATATATTATTTATATACGTACAATACATATTATATTGTATTATATTATAATGTATATTATATAAGCCTTTTTTTTAACAACAATAATTACGAATTTACGTCTTTATACAATATTGTGCTTTACGCATTATAATGGATTTTCAATTTATTTCCGATATCAAAGTGTTCTTAAAACTTATCTTCATTATGAGATAAATTTAAAAGTCCAAACCGTTATCACTAATGTGTATTAATTTACATTAACACATTTTATATGATTAAAATCTCATTTAACGAGCGTATCTATTTAATAAATCAAATGTAACGATACTGTATGTGCCCAAATACTGATTTATAAGTAATTTTCGATACTAAGTTTATTAACCGTACACTTCGAGTTAAAGTCACAAAAAAAAAAAAAAACACCATAATTAACCAAAAATCGAATAGACTAATCAAACCATAATAAAAAAAAAAATATAGAAAATTATAGACAATTATATAAAATACATCGTAAATTAACAACTAATAATTTAAATACCTATGCATAATATATTATACGAGTATAATATGCACGTTAACTTGTATATTGTACAATAATTATAGGAATCGTTCAGAATAATATTAATTATAGTTAAAAATATTCGTATTTTATTCGTGTAATTTTAATAAAAAATATTATAACGTAAATTTTTATAAGTCGATATACCGATGACCTAAAACAAATCGTTATCTCCGTATAAAAATATATTCATATTTCGATGGCCGTTAAATGTATATATAAAATAATTATCATTCGTTTCGTAATGATATGAAAAAAAAAATTAATTCTTATCATGACAAAGACAATATATATAGTAGGTATTACTATAAAAATCAAATCAAAACTATGCGTCGTCTCAATATAGATACTGTAATATATAAATATGTATAGATTATCGTCAGTCGAACATTTGAAATAGTTTTCAAACTATTTATACAACGAGATTATAATATATTATAATAATGTAATTGTGTGCATTGAAATGCGTGGCACTGACAACAAAGTTAATATATACTGCGTCGTGAATGTTCGGAATGAATGAAATCGTGTAAAATAATTATTTTTGACGAAATTCTCTGTACCATAAGGTTTGTTTGAATATATTATTGTCGTAAAACAAAGTCTTAATATTAACGTGGAATTTTCTATATCGTTAATAGTTTCGTTCGTTTTCCTTTGAAACCTTTTGATCCTTTACTATTTTAATATTGTTCTTTGAAAACTAACAAATATATATACAAGTATATCATATGTATATACGTTTGGCGACCATTGAAGTCACAAAAAAAAAAAAGAAAAAAAAACTATTACGTTACATTAACATTGGATATGATATGGATACCATGCGACTTCGACTTTATAATAAATTTCTCTATATATTGAACTGAAAATACGCGCGTCGTCTTTTATGGTCGCATAAAAATTATATCATATTATATGGCAATGATTTTTAGATCTTTGTAATAAAAGTACCATCGAAATATAAATACATTAAATTTATAAAATTTCAAAAACACGATAATAACATAAACTTAGAAAATACGCACCGCAGCTATACTCAGAATTGAAATTTTTCAAACAACAAACGATATTATTTCTATATATTTTGATAAAAAATATAGCAATATTATCATTTTTTATCAAGACTTTTTAATTGGACAAAAATTCTCTGAACCAATCGAAAACATTATTTTGTTAACTTGTTAATAGGCAGGTTTTTATTAATTGTATCATCCGTTAACTCCATTATTCAAAACCTATTATAGAGTTGTTGAATTATACTTGAGTAAATAACGCTGAAAAATGAAAATCGACAAAAAAAAAAAAAAAAAAAAATACATCGTCCTACAAGACACGGACGACAAGACGGAGTATTCGCGGAAACGAAATGAGACGACGACAGCTGCTGCAGTGATGAAAAGGAAAGTATATAAAAACGAAAGAAAGGATAAGAACCCGGAATAAAAGTGTAAGGCTAAAGGACGTCTTTATTTCATTAAATCTATCGTTATATTATTATTTCTCTCGTTGGAAACCGAACGAAGAAATTCCCGAAAAAAAAAGAAATCTTCGTCCTTTATGTAAGAAGTATAATCGAAGAGTACATACGCGCGCGTTTGCCTGCAAATAGAATGAACGGAAACAAACACAGCACGCGCGCACGCATTATTCGTCCTTCGTCCTGCTATATCATCTGGCCTGTATCGTCGAAATGGCTGCACTAATCAAAATTCCAATAAAATACGCGTCCAACCGGCATACCGTGACGACGAGTTCCGACTATATTTTCGCGTCCTAACATTATATTTTTGAATACAAAACAGATATCGTAAAACAATATAATATCAAAATAACGCACTCGGAAACATTACAACAATAATGATAATATTATCATTAAACTCGTCCCAGAGTAATCTTATTATATATTTTTATCGAATTAATATACACCCTGAAAAATAGTTTTGCAAGATTCGCCATCGAATAATAACGTTCACCCCCTTGGTTCATCGCCCTTGGAATGACGCATATGTGAGAGTACACAGTTGATATATTTTTTTACTCGGACTTCTTGGATTTTTGTACATCACTCGAAATTATCTACATTCCATCGATTAGAAAAGGTTTTTATTTATATTTTAGAAAGTTATACGTTTAGAGGGATAAAACTATATTTAATATAATAATATGTACCATCGCGTATACGTTATGATTATTTCGTACTTTAATCAAATCGTATTAATTACGAATAATTATTTGTTTAATATTGTATTGAAATATATTGCATTGAAATTTGAAACTGTAAAAATTTTAATTCACATTATGATCGTTCATCGTTGTAAATAATTTACTAATATCTGATATATTTGGAAAGAAAAGAAAACACAACTTTATAAAAAATTTACTAATTACTACAAGATACAATTATTAATAATTATTAAATATAAAAAAAATCACATATATCAACATAATATAATATTTATATTTTACTTAACTATACGCCTCGAAGTTTTAATTTTAAGTAAAAATTACGATGTCTCATAGTCACGAATCGTATAAATCCTGGCTCTAAGAATTAATATTGTAATAATGTTTAATACTTAATAAATTATATTACCCTTTAGCGTCTTTTATGATTTCTAAATTTCTTCATTTTTATATCCAGTTATAAATATAATTTCATGGCAAATTAATATATTATAGTCGATTGATAAATACATTTTAAGTGAATTTTTTTTTCTTCCCTTTTTCAGTGTTTAAATAAAGAGAAAAACAAAAAGAAAAATTATAATCAAACTTGTATGAAACATTTCCCAACGAAAATAATATGCCATATCATAATATATACATCACAACATATATAATATTATACCTATAACCGCGTGTATGGTAACGTCTAGAACAATAATATAATATATCTGGTCTGTACATAATATATGTGTTATAACGTGGTATACGGTCATTAGATCCCGATAGTTTTCCCCGAATAACGATTTGTACGCGTCCTCGACACGGCGCGCGTGCAGCTTTTATTTGTTAAAAGTTATTTTTCTCTAATTAATCGTAAGAAATGCGTTTGTCGGCCGTTGTGAAAATTGCACAGAATTCTCGACCGAACGTATTATATCATATTATATACTAGCTAGGTATTAACTGTTAATCATATTATATAATAATATATAGAATTATAGAATTATTAGAGTGTTTGAAAATTACGAAACATTTACTTTACACCGTATTTTAAGTCGAATATATTTCGATTTGTGTTCTCTTATATTTTCTTGCATATATTATTAATAAATATTATTATAATATCGGATTTTTCAATAGAGACGATCGAACTTTGATCGATTACATCGGGAACGTGGTTAAAGTTTTGTAAATTCTTCAGTACTGTATGGCAAATCAGTAAATCACCACGAAAGGTAATATAGTGTTGAACAACGTGTGCGTATAATTAAATTTTATTATCAAAATCAGTGCTCCGTTAACGAAACGTCTCGTGCATTACGTGATTTTTATCCTCGACAGAACCCCGTCCTCTACCGAGTCGAATATTCGATGTTTGGTTTTCCAGTCAACTCCGGTTCAATAAATCATTAGCCAACACCCATACGTCACCGAAATACAAGAGCAAGATCCATTGAGAACATCTCTGCTGTGCGTGATAGTGTACCGGAAAACTCAAGGCAGTCCATTTCTCGTCGTTCACAAGAACTTTTTCGTCTTTCTGCGACTCCAACTTGGCGAATTTTCTTAACTTCTTGTGGCCTAATCTGGATGAGTAACATGATGGATACTGAGGACATGTGGTTCCAACGGGACAGGGCTACGTGTCATACAGCTATGGATATCCTGCGTGAACGATTTGAGGGCATGGTGATATCGCGCAACGGTGACATAAACTGGCCACCGAGATCGTGCGATTTAATGCCTTATTTAGTATTATTCCTTCGGGACTATCTTAAATCGCAGGTCTATGCAAATAAACCGCAAACAACTGATGCCCTCAAAGTCAACATGACCAATAATGTCATCCATCAAATTCAACCTGATTTATGCTACAGTCGAAGAAAATTGGACTTCCCGAATACGTGCATCAAACAAAGCCGTGCTTTGATTGCAAAGGCAGACAATTAAACGCCATATAACGTTCTTAAAAATAAAACAAATTGAGTGGATATCTCACATACAACTTGTTTTATTTACATTTAAACATCGAGCGTCCTTATTGAAACACCCTTTATACCCTTTATATACTACTCGTATATATAGAATATAGGTACTCGATAGTCAGAGATGATTATCCTTGTCATTAACCAAGGTATAAGTAGGTACCTACTACAATTATGACGTATAAAGTATAAATTTTTTTTAAAAAAAATACTATACTTATTATATAATTAAACAAAAATATGCGATACGTCAAAGTTATGAATAAATTCGATTAAATATAAATAACAATACACACGAATAAATGGCCTGAACACACATTTAAACATCGAATTAACGCGGGTAACAGCTCAATGTGATCACAATATTTTTATCCAAACCGTCCACCATCAACCAAATTTCTTTTTTCAATTTTTCATTTCATATTATTATTATAGTGTTAACCGCGAGAATGTCATGTTCAATCTTTTAAATATATATACGTATGATCATATCGACCAGGTATCAGAATTATTTTGTTTTCGGGTATTCATATATGTATATGGTATATCACTCTGTAAAATGTACATAAATGTTCGAAAATCCGTGATTTTAAAAACGCGAAAAATTATCGTATTACAATATATATATAAAATCGTGTAAAAAAAGTGACAAATAAAACTTTATTGAAGACGAAAAAAATTCGTCGATATAAGTCTCGAACATGTGTGCGTAAGTGGTAAGTGAATCGACAAATCTGCAGAGAATTAATCGGATTTCGGATCTCTATTCGATAGCAACTCGTGAAGCAATGAACGAAAAAGAGTAACAATTAAACCATTCGCGTTAAATAACGTAATATAAATATTATCCCTTTAATTTTCCAACGTGACAAATTCCGTATAATAGGTACCTACCTAATATTTTATAATCGATCCTTTTCTTCCGCACGATTATTTATAATATTACCTCGCCGAGCATATCCCCGAGGTGAAAATTGTATTTTATATAATATATACCTGTATATTATTTTTTTATTTATTTATTTTTGGTTTTTCTCAGTATGGGTGCTTTGAAATTTATACCGCATAAATTATACAGATAGTCGCTTCGTGAAATTCTGCGGAGAGAGGGCTTAAGCTGGCGGTGACAATATTAATGGCCGTTGCTAATAAGCTTAAAACCCGCCGCGATTTCGATATCACGGGAACAAAACAGATCCACATGTATACGATATAAATAAAATATATTTTATAGTATTTATATTATTGTATAAAGGGTAATAGGTATATAGCAGGTCCTATGTGGGCAGGCGAGTATTATCTTTTGTGCCGTTCGCTCGTATTTTAACGTTTCGATTTGTTTACAATAATAATAAGGTAGATACGCGCATTTTATGGAGAGGTAAAAATGTAATTTGATAATATGACATCGTCTCGTACTTTTTTTTTTATTGCACTTTACGTCTTTTAAAAAACGCTCGTTTGATAACACACAATATTATGTGTTTTATTTTTACATATGTTATTATAATCGTCCAAGTTTTACGATAAGTTTTTAAGTTCGATATTCATCACATTCGAGTATAATTTCAATAAAATAATCAGATCAGAGTACGAATTTTAAAAACTTTATTTTTTTAACGTCGAGCGTTGCAGAACGTTCGAATCGACGTAGGAAAATTAAATCCGCTCGCATTTTATACGAAAATGACGTTTAAAACGGACTAATAACGAATCATATTATTATAACTATAAGTAATACGTCCATAGTCTATAATTTTATACTATAAATTTGTACAAAAACATCGCAAAATATTGCATAAACACGATAATGTGCGAGAATATTTTAAGATTATTTTTATACCATGGTATAAATGATAATTATTATAATATATTATGTCGGATTACGTACCTATTATTGCGGTACTTACGGGCGAAAATCGAATACCCAATGAATATTAATTATTTATATATATTGTACCAAGCTTCAAAATCTGTTCTGTCGTCTCTCGATTACTGCAAATTTGAAATCGGAATGCGCAATAATATTACATAAATTAGATAATAATATGTCAACAATTATTAATTCAAATAATAATATATTTGAACATTAGACAGATGTATAAATAAATAATATAAATTCAGTCAGTTAGGTGGTATTAATTTAGTAGTAGGTACTTCGTACTTCGTACTTATACCTAACCAATAATGTCAAATTGTCAACTACAGCTAATTATTTTATATTTTTAAAATTCCAATTTTTTTTCTCGTTAATAATTATATATTTATATCTAATAATTATTATAATATCACATTTTTCTAGTTTTAATATTATGAATTACGTACATAATTATAAACTAATTCCTAGTCATAATATAATAAGTTGGTACCCTACTATTACACGTAATCAGTGAAGTAGGCAAGGGGGTTTTTGGGTGTTTAACCCCCATTGCTGTTTTTCATGTGTTTACCCTAATGTATTCATATTATTGTGTTTTTCGTTAATTCTACTGTAAAAATTATATTTTTGGTCATTCTATTAGAAAATAGTCAAATAGATAAGTCTCTAACTTTAAAATTACCCGAGTTTTCGTGAAATATTAAAATCGAATTCGTCGAAATTTACTAATAATAACTTTTATTGTAGTGTATATCAATTATTTTTTTTATATATTTTTTTTTTATTTTCTATAAACGAGTACACCGTATAGATACCCTAAAATGGCTCAATAAGAGTATACCTAAGCATTGAACAAAAAATTATAAATAATAAAATAACTAATACCTAATTTAATCCTTTACATCAAACTACCCCCTTGCATAATTCTGTCTACGCCACTGTACGTAATTGTATACGCATGTTATGACACGGCACATCCAACAGACGTTCAAAATTGTTGAAGGGATGATTTTCAAAGATCATTCCCTCAGGGTAATTAGGTACCGTTGAGAATATAATATGAACCCTTTTATCTGTTTCACTCGGTTCTCGAATTTAATAAGTAGGTAAGCTTTATTAGATAATAATATGTAGGTAGGTACACCTATCTACCAGTGAATAGACTGAATAATGCAAATTCCTAGAATATAATTAGCACAATGCGTTCGCTGTAATAATTTAATAAAATATTACAAATATTATTAGTTCCCGTTAAGAATCTCCAAAAGTTTTATTTTGTATTATAATAATATGATTATCTGCAGTTTACCGCCATCACGATTTACAAGATATTATAATTAGGTAACTATTGCTTCCTAAGCGATGAATAAATCTACCACAATATATCATCCATCATCCATCTCTCTGATTATCAAGATATTAATTCACCACTATTCGTATGTAAATTTATTATACCTGTAGGTAGGTACATATTATATTTTGTACGAATGTACAATTATAAATTTAAAAAAAATCTGTAAAATATATTTTCAAATGAAATCTAGAAAATGAGACTTATATTTAGACATATAGACAATTAAGATTTAAAATAGTTAATAGGAACTTTGAAGACACACAAGTTGAGAAGTTATGGACATAAAATAGGTAATTAACAGTTATAGACTTACTACTTACAAATTACGATACATGTATTTTACCTAGATATTAAAATCGTTATAACCTGTGAATAATTATTACTGTAATGGCAAAACATAGTAAACATTTTTAAATTCTTACCTATTATTATAGTAGTATTAAAAATAATCTCCACATTATAATAATATACAGTGGATTCCGCTTAATGTGTCCACCGGTTAATGTGGGCAGCCGCCTAATATGGGCATAATGGTCTGGTCCCGAATCCAAAGTATGTTAACAAGGTTAAAAACATCGCATAATGTGGGCACTCGATTCGCTTTATGTGGGCAATTTTATTTTATTATAACGTTATACATATTATACGTCACACACATAATATGTGCAATTTAAAACGCGTGAATACCCACATTTCAGTTTTAACGTGAATTTCAACGTGACAATATGTCTCGAAAAGATCTCTCCCTCAAGGAAAAAATCGCGATTTTGGACAAAGTGAAATCTCTACCTCCAGGCACCTCGCAACGTAAAATCGCTGAAAAATTATGCGTTCCGAAATCAACGGTGGCGAAACTAGGTACTCAAAGAAGAAGTCATTTTACGCGAAAACTTTAATTCAACTAAAACCGGTAATCAAAAACGTAAACGGGAAGGGAAAGATCCCGAAGTTGATGAGGCCTTAAGCGAATGGTTTTCATTGATAACAAGTCGCGGTGTTCGCGTGTCTGGGCCAATGTTGAAATGTAAAGCCGAAGAATTATCCCAAAAAATAGGTCACAATCAGTTTATTGCTACTGATGGTTGGTTAAGCAGGTGGAAAAATAGACACGAGATAAAATTCAAACGTGTGCATGGTGAAAAAGCAAGTGCTGATGAATCCGCCTCTAATGATTGGAAAGTTGACCGGCTAAAAATAATTTTGAACGACTTTTCTCCAGATAACATATTTAATGCAGATGAAACTGGACTGTATTATCGAGCGACACCTGATGGTTCTTTATGTTTCAAAAAGGAATTTCTATCTGGTTCAAAAAAAGCAATGGAAAGGATTACAGTTTTGTTATGTGTCAATATGACCGGGAGTGATAAAAGAAAGCTGCTAGTGGTGGGGAAAAGCTTAAAACATCGATGCTTTAAAAATCTGTCTATAAATAAAATGCCAGTGCATTACCACGCGAATAAAAATGCATGGATGACTTCAACCATATTTGCAAACTGGTTGTATGAATGGGATAAGGAATTACAAGCAAAATCTAGGTCTATAATTCTTCTTCTTGATAACTGTGCTGCACATCCAAGAAACGTTGAACTCAAAAACATCACTTTAGAATTCTTGCCACCAAATACGACATCCATAATCCAACCCTTAGATATGGGTATTATCAAAAACCTTAAGGTGAGATATAGAATGAAACTGGTTAATTTTATTCTAGAAAAAATTGAGGAAAAATTATTTGATCCATCTGCAACTGCTAATCAAGTAAGTGGCAAAATTAACATATTGCAAGCCATACAGTTTGTATCCGAGAGCTGGCGAGAAGTTAGTTGCACAACCATTATGAATTGTTTTGCTCATTGTGGATTTTCTAATTTTGTTGGTCCACAACCTGAGTTTATTGAATCGAATGAACAATTTTTACTTATTCAAAACCATAATGAGTTTGAAAACATTGATGAAAATGCTCCATGTTTTGATAATCATGAAGACATTTGTGATGTTGTAGTACAAAATGTTCTTAAAAAAAGGAAGTTAGATGATGAAGAAGAAGAAGATACCGAACCACCAGTTACAGCCAAAGAAGCTAAAAAGTGCATTGATTTGTTGCAGAAGTTCTTCATGCAAGAGGGTAACGAAAATAGTCCATCTGATAAGCTTGAAGCGTGTGCCCATTTTGTCAACCAGATCCATACTAAACAGCTTAGACAACGAACAATTACAACGTTTTGTATACCTTCCACATCCAAATAGTAATTTTATTTAATACATACATATATGAATTATATTTAGTTTTATTTATATATACAGCAATTATTTAACATTTTTTTCAATCATATGATAATAAAAATAAAAACTTTTTTTTTATACAACTACATACATATACTTTTTGAATTAATTTCGGTTTTTATGGGCAACCGCTTAATGTGGGCAAACAGGGCTGGTCCCAACGTGACCACATTAAGCGGAATCCACTGTAGATACAATATAATATGATACAATATAATCTTTTTGAAACAAACACCAATCTTAATGTCAGTAGATACATAAACGAATAATCAATTGGAATTTATATCGATTCAAATTAAGTAGATAGTTTGTGTTTATACAAATTTTAAATATTATGTAATAAATAATAAAAAAAAAAAATATAGAACTTGATCACTATAGTAGTTTTAAAATGGTAAGAATTGATTATTATTTTTATAATTACAATAATTAATACCATTTATCATACACTGTATTATTGTGTAAAATAAAATATTATTGTCAAATACAGATATGTATCTCCCTGATATATCAGGGATCTAGTCTCTATATTCTGTTCGAGTATTTTAATGTTCATATTTAAGAGGAAATGCATTTAAAAATGAGTGATTTTCCATTCTTCTTCCATCACTGATACAATATATGGAATTACATAAATTAAATAAATAAATCAATAATAATAATAATAATAATAATATAAGGCATTATGTCATACAATTTATTCATTTCCATTAACAACACACTACTGTAACAAATCGATTGAGAACAATTTAAAGTAAAATATTTTAAATAGTAATATTACACAATATATTTAACAAAATATAATATTTTTAAATGAAGTCATGTTTCTATTAGTATTAATAAATCTTCATAATTATTTCTGAACATAGATGGTATTACTAAAATATTTATTATTATAAAATACCAGCGCACATTATCAATTTTATAAAAAAAAATAAAATAAAAATTGTATTATTTATATTTTATATTTAGAAAATTAAAGTGTTGAATTATAAATTTATATATTTATTTAAATTATCAATAGATATTATAATACAACATTTTCATTTATTGTGCGTAAACAATTACTAAAATTAATCGGAATCAAATCCAAGTCCATCTGAATCATAAACAATTACTTTTCCCTTCTTAGGTGAATTTTTTGTTGGTAATGTATAACATCTAGCAAACACACGTCCAGTATCAGATAGCCCAGAATTTAAAGAACTATCATTATCCATTCTTGTTCTGACCAATTCATTATTCACATGTAAATCATCAACTTGAGATAATAAAATATCATCTTCTAAAGATTCTTCATTAAATTGTTCAATCACTGACTTACAGTTTTCAGAATTGACTTTTTTTTGCAACTGTTGACTAGGAGACTGATGTCTGCGTTTCCTTGAAATGTTATCTGGATATTCTACTTGTACACGCATTGGTGTTCGTAAATTAGAATTTATTTGTGATCTGTGTACATTAAGTACCTGATTTTCATGTTGTCCTTCAGTACTCTGAGTATTTTCAATTTCATTAATATTTATTTGAATCGGTATTGATTCGGTTGATGATACATTATCAGTCATAGTTGACAATATGTATTGACATTCAAATGTTAGACCGTTTTTAAGTCCAAATATCATAGGCCTAAAATTGAAAACAAAAGTAGTTTTTTTTTTTTTTAATTTTATATGTTTATATACATATTTACTGGGTATAAATTATATTAAATAACACTTACATTCCAGGAGAACTAAAACGAATAATTACTGGTAATGACATGTGCTCAGCAAAAGCTAATAATGGTCGTATTTCCTTAACAGAAAATGTTATACAACTTCCTGCACCAACATCATAGGTATCAAATTCAGACGATTGCAAACTTAATTCTGTCCTTAACATTTTTCTTATGTCTAGAATTATGTTAAATTTCATAAATATGTACTTTTAATGATATTTTAATTAGATATTATGAAGCTAACATTCAATTCAAGCACCTCGAGTAGATTCCTGATGGGTTTTAAATAAAACATTTTTTGTAGTTACATCCAGTGTTATGTCCACATCGCTGATTGGAAAATGTTTTATAGCATCTGATAACACTTTAGAATCAACACAAAGCTTATGATTTGTTTCAACATTTTGATTTACCTAATAATAACAATTATTGTTTATGTATATTATATATGTATTAACTGTAATGATACTTAATGAAATTCAACATAAAGCAGGAACAAATATAGAAAAAAATGTTTGGGGGGTTTTAATAAAATATTAGTAAATAATTTAAATAAATAAAAACCCAAATCCACAAAAAATTTACTTTTATTTTAAGCAAATACGTATTTCGGTAACAAAGTTGCCATCATCAGTGCAAAACTTTGTTACTGAAATACGTATTTGCTTAAAATAAAAGTAAATTTTTTGTGGATTTGGGTTTTTATTTATTTAAATATATTATCCACAAGTCAATACTTAAACTATAAATATTAGTAAATAACATTAAATAAAATTTAAAATGTTATAAATTCCAATGTCAATAGTTAATAGATAAATAATAATGCATTACATAGATATTTAATGGTCATATTACTTACATGCAATAATATTTCAATTTAATTTTACTTATTTTATAAGTAAAACCCAAATTTTTTGGATGGGTTTGGATTCCAAATCCAGCCCCGACATAAACACCCATTTAACATATTAATTTAATGTATAGATGTTAATAGTTTAATGAAAACAAGTAACAAAAGTAACATAAGTAAATTATAATTAAATAAAAAACTTACTTGTAATGCTGAATATTCTAATACTGGTATCAAATGAGTTTTAACACAAAAATTTGAATATCGTAACTGTATGGTAATTGTATCTGCATTACTTTTAATTTCTATATGGCATGATTCCAAACAGCGGCTTAAGTGTGGAGATTTGAATATCATAACACATGACTAATAGGTAATAATAATAATAATTAATAATTTATTATAATAATACAATTTGTTGCAAATTAAATTTAAAAAATAAATTTATTGAATTATTTCAAATATACCTTAAGTGATATTTTACATTTCAATGAACTTTCAGTGTTTTGTTCATCATCTTCAGTGAAATAATAACTAGAAAAAAATGATGAATCAAATGTAAACCACGCATAAACAGTATGCCAACTATTGGTCGAATGCATCACCAATTTTGATGGATTGGGCTCAATATATAAATCTTCTCCAATGCGACACATTGTGTTCAGTGCTCGGGATAAAACTATAACGAACATAACATCATTGTTAATTATTAAATTACACAAAATTTATGTAATAATTAATTGAAACAATCAGTTATTTTGTATTTTAATACAGTATTTACATAGTAATTATAGTAATATGTATATAACTAAATTGGACACTCTGTTTAAATTTAAAAAATACGAATAATTGAATTTAGTGACTAATTAAATTATTAAAAATAAATCAAATTAAATAGGTACTCACTTTTCAAATTTTGTCTGGGTATGATGCACTTCATCTTTACAACTAAACCAATATATATTTATAAACGTAACATTTACAAAACAATTGGCTTTCGTAAGATAGTAATTATAAATAAAATTTTTCGACTCTCTTCTGAATGCAACGAACATTCGTAATATCAAACGTATTGTATCGTATTATAACATAAACAATTGTAAATGTCACTAATTGTGACGAGTAAAATTGTTTAATATAAAAAAAAAAAAAATATATATATATAAAAACGAAACTACTTTTGAAAGTTTGAGAATTCAATCCGAAATTTCGGAATTCGAATAATCGAATCAACTTGAATCTTGCAATTATTTTGCAGTTATCTCTTATCTCTTATCATTGTTACGTTATCACAAACAAAATAGTCGTCGTTAACCCTTTTTAGTCATGCGCGCATTTATCACTGTGACATCCAATCAATCACAGAAATTCTTATCACTCCCTTCATTCGTTCTGCATTATTATTATGATGTATATTAAATTAATGATTAATATTTTATACGATTCGATCGTTCCACATACTCTCATTGATATTAATAATTCCATTTTTTTATATTAACTAATATTTTACGTTGGTCGGGTCTACTAGTTTGACCCGTTAGTTTTTATTTTTTTTTTTTTTATTGTTATTATTTTTTTTATTTAATTTTGAGAAATCATGGTAAATCTTAGTGGTAAGTTTTTGTTTGGTACATTATTTTTCTGTGTACTCAGTTACGCATGTTTAATATTCGTTTATTTTAAACTCTAGAAGCTCAAGAAAAACTTAAAAACTATAGAGAAAATAATGAACGTCAAAGTAAAGAAGTGTTAGACCTATGGGAATCATCTGTCAAACATAAAATCAAACAACTAGGAAATGATCGTAATTATTTTTAATAATATTATTAAAACTAAAAAATAACCCATCTAAATATTAAAATTGTGTTTGTTTTATTCATTTTAATTTTTTGGCATTTAAAAAATATTTTATTATAAATTATAATAATAATGTTTAACGTATTATCTAAAACAAATTCGAATATGCTTATAATGTAAGTAACTTTTATTATTAGTTTATGTAGAATGCCTTAATATAAATTTATATTCAACATTACAAAGTATATAATTAATATACAATAATATCAAAAATATTAGGTATAAAAAGGAAAAAAAAAAAATTAACAATGTGAAAGTTTGTTTTTAAAGCCTTAAATGTTATAAATATATACAAAATGTACTTATTTAGTTATACTAATATTATAACTACTACACTTAAATATATTTATTTTTGTAATATAAATTATAAATCATCCAACCAAGTTTCATATTATAATAAATGCATGAATTATTTTTTTACTAAATTGTTAATAACATATTACATAATATATATATATATATTGTTTTTATTATATTACAGGTTACCTTATTTTAGAACAAGTATTAATAGCAGCTTGTGATTGTAATCGTATTGATGTTGCCAAAGTATGTTTACAAATGCTCCTTAATAAATTCCCTGAAAGTCTTAGAGTGCGTCGACTGGCCATAACAATACTAGAAGCTGAAGAAAAGTAATTAAATTATGTTTTTTTGTAAACAATAACAAAATGTATCGTATTACCGGTCAAACATATTTCTTCGTGTTAAAATACAATTAATTATATAATTAATTATTAATTACGTGAATTAGATACGATGAAGCATTAGAAGCTATTGACCAATTAATCAAAGTAGATGAAACCAATGCTCAGACCAGGAAACATAAAGTGGCAATTTTCAAAGCTAAATGTCAAATTAGTGAAGCTATAAAAGAACTCGTGGAATATCTTAAAAAGTATGTTAATAAAAAAAATAAACAATTTAGTGCTTACACTTGAATAATAATTTTAGATTTATGGTAGACCAAGAAGGCTGGCAAGAATTGAGCAATTTATACTTGTTGGAAGGAGAATATGCAAAATCTGCTTATTGTATGGAAGAAATGATTTTACATAATTCTCAGAATCATTTATATCATCAAAGACATGCTGATATACGATATACACAAGTATAAATTTAATTATAATTTTTACAAAATTTGATTAATTTTTTTTTTAAATAACATAAATATGATTTTATCATAAACCATTATTTTTATATTTTAAACAAATAAAATAATTTTATAATTAAATGCATATTATATTAGATTAAAGTTTTAAACTTGAAGAAAATATTAGAATTATATTTTATTATAATAATTTTGAATTAATATTTATTATTTCAATCTTTATATTATTATTTAGGGAGGAGCAGAAAATTGGGAACTAGCACGTTCTCATTATTCATATGCTATTCTTTTAAATCCTAACAATATCAGAGCATTATATGGGTTATACTTGGTAAGTAAAAACACATATCTATGTTATAAAATTATACATATTGTACTTAAATTAAATATAAAATATTCAAAATTAAAGGAGGTGCTTTAAAATAATAATTAGTAATAGCTTCAAAAATCTTATGGATACAATAATTTTGACTAATTAAGGAATGCTGTAAATTTAATTCTTAAGGACACCAAATTCCTAAATACATTTCTGTATTATCCAATATATTATATTAAACATTTGATTTTATAATTATAAAAATTTTAAAAAAACATTTTATTTTTTAGACTGTTCGTAGTTTAATGTCATCATTAAAAAGTAATCAAACTAAGAAAGCCACATACAAAAAAATTGCTACATTGTCATTAAAACGAGTTGAACATATGTACAGGTAATAAATAATATTACAATTTGTTTATTATTTAACTGTTATAATTCATTTCTATTCTTTTTATAGTGAGAAAAGACAATTAAATAAGAAAAATCAATTGTATGTGCTTGAGACATTAATGGGATCATTACACTTGAGCTTAAATTAAACTAGACTGTGAAGTCGATATAATTGTTTTATATTTTTATTATTTATTTCAAAATTATTTTTTATTGGCATTTATTAAAATTATGTTGAAACTTCTATAAATGGGATGATGTTCTTCTGGGATATATGATAACTAAATATTCAGTAAACATGGCTCACATGTTTCTTCTTTCATTTCTCTAAGTTTTTGATGTAATAAAATAAAATAATTATATTTAGTCAATTTTTAGCTAATTATACCCAATGTTTTAACCAATGCTTCTATTACAGTATTATAAATTATTAATTAGCCAATTAGCTAAAATTTCATGAAGTTGTTATGATAATCATAGGTACATCAATGCTGGACTTTAATGATTAATTAATTAATGCTCAGACCAAAATTTAATATTACAATTATTTTAACAGCTTTGCATTGCCTTTAAACAAGGTGTGTTAGGTGTTACTTCAAATATTTTATTTCAATTTCTGTAAATTATTATATGTGAAGTATATGTTAAATAATTATGTATAAGTATTATTTAAATATTTTTTAAAGTCTGTTTATTTAGAACAATAAATAAAAACAATTAAATAATTTATTTATGTATTTACAATCATAAAACCTATATTATTTAAATTATGATTTATTTCTACTCATAAAATGCAACAGCTAAACCCATATGTCCTTGTCAGTTATAATCCAGAGAATTTATATTTTTATTTAATATCCTTTTTACCTACTCTTTTTAGATTTAAATGTTACGTTTCTATGAACAAAGTATTTAAAAAAAAAAACCCCATCACTGAAGTGTTTTCTATAATCAATGCTTGGAATAGCACGCTGTTCCAGTCCATCCTTTATCCTGGATCCTGTTCCTGTTATTAATATTGGTTTTTGCATCCATTCTGGCTCATAAAATTTTAAGTTAAAAACATCTAATTGGTGAAAGTATTTAAAATTTAATGAAATAAATAAATAATATGAGCATTTGCTTAGAAAAATTAATGTAACAGTTCCAAAATTGTATCACACATACATATATATAATATCTATGTGAATATCCAATACAATTTCCTAAGTCCCTAAGTTCAAAATTGCCCGAAAAAATTACAATCCAAGATTTTTCTCTGTGTACGTCTTTGATTAATATTATGGCATTCCTGATTGTACAATTTTACATTTTGAGCACTCTATGAAGTTTTTCTTTTATCTATTCATTTATAAATACCATCACAATAAGGTTATATGTTATGTTTTAAAATATATTCAGCTCAATCAAATCCTAAACATTTTATGAACAATATGTCTGTTTTAACACATTTTTTTTAATTTTTGCACACATTTAAAAACTTGTATATACATTGTTTTATTTATGAGTTTAAATAAAAAATAACTAATATAATAATATATTTATTTTAATATTAATTTCACAAACACTTTTTTTTTGCATTAATCAAAACTATATCAGAACTTCTATAAACCGGATGTTGTTCATCTTCTGGAATATATGATATTGTAAAATATTTAACCAATATGTCCAAAAACATTTTCCAAGTATTCTTTTGTTTTTCAGTTTCTCTAAGTTCTTGTCCAATTAATATTACTGTAGTTGGATTGGTCAAATCAACCATTGTTTGAACCAATTCCTCTATTACCTTTAAATTTTTACAACAAAACTAATATTTAATTAACCATTGACCATAAAAAAAAATAATACAAATTTTATTTATACCTCAGAGTAATAAATACAATCAGCCATTAATAAAAAATCTAATGGTTCTGACACAAATTCAGTACCCCATTTTAATGCCACAGCTTGTGCACTGCCTTTAATACATGGTGCATTGTCATCAACATTTTGTTTTAATTGTTGTAAATTTTCTGGTAAATCTGTAAGTGTGACATGTCCTCTGAAGTAAAAAAATATGCATGTATTTATTAAAAAATTTGATATAATTTATCTGATATATCTAAATATAACTTACGATTCACATTTACCCGAAACATGCAGCTGCCAAACCAACGCATCCTAGTCCTGATCCCAATTCGATTATCTTCTTAGATTGAAAAATATCATTCGTTTGAATAAACAATGTTTCTAAATACTTGGCCAACACCAAGGCTGCATCCCAGACTACACAGTTGACATCACCATACTCATATTGACAAAATTTTAATGTAACGTTTATCGACTCCAGATCGAAATGCCTAAAGTACGGTTTAGTGTCCATAACATTTATGAAACTACTCCTCACTTTAATTAAAAGTAGGCATATAAATAAAATTGAAAAAAAAATCAAATATATTATTGAGTTTTTTGATAATTATAGTTCAAGTATTCCTCTTCCTCAATTCCTCGTCGTTGCTTTTATTTTATAAACTTGATTTATTATTTAATATTTGATAAATCAAGTGATAACGAACCCTAGTCAACAATTGATAACGTTGTTGTCTTGTTGAATTAAGTAATTGTAATTATTTAATGTTTATCACTCTGTGGTAATAAAAATTATTAATTATTCAATGACCTAATAACAAAATTGTTTATGTAAATAAAACGGATATAAAATGTATATTTATATATGTTTCTCGACAATTTTAATATTTATAATGAATTTTTACAATAATATTTAATAATATTTTTAAATTATAATAATTTGGTATAATTACCACAGAATAGATTATTACACTAAAGATGGTGAATTTCGTACGTTGAAAATTGTTTATTAATAAAATGCAATATAACCGATGTAATTGCCACAGGTACACAAAACACAAAATATACAAAATTCTGTTTCTGTATAAAACTATAAACTATAAAGTGTTGAACAAAATGAACCTAGCTCATAAAAATATTTGTATTTGGACATTCAAAGTTCAAATTTGTTATCTGGCTAATGACTACGAAATACGAACGTGTCAATCGCACATTACAATATAATATTATAAATTTATAACTGAGTTATTTCATTATTTGATTATTTCCTGAAACGAAGTGGGCCGAATGCAATTTTAAAAGTATGACCATTTAGGATGTTATAAATTTATAACCAATATCCATACACGGATATCACGTTTATGTTACTTATGACCAAATTTTATCGTACTAAAAATTAAAAACTATAAACAAACTGTAAAAAAAGAATTTAGGGCGTCGGGAAATTTTTTTCTGACGTTAATAAGGTCAAAATTAATATACCGTTTACACGTGTATAATTATCCATATTAAAATCTTTTTTTATTTCTTATTTAAAAATATGTATAAAAAAAAAAAAAAAAAAAAAAAATGTAATTTTCATTGGGATCAAATGCGGACGATTAACAATTCATGATTGTGTAGGCTGTAGGGTAACGAGAAATATTATTGATTGATCTCACTTTGAATCATAGCCGTGTTTACTCTATGGGCCAGTCCTACAAACTCCAACTTCCTTAAGAAATTTATGGAAACTTTATCTAAACTTCGTAATACAATGAATCAACAAAGACTTGATTCGTTTAATTTTTTTATTTATTCAACAACAAATGACTAAAAATATAAATTATGAAGACTAACTGAAAAATTTAAAATGTGTCACCTTCAAAACGTCGAATAATATTGTAATTTTTTTCGTCACTTTATAAATATAATCATTAATCAATAGTAATTAAATTAATGTAAGTAATGAAATACAGATGTATGTTTATGAATATTAATTATTATGAAAATTATAAATAAAGTGAAATATAATAATTTATAAGTCTTAATGTCTTATGAAGTGTTCAGACAATTTTTTTTATGAAATTACATATATTATGTTAATGAGGTGGTGTAGTGAATGACTTATCTTTATCTTTGTATTCAGAGTTAACGTAAATGAGTTCTTAATGAAAAATTTTTTTGGCCTTACCTGCGAAAAATTGCTAGACACGCTTTAAATGTAGGTATATACTATTATACTTTTATTTAGTATAAATGTAATGTATAAAATTGTAATCGAAAATTTTTTGGATAACACTTGTAATTACTTGTAAGAACTTGAACAGAATATTTTTTCCTTGTCCCCTAAAGTCTCGAGGTCTCGGGCTCCAGTAAAAATCTGTACCCCACTCCCCCCATTATTATGGCCTTGAGACTTGACTATAACTTCGGTTTATCGTTTGTAGTGAGGGTGTGGAGTGTCGGATGATCTCATCAATTTTAATTAAATAAATACACAAAATAATATTGATAAATAATTAAATAAATAATCACGTAATTATATTTTTAATAATTCGCATACTAACTTAGAACTACAACTCTGTATCCATATGCGATATGCCATATCCATCGGTCAAATATCGGAATTACCTCTAATTTTTTTTATATATCTACATTTTATAATCCATCCAACACGTTTTTGTTTCGGTTTTTGGTGTTATATCATGTAAATTAATACAACTTCTACGAAGCTAACAAAACATTTCATTATTTAAAATATTAAAATTTTAAATAAATATTTTGTTTCAGATCAAATTCTTCCGAGTGTCTATACTTTTATCAATGAAATGTCATTTATATAGAATCTATAACTAGGTATCTAAGTTTTTTCTACGAAAATTAATTATATATAAAAAAATATATTTTTAATTTTTAAATAAATTATTGAGAAAAAGTTAACGAAAATAATAATCTAATTACTTGTTTATCCAATGTTATATTTGTGAATAAAACAACAAAACTCGTCCATAAATAATTATTATAAAATATAAATAAAATACAACATTATAACAATTAACAATTTAATCAGTTATTCTTATTATATTATCTCATTCAACTTTAACCGTCAATACTCATAGTACTATTTGTTTATTCATTTTTAACATAGTATATTATATTATGTCATACAATAGCCATTCAATTATTGTACTATTATAGAACATTATAATATTATATTATTATATAAGTACCTATTCATTATTCATTTAATTCTTTAATTGGTAAAAATAGATGACACAAAAATCTTTCTATTAATTTTAATTTCTGAAAACTTTTTGAAATTTTGAATCTTGAAATCTACAACAAGACTGAATGAGTGTATTGTGTATAAATAACTTCGTGTTGTTTGTTTTTTAAATTAAAATATCATATTATTAATTATATTTTATAATACGTAAGTACACAAAATCCAAAAAAATTTTAAAAATTAAAAAAAAAAAACGTGTTTTAGATTCTTTTGGATATTATGACGTTACGTTCTGTGGAATAACATTCAATCATTTGAAATTTTGAATGAATTGGGTATGACCATTTAGGTTTACACATCACGTAATCAAGAATTTTACAGGAAGGAAATGGCCAAATGGGATAAAATATCGAGGAGAGAACATTATTATACGCGCGCAGAATTTATTTATAGAAAGATTTGTGCTCGTAAGACGTGTCGTAGAGTCAACGAAATTATGTTGCGACGTTCGGTTAGTGTTTACATTCATAATGTTAGTGTGTGAAATTTGAATAAAAAATATTAGTTTTTTTCAGACTGCGACGAAATTTCCGTTTTCGATAACAATAGTTTATGACGCGTGCAAAATATAATTTACACCATACTAGGTATCATATTATAAATATTATTCACAGGAAATTAGGAAGCGTTTTAATTTTAACACGTCCAATTTTTGTTATAATCTTATAGATTTCAGATTTCTTTCGAGCACACGGACTTTCCTCGCTATTCACGACTTCAGAAGTCGACGACTGAAAAAAATGAAAACCCAAAGATTAAAATCTACACGTTTTTGTATTATCGCGGCGTGTGAAACGATACAAATAAAGCAGTTTCGAATAAATTTAAACGGGTTTTACACAACATATCGATGCGACACTTGGCCGCTGTGATATTTCTAGATTTTCATTTCAAAATCCAAAATAATAATGCTCGTCAACGATCGTCACCATGTGGTATAGCGTATAGACATAGACGTTGACGGAGGAAAGTCCTATATACGTTTTAATAAAGATGTCGGAATAAACTTAAAATCTAAATATAGAGATTTAATACGGATTACAATAATCCTTGGTCCTATGTCCTATCCGTTATAGGAAAATTAAAATGTAATGGCGAGTAAAAAACTAAAAATGGGAAAACGTCAAACGTTTCGTTGGAAATTTCAAACTCGCGGGGAGCGTGTTGACCGTAGAACACGTGCGTTAGGACGTGAGGCAACCGTTGCGATTCGAGATTTAATTTTTTGAATTTCGTCGCGTCGACGGAACGACGGTTTTGTCTGGGGGATAGAAAAACAGAATTAGCCGGACCACGATATAGTTAAACGTAACGTGCCTACGAGTGTTTCGAATTTCAAACGAAAACGAGCGAGCTAAAGAGCAAAACGGAAAAGACTTTGGAACGTGACGGACAAAACGACAAAAAAAACGCCGCGCGACAGTTTCGCGCCGGAGGAATGCGTTCCGTGTTCCGTCACTGTCGTCAGTGTTTGCCGCCGACACCAGCAGCTGATAATAAGCGTTGTCGGCGTGGGAATTTGGAACGTTGGCGCGACCGGTCACACTGCGAGAAGGCTCACGTCGGCCGTCATTGGTCCGATCGCGTACACACCAACACACACACACACGGACACGCGATTAACATTTTTTCCTCACGGTTTTTTTTTTCATACATGCACGCGCATAATATAATATTATACACACACATACATATTATAATTCCTCTTATTGTTATTTTATACAGTATTTTACTATATTATTATTTTTTTTATTTAATTTTAATTTTTTTTTTTTTTTTTGTCGTTACACACGCGTACTTTTATAGTACGGTTTTTTTTTTCAATCATCATCATTACTATTTTATATTAATAACACATAACATTGCGTTACGCCGGTCGGGAAATACGACGCGCACACGTACGTTACGTTACGTTACGGTTTTTTTTTTTTTTGTGTGTTCTGTCGTTCTCTTCTTCGAACAGCGGCGAGACCCGGACCCGATCCGGTAACATTGCGTGCATCGGCCGCCCGTACGCTGATAGCAGCAACCACCGCCGCGACACCAGCACTCGGCCAGTACCCACCGCTTTACCAGCAGCAGATTCGGCGATATTTTTACCCCCGTTCGTCGTACCATCGTCGTGCGCGCGCGGAACCGCGATAACGCTCGCACGTACTTACGCATAAACGCACGTACCAGCGAACGGTTCGAGTGAAAAACGCCGTCGTACGAACACACGCGAAAACCCCTTGGTACGTCGATACGCACGCACGCACGGATCTGTTCTCGTCCGGCACTCTGTCAATCTTTGTTGTCTCACGTCCGCAAACGCCGCCGTCATCGATCAACGCCGCGAGGCGACTACACAACAAGAGGAAACTACGACGACGCCAACAACAACACAGACATTAGCAATGGACGATCTGAAAGTCGAAGTGCTCTTCGATAACGGCGCCTATTACGAGGTGAGTGTATTGATGTCTAATAATGTTCGGGCCGTTGCACGGTCACCGTGTTGGAAACGATGTCGTCCGTGCTGAAACCACCGCGGTCGGAACCGTGAGCGATTAATAGGTTATGGTCATGGTCGCGGACACCGCCGGTTTTCCCAGTCGCACGTTTGTCTCGCCGCCGCATGCGAGTCTCCCGAACCGCCCATTTCCACACGACCCTTGTGCGTTTGTCGAATAATCTCAAATGCAAAACCCCATCACGTCGTTGGATCGTCTAACGAAAATTTTCGTTTTCGGTTATTTTTTAATGTGTTTTTTTCTTTTCCTCTAAATTTAGGGTTTTTGTCCTTCGTCAGCCCTCACGGATCAAAGGATTATCGTCCTCGTGCTCCAAAAGTTTTCCTTAATATATCCTGCTGCTATGAATTCATGCGACCGTATCGTTACAATTACATTATTCCTTCGTCTAGTCACTTGGCACATATTTCATCATTTTCGTTCCATCTTATTTATTCCACTTAATATATTATTATTAATGCTTGGAAATTTCACTAAACATTCATACAATATCTGTTTGTAGTAAAAATATTGGTCTAAGGTATATCGTATTTGTATAAATAATATTAATATACCTAAAGATAATTAATTTCAATTTATTTTTTGTATCTTACTTGAAATAGATACTTATTATACATTGAAGCTATTTTTAACCTATTTTTATTTTATCAACTTGGTAAATTATACATAATATAATGATATAGTAATAATTATTTTATATTTAACATTTTAGGGTATTGTTACGGGTGTAATGGACAATGAAGTTCTGATTTCCTTTCCTACTGAGTAAGTATTCTTATATTGTTACATTGTCTAGATAATTTTAGTGTCAAATTTTTTGAATTTACGACATATAGAAATTATATTACTTTTATTAGGTATTAAATATAAATGAATAAATGATATACCTAATTAAAATGTACTGCTCACTAGTACATGTATTATCGCACACAACTTTAGACCTTGGATAATTTTATATTCATCATATTAATGTTAATCACTTATAATTTTATGTGGTAGATGTGAATGATAGTTACAATAAATTAACTAGTAATATTTATGAAATTGATTAATTATTATTCTTCTGGGTTTAATATAATATACCCTCTTACTAGGTATCTACTAAAATATACATTTTTTCAGCTAGTATCATTCTTATATTATTTAACTTTATTATATAAAATACATTTAAATTGTGTAATTATTTGTGTATTTAAAATATATTAAATTAACATTAGTTTATTTTATTTTTATTTCACATATTTGAATTAAAAATTAATGAAAATTTAGTTTAAAAATTTTCTTATCTAGAGAATTCCATGTAGGTAAACAAATGATAAAAATGTAAATTATTTTTTAAATTAAAACATTATTTTACTCTAATTAATAAATCTGAAGATATCATATTATACATATTAATTGGTATATTTATATATATTTTAAATTATTGAATTTTAATTATCTACATTGGTAATTAATTTTAATGGCTTTGTTTTTAAATTATTCACTAATGTTTATTGTTAAATTGATCATTTTTCATTATTTTAGTTATATTGAAAATTAAATATATTATGTACCTAATATTTATTTATTTATTTTATAATTTTATATATATTTTTTTAAATTAATCAGTTCATTATAAGGCTTATTATTCTAAAATAATTCATTCTTGTATATTAATATTATACTGATATTAATGAGTAAATTTATAATTATTAATTTATTTTGTCTAATGTACCTATACGATATATTTATCATTTTTTAGTTGGTATCCCGAAACTAAGTTTAATTGTTCAAACGTTCGTCTTCCCTTATCTGATAGCCAGTGCAGTACTGAATTTACTGTTAATCAGGAAATAGAAGTAAAAGCTGTCAAAGAACCTCATCCTTGTTTTGGATGGCTTAAAGCAGTGATAAAGATCATTAGTGTCAATCCATCTCAGTTTGTCATCCAATACATAGATTCACCTATTACAGACATAGTCACACCAGATCGAGTTAGATGCAGGAATACAAATGCTAATATTAATGCCGATACTTTTTATAAGTTTGAAATTGACGTGCCTGAAGATGTTAGAGAGTCGTATGTATATAGAATACAATTTTAATTTGGTTTTTATTATAATTATAAAAATAAAATTAATCTATTTTAAATAATTGTTTGAATTTTATCTTACAGTGCTAAAATTGATGGTATTCATAAAGATCTTCAAAAAGCTATTGGTGCCTCCTTAGTATTATATAATCCTGATCAATCTGTATTAAACGTTATATCTCGTTCACCATTAACCAGTAAAAGGGCACAGATGTTAGCTGACATGCATTTCAGAAACCTTAACCAAAAAGTAATGTTACTGAAAAAGACTGAGGAGTTGGCCAGGCAACTGGAAAGTTCCAAGCTACAGATTACATCATCCTCTTATACAGACGAATTCAACGTACGTGATGATCTAATGGGTTTGGCCATTGGTGCTCATGGCACTAACATCCAACAAGCTCGGCGAGTTGATGGTATCACAAACATTGAGTTAGATGAACATACAGGAATATTTAAAATTTATGGAGAAGTGAGTTAATGTTAATTTATTATTTTTACTTATATAAAATGTTTATATGTATTGTAGAACAAAGAAGCAGTTATAAAGGCACGAGGAATTTTAGAATACAAAGAAGAATTTTTACAAGTTCCGAGGGATTTCATAGGAAAAGTAATTGGTAAAAATGGTCGTAACATACAAGATATTGTTGACAAAAGTGGAGTGGTAAGTTTATAATTTTATAAAATAATGAATTTAATAATAAAATTATTTCATATTTTATAATATAATTTATTTTATTTAGATACGAGTAAAAATTGAAGGTGACAATGAACCACAACCTACCATTCCCCGAGAAGAGGGTCAAGTTCCTTTTGTGTTTGTTGGCACAGTAGAGAGTATATCTAATGCTAAAGTTCTCCTTGAATATCATTTAGATCACCTTAAAGTATTTATTTAGTCTATTTAATTATTTTATAAATGTTAATATTGTTTAATTTATTTATAGGAACTTGAACAAATTAGGCAAGAAAAAATGGGAATGGAACAAGAATTACGTAGTATTCACAGTACTGGTACATCTTATTCACATCCTTTGATTCCAAATTATACTATGCAAAGGCGAAATGAGCGGTAAGTTTATTCATATTATTTTATAGTCATAATATTTAAAAATAAAGTAGAAAAAATGTATGTTCTACATATTATTGTAAGGCTTGAGTAACAATTTATTTAAAAATAAATTAATTTGTTGACATTTTTTACATATCTATATTGAAGAAAAAATTAAATCCTGAAAGTTTCTTTTTTATAATATGTATTTATATGTTTTAATTATAGTACAAGTAATAATAAAAATATCAAAATTGGCATAAGATTATTTTACTATAGTTTCTAAACCATCTTGTGTTAAATATTTTTTTAAATATATTCTATAATTCAAATTTAAATTATATAGTGAATTTATTATTATATTTATTATTAAAACAATGTTTGTTACTACTTTAATGTACAAGTATTATAATTTCATAAGAAATGTTTAATCTTTATTCCATTATGGTAATTATATAAATCCTGGGGGGAAGGGAGATTCACGAGGAAAATAATAGTACACTAGATTTGTGAATTCCTATATATCTCTCCTAAAATTTCCCCATGAATTTCTAAGACTTATCAACAAATTTCTAAAAAAAAAAAAAAAAATACAGTTTTCTAGTGTTTTGTATACTGATTTCCTGACGTGGATTACCCTCATATAAATTTATTTAACCTAATAATATAATTTATTTTAATATTTGTTATTACAGAATAACATTTAAAGTAAAAGTTCTTTTATAGAGTAACTAATTTTAATATTAAATCATTGAATGATTTTTTTTTAAATTATAAAATTTGTATGTACATATAGGGTTATAATGATGAGTAGCTGTTTGTCCTATGGCAAGTGGCAAATACATTTTTATTTATACAATAATTAGGTTACTAGTTTTGTTAGTAAATTTTATTTAAAATATATTTTAATCCTGTTAAAAAGTTCTGACATATTTATATATTTTAAGGTATAGATCAAGTATTTGATAAATGTGTTATTTATGTTGATTTATATAGTAACTTTAATGCTGAAAATGATAACATGAACAATGGCATTGGAAGTAATTCCATGGGAAGAGGTAGTAATAGACCTAGAGGGACATCAGGGCGTGGTCGAGGTGCAAGACATGATTTTTACAACAATAGTAAGTTTTAATTTTATTTATTTAAGATGTTGGCTGGATAATTTACATTTACAAAATTTTTTTTTAAAAAAAATTCCTTTATATTTATGTTAAGTATAGAAATTAATCTATAAGTTGCTGCAGGCGCATTAAAATGTGTAGTTAACAATGACAAAAAATAAGTTATTTAATCAAATACAAAAAAATAACTAAAGTTATTAATATCTTCCTTTTAATGTGCTACAACTTAAGTTATAGTGTATTAAAAGAAAATTATCAATAATATCTTTTGTTTTCATTTAGAGTAAAAAATTATTCATGTTAATTATCTATTATTTGATTTAATATAATTAAATAATTTTTTATATTATAATTTACTATAGTCTAGCTAGCGAAAAGTAAAAAAGACATTGGCCGCCAGCTCTCACTTATTACTAGCCCAACTAGTATTCATTACATAATTTATTTATTAAATTTTTTTTATGTATAAAAAGGTAGTAGAAATCAAAATCAAGATGGAATTGATGATAGACTCCCACCTCCTTCTCAGCGTAACAATCAATACCAATACAATCGGTCAGTTGGTCAAGGTAATCTATCTAGGGAGCGTCGTGGTGGTAATTCAAGTGGTGGTAACTCCGCTCCTAGAGGTAACAGAGGAGGAGGTGGAAATCGACGAATGGATGATAGGAGAAGAACAAATGATGATGAACATACGATACTTGATAATGCTCAAGACAGTGGTGATAGAGGTAAAAATTGAAAACTTACTTATTTTTTATGCTTTCGTTTGGATGGTTGTTCTTTAAGTGTTGCTTATGTGTTCTAATAAATAAGTAGAATATTAGGTTATGGCTTCGGATGATATTGGTAGATTTAGATTGCTTTAATTTAATTTAGATTTTTCTTTTTGCACTTGGATGATATAAATAATATAAATTTAAAATGTTATAATAATAGAGTTTATAAACGGTTAATTAAAATAACTAATAATAAATTAAATATAGTGATAAAATGAAAAAGCAATTTTATTAAATAATTATTTAGTTCTATTCTACCCTTCTAAGGAACAATGCAGTAAATTTCCTTCGTGCTATTTTGAGAAAAACCCCATTTTATGTTTGGTAATTTTTTGTAGTTTTATTTCTATAAATATAATATATTTCAATGTAAAATACTTAATTTCTTATGATAATATACCTGATGAATTCTATGGAACTATTCAATTTTATTATCAACTAGTTTTTTATTAAAATATTCACATTTTGATATTTATGCTAAGTACACTATTAATTATTTATAACTAGGGCCCGGATCTTTATGCAAAAATTATTGTAGATTTTTCTTTTGGTATTTCACAATTTTTTATATGTGATAGTGGTAGGGGCATTCTATGTTTTTTTCATGTTCTTTTTTTACACATAATCTATGTATAATGTATATTTTTCATCATTGAATTCACTTTTAGTAAACGAAACTTATTTCCCCATTTAAAAGTAAAACTACTAATAGTTTAATTATAGAATTTGAGCAAAGCAAAAAATGTGTTGGTTTTACAATGATGTGTCTTTTTTTTCTTTTTAGTCTGAAGACGTCTTTACTACCCAAAATAATGTTCCGATTTTCTCAATTATTTATGAAATATTTCCGGTTTGGAAGTGGATGTAGTTGATATTTATTTAAGTCATTTTTCAAAATTGACCCTATGCGATAGGTAAAATGACAAAAAACTGCATTTTTCACGAAACTTGAAATTTTGAGGAATTCAATTTCAATATTTCATGATAACTTTGGCAATTTTGAAGTTGGAGACTTGAAATTTTTATTGCGTGTTGACATAATTACTATATATACTCGTATGTGATAACATTTTGGAACCGTTACGTTAATTTTTCTACAAAATATGGAACTTAGAATATTTCATAAAATTGTCGTTTTTATGTATATAATGTTTAATAAATTTGAAAATTTTGGGCATTGAGGTCTGAAAATTTTACTGAAGTATACTTATATATTTCTTAACATCATATAAAAACATTCGAAAAATCTCAATTCTCGAATTTTTTTTTTTTATCTGCAATAAAAATTAATAAAAAATATTAGGTAAATTTCAAGTCTCAATTTTTTATAGGTGTTTAAAGTTGAAATTTCAGTAAAATCGATATTTAAAGTATTTATATGAATTCTTATTATTTATTTTTTTATTTTATTTATAATAGTATACGGGCTGAACCCTTTAATACAGTATAGAAAATATAATATTACCTTAATATATACAGTGATAATTGAAAAATACATAAATTAAAACTTAAAATATTTATAGAGAAAAAGAAAAACAAAAAAAAAACAAAACAAACAACAATACTTAAATTAAAAATGACGGGTCCGCATTGGCAATGGACATAAGGCGCCTAATCGGTTCATATTATATTTAAATATTTTACAATAATGTTAAATAAAATTGACAATTATTTTGTTGAAGCTTAAATACAGTGTATGGGACACTGGTGTGGAAGGAATATGGGTGTAAAGAGGTTAGTATTGAATTTTGAATAAAATTTGATTACAATGATAAATCAATTATTCAAAAAATGATTCTGAGCGAAGTAATGCCTGATTTGGGTATTTAGGGGTTTTTATGATAAATTATTTATATTGAATAAGACTGATAAAGGTTAAATTTTAATTGGTACAAATTTGACTTGAACTTTGTGCAAGATTGTTTTCAAGATTGTAATTATTTATCATTGCATTTAAATTTTAATCAAAATTCAACATCAACTCTATCCTCTTTACACCAGTATCCCTTCCCTTGCTTTTTATTATTTTATTTACAATTAATAATTAAATTTTTTACCTAATTTAAATATGTTATATATACCTAACTGATTTAGTACGAAATAAAATTATGCTATAAACAAATTTTTCTAATTTAATTTGTGTAAATTATATAAAATGGAAATTTGTCTTCAAACATTAGCATTAATATTATGTCAATTTTTTTGTAAACTAAATTTGTTAAAATAAACTTAAGGGTTTTAGTGTAGGTAAACACTTTGTTTTTAAGGTTAGGTAATTAATATGATAGTTATTTTATTTACAATTAGTGATAGTTAAATTTTTTACTTAATTTAAATATTATAACTGATTTAGTGTGAAACAATAATATGCAATTAACAATTTTTCCTAATTTTAATATAATGTTAATTTTTTTGAAAGATAAATTTATTATAATAAACAAGTTTTAGGTTAAGTTTTTTTTAAATCTTTTGGTTTTGTTTTTAAGATTAGGTATTTAAATATGATAGTTATACAATTTTTAAAAAAAGTTTTAAATTGCTATTATTTATAATTTTTGTATGGTTCATTATTTTTATTTTATTTTGCGCCAGAGTCTGTATCTAGTGTGGACGCGCAAGCACCAAAGTCAAAAAGCAGTCAGAAACGAAGAAATCGTGCAATAGCTGCTTCTCAAGGTGATTCATCGAATTTTAAAAGTTTTGGTGGTAATAGTGACAATGCTAATGAATGTAAGTAAGAACGCATTATTTAAAAAAAGAAACACAAAACAAAACAAAAATGAAGCTCACGGATAAAAAATTATGTAATTTAAAGGAAAAATAAACTACTTACATTCTCCAAGAAAGTTTCATGGCTATACAATTTGTCACTATTAATTTTACCAAATATTTTTTCAGTAGTTTTGTAGTATATTTTTAGTTTGCATGATTTTTTATTTTTTTATATAGACAAATATATTTTATTGTAGTAGTAATATAACTAATACTCAATTACTAATTAGTGATTACACTTGTAGTCAAAAGCACATACTTGAAGTATAGTAAAATAAATACATTTTACTTAAGTTAATATTATACTAATATGTAATACAATTAACAACAGAATTTACATTATGTTAACAAAAATAAATAATAATTGTGACGTGTCTCTTTTTTAATAATGAAATTATTCTTTAGGGGAATATGACTTCTCTAAAGAAAATAATGGCGAATCAACCATCACGTCTCAAACCAACACGATCAATAGTGGAAACACAAATAATGGTAATGCAAATAATGGTAACAGTAAACCGGCTAAAACTCAAAGATCTAAGGGTCAACAGAACAAGTCACCAGCAAAGAACAAGTCAAATAACATAACACCAGCAGCTAATGGACAACAGATCATAGTAAATGGCTCGTCCTCTGCACCTGATGCTGATTCTGCTTAAAGTTTTAAAACCTTTTTCTAATAACATCTTTAAAAAAAACTTTTTTTGTTTTTCTTTAAATAATAAAACAAGTTAAAACTTAAGTGGTATAACAATTTCAAACCACAAATATTATATTTGAAATATTAAAAATTAATAATTAACAACAGATAATCTTTAAAATTATGTTGGATAAAATTTAATTGTTTAAAATTATTTCTACGTATATAGATATTTTTTATTTTCTCAATATTATATAGTCATGTTGAATACAAAAAAAAAAAAAAAACAAAGGAAAAAAAAGATAATATATATTTATAATCTGCTTTTTCTTGAATGCATGACATTTAACATCAACATAGGGTTTTTTTTTAAAACACCTTAATATTGATTGCTAAAAAATAGAATCAAATTACTATTACAATAAACAGTATAAAATATATGCCATTAGAAAATTGGCTTTATAGAATATTTTCTAACAGTTAAATATTAATTTAAAAAAAAAGCAATTTATTTATTTATATATTTTTTTTCTATTAACAGTGTGTTCTATATATATATATATATATATACTATTTTGTTTGAAATTATAATTTCAAAAAAGGAACTTTACAAATAATTTTTGATAACTTCGTTCGTCATGTTCTTATTACAGGTATAGTAGGAGATTTTATAATGCAATTTTCTTATAACCTAAATAATAATGCAATTTGTGTATATATATGTTACATTATTTTTTTAAATAAATAATTTATATATATATATATATATATATATATATATATATATTATAACATTTATAATTAATAATGAATTTATTTATACTTAAAACAGAAATTTATAGTGAATTAGTGTAATGGCAGCGATTTGACATAGATTTTATGTTGAAAAGTGTACACAAAAGTAAAAAATAAATAAATAAGACATAGTTTAAAGCCATTTGTTCATTCGTATTATGCAAATGTGAATTTTATATTTGCGTACACAATATTAAACAAATCCAAGATATATTTGGTTTTGTTCATTATTATAGGTATTTATTTATTATTTTTAAAAACTAATATTAGTAATTCTATGTAATTATTTAATTAATAGTATTTTTTTTTTTTTTTATTATTATTTAATCTAATATATGAGTAAATAGGGTGTGCAGTTTAAATGAAATTGTTCGCCAGACTATTATTAAGATTCAACCATAGAACACGCTTGGCGTGTATAATACATTTTGTCATAAAATAAAAATACGACTACAATTTGATTACGTCTTTTAATATTGTGTAAAACTTATCTGCGAGTAGAAGATCACTCATTATGTCTTAAAAATGTTTAATTATTACGTCTCACTAAGTGAATGAATATGTAATTCTGGCACCTTGTTTAGTGAATTATGCTGTGGCTAGTTCCCAGCATTTATTATATTGTGACTTTGATACATTTATATATACAATAATTACGTGTATATTATGATCATTATAAAATTATACATGCCTATCTTATATATGTTTATAAATTGTATTTATATATTATACGTGTATACTATATATTCATATAATTATATAAGAATTTAAAAAGGTAATATACATCTCATAATATATACTATTAGTTATATATATATATAGTATAATCTAATGAAATATATTATAATTTTTTTTTTTTTTTTTGCATAATAAATTGTACATTTTTTGAAATAATTTATATAATTTTGTATTTAAATTTTATTACCTTTATAAATATAATACATGTCAAAATTTCAATATAATTGCGATATTATGATGACATATTGTAGTGTACTACTACTGTTCTATGAAATAATGGATGACTAGTTCGTAAAGAATATAAAATCTATAAAATAAAAGAAAAAGAAAAGATTTTTAAAGTTATAGTTTAAACTTATACCAAAATAGATTGTTCAACATTTTATATTCTTAATAGAGTGAGGAATATATTGGTTTTATAATAGTTTCTTCTTTTTTTTTTTATTTTGGGAAGATACTTTAATTTTTTATTGTATTAACAATTTTTATTACTTCAATGGGTATTTGGGAAAACTAAAAAGGTAGTTTTAAAAATATATCAAAAATTCGTGTTTTTAAAAAAACTTGTGCTTTGGTATTTAATACAAACGTGCAATATTTTATGTACCTACCCATGTAAAAGAAACTGAATTAAAACAAATGGTTAGGTATAATTGAATAATTTTTCTATTAAAAAAATTAAATATTGGGTACCAGTTCTCGTTCTAGTCAATGATTTGGTTTCAAATGTTTAATAGTTATGGTAATGGAATAATTAAATTTATATGAGAATTTTAATAGTGTAAAAAAGTATTGGTGAATTTTATTCTAAGACCACAATTTTAATTACGATTTAAGGGTACGAGTATTAAATAAATGGTTTTTTTATATGTTTACATTATAATATGTAATTATTTATTAAATTATATAAAATCAAAAATCTTATTTGAGTAACACTACTATGACTATAATATAAAGTTCTTATTACAACCTATTCTAGAGAAATGAAAATATGTTAGGTACTTAAGTACCTAGCTCTAAGTTATCAGTGCCGTAGCCTTGAAGGAGGCTTTGAGCTTCCCCTGAAATGTCTGACAATAATTTTATTAATTTAATTGAAAATACAATTTTATCTGTGTGATGCCATGATAGTCCGGCGGTCGTCTCAAGGATGGATTGAATTATTTTATGTTACAGGTAACAAAATTAAAGGACTCAAAAATTTTCCGATCCTTTCAGCCGTTTTATCTTATCTATATTTTATATTATTGTCTAATACAATTTATTTTATTAGTCTTACAATGGTGTGTCTTTTTCTTTAGTTTCTATGAAACACATTTTCGGCCAAAAATAACCTGATCACCATGAATAGCGTATGATTATCTATAGAAAAAAAAAATAATACTTTATTTAGGTCATTTTACGCATTTCTCAAAATGAACATACAAGATAGGAACGACTACCAAAAAATGACGAAAATTCACAAAAGAAAATCCACTTCAAATATTTTACGAAAATAATGAATTTAAAGAATGGAAAATTTTACTGATTCAATATATATTTTACATTTTTGTAACAAAATTTTGGAATTGTTATATATCAATTTATGTAGGTATTAATAATAAATTATACTACTTAATTTGAAAATATATACCTATACCTATTGTATAATACAATAAATGAATTATATTATCAGCAGTAGAGTGCAAACTTAATTCGTTGTCCTTATTAATATTTGCCTTTGGCCATCAAAAATGAAGTCCCCCAGAAAACAAAATTCTGATTTCTACGGCACTGATATTTATATTTAAGATATTCAGTAATTCACTATATACGCAAAGATGATTGATTATTAATTATTATATAGGTATAGGTATTATTATCGTGCACTTACCCAAGTGTTGTGATTTCTCATCGTTCCATATTTTAGGTACTTACCCGTGTATTTAGGTATACTTTAATTTCGCATCGACTGCTTTCGTCAATATACGATCAAATAGGTACGAAAAATTTAATAAATATATAATTTATAATAGGTACCCGCGTCATGTTCACTGCTTTTATTTATGATCGATATACCTATATATAATATAATATAATACGACGATAAAATTTAATTTGTACCGGCTAAATGGCTCTAATAATAATTATAATGCCCGCGTATTATTATTAAAACTTGTGACTTGTAGTGCGTAGAAGCACGCATTACACATGTGATGTTCTATATATTATTGCATCCGTGTATTCCGTACACGTGTACCTACCTATATAAAATATGGGTATAGGTACCGGTATAGGCACACGGAATACAGAGCGTTCGAAAAGTATTCATTTTCACGTTTTAATATTACACGAGATATTTTGAATTTTTATGCGAATTTGAATTTTTTTTAATTTTAACACGTAAAAAAATCATGAAAATATCGAGACAATATTACCCCCTATACACACGAGTAAAAAACTAATAACGTGATGACTTCTTTACTCGTTTTAAACTCTCTGTATAATATAATATACCTAGGTATTATATAGTTCACATATTTGCACTAGGAATGATTGCGTTGAACCGTAGATGCGGCGACTATGATATTAATTTAATAATATTATGTTTTTTACGCTCGTGTCGAATCCAGGTGAAAGTTTGAAAAGTATATTACAGTCGAACAATAATTTATTATAATTAATTTTTTACACAGTCCGTAGGTACTATTAATTTAATGCGTTAGGTGGAATGCAATGTATCTATATATATGTAACACACTATATAATATTTCGGTTTCGGCAGTTATACCTATAGAAATGGCTAAAAATAAACGAGAAAGACGTATGAAAATTCATTAGGTAAATTCTGAGGCTCGTTATTTTTTATTTATTTATTTTTTTTTTTTTTATACACATTACACACTCACAAAACGTTTATATTGTTCTAATGAATTTAAAATTATAAGGATAGGTACCTACGTCAACACGTCTCTACGACGTAAGTATATCGAAACATAATTTGACGAAATAAAAATCGAGATTTGTGGAAAAACTTGTACGTCCAAACCAATAGATATGAAAAAGTTCAAACTCTACAATCCACGTGACCACATTTTACTATTTTACTAATATATGTGTAATATCCAGTGGCTTTTGAAAAAAATTCTGGGGGGAGGGGTCCAAAATTTTTCCCCTGTTTAATAATAAATAAATTATAAATTTACTAAATAAGAATAACAAAATTAATATAAATATAATATAAAAAATAAGGATCGCTACAGTGGTTCTGGTGGAGTGGAGATCAGTACCATTGGAACCCGTAAATACGCTAGGTATCTACTGTGTTTATCGTGATGTATGAAAATGTTGGCAACAAAATTGCTGAAAAAAAAAAATTCAGTAACTAATATTTTTGACCACAATGTTTCTCGACTTCCTTTGATCTTTACCGGCTCCGATGTTAAAAATAATTTTGTTGCCAACTTTAAAATAAAAGTTGCCAATTATTGAATAATATTTTACAAAATTTGTTGCCAACATTATGGAAATCGCATGTTTTCCACGATGTTGCTTTGGCTTGGACGCATTATTAGGATATACAGTTACATTTCGGTAAAAGTCTGAAAAATAAAATTATACACTATTTAATATTCATTTTATTATTGTAAATTATATATATATATTTATATATTTTGATTTATTACATTTAATTGTTATAAATATTTAAAAAAAATATATATATACATTTATTTATTAGAGCATACTTGGCTATTATGACACCTGGAATTACATAATTCTTTACATCTATTATTGTACTTAACACATTTTTTAGAACAGTATTACATCTTATCATAGATAATAGAAGACTATTATCTATGCATGTTATCAATTCTTGTCCACTAGTTAAAGATAGTTGGGACTTGGGAGACCGCTTGGCAATTCCTATATTGTTGTATTTTATAAGCTAGCCAATTATTAGTCTTGTTTTTTTTTTCAATTATATTTTATAATTTAAACAAACTAATGTATGCCAAACTTATGGCTAAATGAAAGAAAAAAATGAATTTTAGGCTAATTAAATGTGGAATAATGTAACAGCACTATCAGCAAACGGTTAGGGAAAGTTACCTACATTTTGATCGTTTCGTGGCGATTCCGCTTTCAATTAATATTATATTAAAACGTTACATTATCATTTTTCAATTAAAATATAATTATTACAATAAACGTGGATTGATACACCTTTATTATAAATTATAATAGTATGTACTATGTTTGTTTTGAAACAGATAGGAAACATTGCAATTTACCTACATGGAATATAAATAATTAATTATAAAATATTGAATTTACTTAAATTAAAAAAAAAAAAAAATTAATTAAATACCTACTTTATAAAAATTAGTAATTCAATTTTTTAAATTTTTAGAATAATAATCTTAGAATTGTAATAAAAATGAAAACAAACATTTTATTTTATTTTTATTTTGGTTTGAAGTTTACATAAAATAATTCATATTAAATATTCATAATAATGACAATTGTGACTTGTATGTACATAAATAAATTATAAAAATCCGATTTTAAAAATATTTAATAGATAAAAATTTATTGGTTGTGACTTGTGAACATACCTAGTGAGACACTCTGTATATAATACCTATGCATTATTATGCTATAAAACTATAATTTCTGACGGACTTGTTTCGTTATTACTTGTTTACTTAGAGTCTACTTAGAGTCTATTTAGAGTTTACTTAGAAGTATCGTGGGGTGAAAGCGTTATAACAAGGTTAGAACTTTAAAATGTATAAATAACGTACGACAACGAATAGTAAAATAATAAAAGTTATAGATTTACAGTGTTTATATAAGATAGGTAGCAATTATAATAATAATACTTTTATGAGTTATATCTTTATTGTAGTCTAATGTTGATTTGTATTTAATGAAAATACATAAATAACTTATGGTTTAAGGTATAATTGTTAAAATTCAGAAAAAATAAACATTTAAAAATAAAATATTAACGACCAGTATACCGGAGAATAAAAATTATGCTTAACATGAAATTTTTGAAGTTCTAGAGTAGGTACAAAAATATTATAATTTACAATAAATAACTTAATTATTATTATTATACTATCTGTAATTGCTATTAACTACTTTTTGTTTGTTTATATTTTGACGATGTGTACACGTATTGCTGTTTGCACTATTATACTTACCAAGGGCGTATAGGTATAAATTTTCTATGGGAGTGGTTCAAAGTAGGGGAACCATACGCATTAGTAAGAGAAATTTGAAAATAAATTATCTTATTTAACATATTGTTTACTGTATTTATAGGTTATTTTAATTATTTAATGTAGTAGTTAGATATTACAAATAACAAAAAAAAATTTTTTAAAAAATTATAATTTATCTAGTGAAAATTTATTTTTCAATGAAGGGGTTTAAACCTCCAATCCCTCCTTACCCACACCATTGATACTTACCTATTTAAATACTATTTGTATTTCTCGTTCGAAAATCATATATTATATTCATGTAATTTGCAGCAATAACGATATGAATATATTTATTTTAATGTTTACGATTATATACGTATATACTCTATTACTACTCATCTAATATACAGGTATATTAATATCTTAATGTAGGATAAAATATGAAGTTTTACAAATTATTTTTTTAGTTTTGCTTTTACAGTTTTACCAATCACGAATCGAATAAGTACACACGGTTGTTTCTTGTTTGTAAAATATAACGTGTAGGTACTTATTATTTTTTACTTTAAGTAAACCTTCGGTTCGTCGAAACTTTCTATTATATTACAAGTGATGGCATTTCTACGATTTACCTTATGCGTTTTATTGTCGACCCTCGACCACAAGTCATACGTTAATAATTATGATGCATATTATGATTTTGTTCACTTTGGTTGTCGGGTGCGGAAACAGTGAAATTATACAAATAAAACTATATGCATAATATTGTTCACGCGTGTCGTACGTCGTACCAATGATGACTACCATCGCAACTCTTTTGAGACAATTTTTGATTTCAATAATTCGATATTATTATTATTAATTATTATTATTATTATTATTATTATTATTATTATTATTATTATTATTATTATTATTATTATT
>JAIUCT010000009.1:6340174-6377571 GCA_021307375.1 Tetraneura akinire
TTATTATTATTATTATTATTATTATTATTATTATTATTATTATTATTTTAAAAACGCATCCGGATGCGTATTTATTGAGTTGCATTATTGCATCACACGATATTAAATTAACATACGCGCGTATATCGTATACATTATATATTATATCGGTACGAAAGCGTATTATCTATTATTATAAAGTGCTTGCGAAATTGACAATAGTCGAGCAACAGGTGCCCCCACGTGGTCTCATCATTAGTTCATTACCGCATGCGTGTATGTAATATTATTGATTATAGCCAGTATAGGTAGGAAGCGAAATTTTCGCGAGCATAAAACGAAAAATGCGACCGCAAAAAATAAGATTTCTTGTTTGCGGTCGAGTATATGTATTATAATGTAATATATAGTAGGTATATATTATTATAGTTATCTTAAAATATCGTTAAAATACAAGTTTTTCCGCGGAATATTCGAATGCGTTTCTACGGAAAGTAGGTATACGAATGCAAAAAATTATACGCCGAACGGAAAAAAAAAAAAGAATTTTAAAAATCCAAATGAATAATATTATAATAAGTGAAATTATACCGCGTACTACCCGTCGAATATGACATTATTTTAGGTATCTTATAATAGGGAAACGTAAAGTTTCGCATCTATTAAAGTCACTATAGGTATGGTACATATTACAAAATCTTCGTTATTCGATCAAATTAAACGAAAAAATAACTGATTTAAAACAAGCTAGAATTGCCGCGCATTATGATATTGTTGGACACGTGTTATACGAATATTGAATTTATCATTACCACGTTTATTTATAAATTATTAATCATTATGTATAGAACAACAAAATAATAAGGTTATATATTATATTTCTAATTATACATTATACGATTTAATAATTTATTCACGTGTGAATAATATAATATGTTTGCGCGTATAAATATACAAATGAGCGTATTATATATTATTTCATAAATAAAAAAAAGTGAAATTTTCAAGTCGTTTTATTCGTGAATCGTGTGTACGAGTATAATATATATTAAACGTCAAAAACAATAGATTCGCAAAGTATAGTATAAACAAATTTTCGTTATCTCGACTCAAATATTATAACAAAGATAATAATAATATGTGAGAATTGGAGCTCTTGAATATTATGTAGTTATATGTTATTATAAACACGCACTTAAACGCGAAACATAATCAAAATATACACACATATCAGACACTTTCGAGGCACACGCGTCCGTGTTGAGGTATAAAATTGTTGCGAGGACGTGGTGTGAAAACTCTATGTCTATGTGTATCGTGTATATGTATAAAATAAACTGAAAACGACTCGTTTCGGAGAGATTAATAATAATAATTTTTTTTTAGAAAGAAAACGATCGACGGCGGAAGAAAAATTAAACAGGAAACGCGCGCATATCCGTGTCAACTTGTCGGGTTTTACATTAATACATTTTCTGTCATTTATATATTAATAATACTACGACGATGACGATTACCCTGTACGCGGTTATGTGTGCTTAGTAGTCGGACGTGAAGGTAGGTCAGAACATTAAATAATACCGTAACCGCGCGCGCTATAAGTTATTAGGTATAACCATTGACCGATGCACATTATATCGTGTTAAAACTTGGACGACTTGATTCTCGAGTCTCGACGATTTTCGATACCTAATAGTTTTAAAACTATAGTTAGTTATTATTAGATATGTATATTATGATTATTATGAAAGCCGAGAATTACGAATTTCGATATATTATATTATGATTTACAAAGCTAATTACAATTTTAATGTAAAAAATTTTTAAAAAAAATTTGAATTTATCCCAATCACTTTAACACAGAAATATGTTTAAATATATTCTTACCTATATGAAATATCGTAATCTGTTATCTGTTCTTGTGCTTACTGTTTGCCGTTTGGTACCTATTTAAAATCATGTCGAGTGAGACACTCAGTTACTGAGCATCATCTGATTCGTGCAAGTTATTAGTTAACATATTTTAACTTTGATACAATTTAATCAAAATAAATGTATATTTATCATATAAAAATATATATTATATACATATATTATAGTTAAATATAAAATTAAAAAACAGATCGAACACAGGTGTGAATAAATTATAATATTAAAAATTTTAAATATTACATACAGGCACGTACACAAAAATAATCGGGGATTCATAAGATACAAAATAATTATAAATTTATAACATATTTCGTACATAATACGTAAAACACTAATACAATTTTCAAAAAATAATCCGGATGGGTTGAACCCCTGAAAATTCTAAAAAATATTTACCCCATTCGTTGTATAATTGGATCTATTATTTTCATTCATAAACCAATACATTAATCGTTTTGTTCAGAATAAGGTTGATGTTTTGTTATACAAATTATAAATAAGTTTGGTTTAGGTACTTTCTAAAACGTTTAGCATTATAATAAATAATTTTTGAAAATTGTATGTTAATTTTAATTTTAAATTTCTTATATAATTTTTAGTTTTACACAATAACATATACAGATATCTGATATAATATATAAAACACGATTTTCTTTCAAATTTTCAATAATTATGTATTTTCTATTAATTTGAATAGTTTTAATCCTAATTCGTAAAATATTATTACCTTTATTCATGTGTCAATAGTAGGTATACAAAATAAATATTAATATTAATTAATATGTTAATTATTATAGAAATTGAAGGAAAAGTAAGTGCAGATATTATAATATTACGAGTATAATAGTGTATTAGTGTGGTAGGACTTAGGTTAAGCACATTTTACGTATAAAATTGTTTATTGTTTCTCCATGATGTATTAATTATTAGTATGTACAATCTGATGAAATGAAAACGGTCTATTATGATGACCTGATTTGTCTTATTCGTGAGAATCAAAAAGTAATGAAATGAGTTTATTTAAAACTGTTGTATTATACTTATACATATGAATAATTATGATTAATGAATAATGATTAATGATTATGCTTAAATATATATATATATATATACAAAGTAAGTACAATTTTAGTTTTAACGTCAAAATATGATTTTTAACTATTTTATTTATTATTGGTTACTTTATTATAAAATATTATAAGGTTCATAATTCTAATTATAAATTAATTTACAATTAATTTTCTTATAACCTTAAAAATTATAATTAGGTACAGGAAATTCTGTGATTTTTATAAAATTATCCAACTTGGAGTACTTGTTCAAATAATTATTAGATTGACTGTAATAGTTGCATCTTGCATTAATAAAATTATTAGTTTATCGGTAAGTCTTTAATTTTTGATAATTATTATACATTAAAATATAAGTACGACCATTGATGCTTATCAATTATATAGAATTAAGCGGAGTTTTTTACATTTTGTTTGATTTTTATTAAGAATTACCCAATTATACAAATCTTGATCATTTAGTCTCTCATTAAAGATAATCGTTTGATTATTGAATCATTTAAGATTACATTTGTTGGTTGATTATTGCGGATTTTGTTAAATGTAAAATACGATACTGTTGACTTTCTTTCACTCTTAGGCAATTAACTTCAATGTTCCATAAACATGTTCCAGAACCATATTTGTTCCATTCTTTACTCCTACTTGTACCAATAATTATATTTATTAAATTAACTCACGAGACGTCTAATGTTTAATTTTGACCTCCATATTATATGTAAACGTTTTTTTATTTGTTTTCACTATAAGACTGTAATTACTAATTTAAGGTTTCATTAAATATAAATTCGATTTTATTCATAATATTTTATTATTTTTTCATTTACAGACGTATCTGAGGGGCCGGCCATTTATTTCTTCACTATATATAGTTTATATTATATCGTTGATACTTCATTCTGATGATCGTTGATTATTGTTATGCATTTAACTACGTTGTAAGATAATATACGTGTATAGTTAAAATTTATTTTTAGTATGAATATTCCAATCTCCAATGTACGAGTATATATACTCGTATATGCATAATATTAATATTATATTAAAAGTTTATTTACATTATTACCTAAAATATATATAAATATTGTTAGAAATCGGCATTGAATTTTGCATTGTATAATAGTAATTGTAGGACTACAATGGACTTAATAGTAAAAAAAAACTTTATTGTTAATTCTAGTTATCAAAAAATAATGTAAATGACGCCTAAACATATAAATTTGGAAAGGTTTGCAAATGTAAATATTCAATTTATTGATTCATATTAAATTGAACTATAATATATAATATATTATATAAATATGCGAGTAGGTATACGGTAACCTATAGTTACTATATCAAATATCACTATATGTATTTATTCATTCATATTAAAATGACTAAAAAATAATGAACTTTATCTATTTATATTATTAATCAGATTTTTTTTTTTTTTTTTAAATTTTAATTAGGCATATAGCATATTATAATAATTTGAGACGACGAATATGCGGAATATGTCTTACACAATATAATATTTTTTATTTAATTAGTATAAAATATACAGATTAATAAAAAAAAAAAAATGAAGTTATCATTTAGCTCACCAATAATTTCTTATTTGTATTTGTATATGCGTGTATATTATTAACTTTGTTTAACTATATAAAAATGTGTATGAACATTATAAAGAAATATAATTTTTTCTAGTGTTATTCATTGTATAATTTTTTTTTTTATACTTGAATTAAATTACATATAATTTGCCGAAATTAAGTTGATTTTTATAATCATAAATACGGATAATTGTCGTATAACTGCTTATACGTTATATTTGCACAGTTGTATCTACTTAAATTTATCAAAAAAACATTGATTAAGTATGCAAATTATTTAATATTTTATTATTGGGGTGAACATGAATGCAGATGAACTAATGCTTTTATAATTACCTATATAATAAGCATGCATGATAGTTGATAGATAACAATTATGAAATTATAATTATAATTTAACCAAATAATAAAATATATAATTATGTAAGTTATTAAAAGAAAGTGGATTGGTTTAGGAAATTACATTTCAAACACGCGATTTATTTTTCGCATGCATAAGTACCTACTTATACTTAGGTAGGTATATGAGATATACAATAGATACATCATACATAACATATTATAGAATAAGCAGACTAGGCAAAATTGAATTTTTGCTCGTCTCTTAAATAAAACGGTGATTCTTTCTTCTCTATAATCTCGTATAAGGATAATAAATATTTATAATAATAATATAATATCTGTACATATTATTAATCATTTAATGACTGGAAAGCAATATTTGTCCGGCGTGTTTTCAAACGTCGTCACGGATAAAAATTACTCGCAGAATCAAATTGCTTAAACTCGATAAAAGAAAAAAAAATGTCTCGTCGGAACATCATGATTACTAGGTATATATATTAATATACGAGTGGAAAGAGTCCAGTTTTAACAAATTATATAGTAGAAGATTTAAAAATTATATATATATATAAATAAATCGAGAGAAATTTTTTTATTGTATATAGTGTAGAAAATTGAAAAAAAATTTATTTATTTGATTTGTAACATCAGAAGAAAAATTACTATTGCAGATAAATTTGTCATTAGGTATAATTATATTATATTAGATGAGCAAATTAATGTGTTAATCCTAAATTAATATACATTTTTTTTTTTTTTTAATTAGTTATTACTACTCTTCTTTTTATTCGAGTTTTTATTTCGTTTTCGTATACGCAATTTTATTTATTTAAATTATATAAACAGGTAAAAAATGTAACACGATTATTGTACTCGTATTAAAAAACTACAATTTCCAACGTTAGAATACCAGCAAATGCAATTTAATTTTCAATAATTAAACTTATACGAGTTGAATTATTACATCATTATTAATCATTTTTCTATATAATAATCACGTGTAATTTAATTACAAATAATGTTAAATTTTAAATAAATCGTTAATCTTTATCAGATTAAATATAGGTCAATAATAATAAAAAAACTTCTATAGAAAATATTTTTTTTTTTCTAAATAATTCGTCGGTGAGACTATTTATATTTTAATGAACTATTATATTCTGCTCTTTCGTCGGAAATGCCGCACACAATGTAGTTTGTATTGGTATAATTTAGAAAAGAAACTCTCAACTGTATGTTATAAATATAATAAATAATAAATATTTTTGTGAACTATTATATGAACAGTTATAGTTAATTATTCAAGACTTGACCTCTATATATAAACGAATATAAAATAATATACACATTATCAAAAGAAAAACTTGTAAACTCAAAGGTTACAAAAACACTCCAAAATTTTTTTTATAAAATCGTTTTTAACGCGTGCACGATAACATGAATATATTAAATTAAATATAATAAAATCACGACAAAAATGTAATAGGTATAGGTACCTAATTAATTCGTTTTACGAAACGCCGAGTGCGTGTCTCGTCCGCCGGATGTCAGTTTCTCCATATAAATTTATGTTTACTAGGTACTACCCATTATATAAATTATAATCATTTCAATATATTGATTATTTTATTGATCATAATATAAATTATTATTTATTATACATTTATTTGCGGTTTCGCGTTGTATTTATTGCGTTTATTCATTAAAAATCGTTTGAATACCTATTCCACTTAGAGTGTTTAAAATATGTATACGATTCGATTGACGATGACACGTTATTGGTGATACAAAAGAAGAAAAAAAAAATACCGAATCGTTGTAATAAACAGCGTTTAGCATAATATTTTTATTAAACGTGCGTTTCGTTTTCAGTGCGAAATATGTATTCAAACGGTATTATACTGTCGCAGTTCTTGTCGTATACGAGTTACACCGAAAAACATATTTTGCGTTGTGTCGTAAATTATTATTAATTTAATAAAATTATCGTGTCTGAATCAATCTGACTTTTTCTGTGTACAGGACGACTCGAATTTTACGTTACGAAAATGTCATTTGAAAATTATTGTATAATTTTGGTGTATTTTTTTTTTTTCGGATTTTATGATCACTCTGTATAAATGTATAATTATATATTATTTTACTCGTACGAATGAAGATTAATAAAATAAAAAAAAGCCGTTAGACTGGAAGGCGCAATAAAAAATATATTTTATCGATAAATTTATCGGAGGACTAATGTTGTGTTTGTTATTCGAGAAGTCGTTACGACGTGTTTACTTTTAATTTTTAGAAATTAAAATAAAAACATAATAATATATATTTATATCTATATACACACAATATCATGTACAATCGTCTCCGTGAATACCTCATTAAAATATTATTTGTAAGGACTTAACAATCGGATATAAAATGATAAACCTTCAAATGAAAATATAATATAAATACCTATACTTACTTATCTAAGGAAATTAAAAACGTTAAGATTTTAAATTTTTATTTCGTTTTTAATATTATTTTTAATTTAAATTGAATGAAATGTAAATTCGTCACGCGTTTCATTTATTTATTCAATCCGCATGATTACCTATATCACGTATTTTGTTTCCTGAAGTTCGTTTGATTTAGACCGAGATTTCCATTATTTTAAAGCCCCGGAGCCTCAACGAGTCTTCTAAACATTTTTATTATTTTAATAATAATTATGAATGAGAAATGATATAAAACTTACGATTAATTCGATGTGTTTGAACAAACGTACACATTTAAAAAGTATATTATTATATATATATACAAATCAAGTCGACCCCAATTTGTTTTTGGGCCCGAGGGCGGGTGTGCACCTAGTTGTGGGTGTTAAGTATTTCATATGTTGATATAGCACTTTAATATACACTTGTAATGTATAGAGACAATAATTAATGCACTAGACAAATATTTTATAAATATTATTATTATTATTATTATTATTCAACGCAGTTTTAACAATAAGAATGAAAAATAACAATATATATATATATATAATTGAATATGAAAATATATGTATAAGTACCTACGTAAATCCTTTTACACGTCTTACAAGTATTGTCTTAATAATTATATTCGTATACAGTTATAAAATTTAATGATACAGTACAGATACACACAAAAATGTACTTCATAGGTTTGGTCGTTTGGTGTATAGTTTTTTTTTTAATTCTAAGTAGTATATTGTGTAAAATTTCGGTTTGTATTTTTGTGAAGCATTTCAGTATGTGTTCACTCCAGTCAGTATTTTATTTACAATTCATCGATTATAAATTTAAATCATATTTAATTTTTCCCTATATACCTTATATTTAAATTTAAATTAAAACTGTTAATTATATTTTATTATGTAATACATAATAATGTACTGTTATATATCCAAACGAGACGGTAAACTTTTATTTATAATTTTCGTAACAAACAGTATAAACTATCATTATGTAAAAGTAAAATTAAATAATGATATATTATACTTATTATTATATTTGTAGACCATAGGTCCATAGACGAGTATTTATTTTAAACATCCTAGATTCTTAGTACTCGGATCATCTTATTAATCACTGTATCGTATTTATATATTACGTACAGGGCGATCAGAAAGTTTTGTTATTATAAAATAATGAAAATAAACATTGATAACCGTACAATTTTATAACAATAAATCACCATCACTTTATAATAAACATATACGTATATTATATATTATATTATCGTAACGGTGCGTAAAGGTACTTTATTTAGCTATTATTACGATGTGCGATCGGCCAGAAGATAAAATTTAAAAACGCATAACTTAATAATACATTTTTTAGTAGGTATAATAAAACATAATTTAATACAGCCACCAATTTTCGACTCCAACAAAATGATATAGATACGTATATTATTATAGATATTTTTCATTAATTATTTTTTAATAATTTCATTAATCACAAGTATATATTAATTAAAATAATAGTAAATTAAAACTATACAATTTTTTATTTCACTTGTACAAATTTGCCAATCCTAAACATTTGTCGCCCCGTAGCAATGGCGCCCTTTCCCTCCTCAATACGACCCTGATGAATATATTTATTATTCGTACGCATGAAAACTAAACGTTATAATATTAATATTATTATTATATCCACTGTTGTACGTCTGTTTGAGAAAATTAGATTTGAAATCGTACACGCGGTTAATGGGAAATACTTTTCGAGTACAACAATACGATAATGTTATTTATATTATTATAATAGGTCACTGGGACTGGGAAAGAGTTTATATATGGTATTATATTTATAACCGGTTGCGGTCGATGAAGTTCGTTTTCAAAATATTTTCGTGTAATGAATCTCTGTCTGCTTTTGATTTAAACACACGTTGTTGTTGTTTTTTCAATTCCAAGAAAACCTCTTTTTATATTATAATCGTTTTAATCGTTTTAACGTAATACGTTCAAAATACTATGTATAATTTTTTTTTTTTTTTCGAGAAAAACAACCTAATGTATTATTAGTCGGTCTAAATCTAAAAGATATAATATGTACCTACCTATGTATTTTGCCTTAATCCTTAAATGTTGTGTTTTTGAACATACACGCATTCTTAGACGGATGTGTATAGGATCTTACTCGATCAAAGAAGATCCATATGATTAAATATCGTAAAATGTATTCAAACAGGTTCGATATAGACGTCGCGTGTACAAAATACATTTTTTTTTTTTTTTCCATAATATATAATGTAAGTGACCTTTAATTTCATGTTTACGTTTTTATTTTTACTGAGGAATTTTTACGGATATTTGTTTGGCCTTAATGCCGAGAGCCAAGTAAAAATATTTCGGAACGTAACTAAACTTCAAAATATATTACCTATATATTATTTGGTTTTCTCCCACAAATATGACGCGATTGAGACATCAAATGACTGTTAACCGTGGGCAGAATTTATACAACAAGTTGTTCCGTGTGGTAGTTATAATAATATTATTAGTATAGGATCAATAATACAATATATTATTTATTTTATAATGCACGGTTTAACTACAAACGAATTATTATTATAGCTTATAGGTATATATCATAATATGAATGAGATTTTTTTTATTCCTTACAAATAACTATATTTTGATTTTTAATTTATCTACCTATATACTTAAAAAATTTAATTCTCGTCGCGTCAAACGTATTCGATTACGATTTTACAATAAATATAATATATACGCACAAGAAGAAACGTTAACCCGCGATGATGGCCTTCTTATACATTGGGAACAGGTTTTATTTAATAAATCCATATAATATATAATATTACAACGAACAATATAATATCATAAGACTATATTATCATGACTAAAAGTATTGGTTTTTTTTTTCAAGTTTACGGACTCATATAGGTACAAAATGCAATAAGAAAATCGTTTGTTACAAAATTAAAGGGATTACTAATAAATAATAATTGTCATCGCGGTAAAAAATAGGTCATTCGAGCCGATCGATAACCGATGTATTCTTTCGTTACAAGACGGGCGACAATTGGGGTGGTAGAAATTTTTCTTCCGTGGAGATTATACATCGATCATAAACGCTGTTCCTATCTAAACAATAATAATGTACCTGATAAGAATTTTAATTTTTAATAATAATACGCATTCTGTTACAATAACGCAGTCGTATTGACCCCGGAATAGAGTGGCGGATATTTGTGTCGATGAATGCGACGATAACTCCCCGAGTAACACCTATATAATGTTTTGTGTTAAGATACACTCAAACAATTCGTTGGAACCGGTTTATACTAGTATAATCGATTACGAGCTGAAATTAAAGTCAAAAATTTAAAAAAAAATATGTATGAACAACATGGTCAATATAAGTGTCAAACTGATACGGCCACGTAAAATTATAATATGTATAAAATAAGGAGTACACCCGGAAAAGAAATTTGTTGAATATTATAATAATTGTTATATTACCGAAAGTTTTAATTATTACAATAACACACCATTGTTTTTCGTCGTGTATAATATTTTATTGTATATGGTATTATATTACGCGAAAAAGAAAAAGAAAAAGTTAAAATAATAAACATATAGTTGAAAATGAGAAAAACATAATATTTTATATGTTACGTTCAATATATTATAATATTTCTATAAGTCTTTATCAGAGTGTAATCTTTTGATTTTCAATAGCTCTGTTCCTTTATTATTTCCAATTACAATATTAAGTATCACTATGCCACAATAATATTATCATTAAAAAAATGATATTGCAATGTGATTTGAAAAGGAAATTGAACAATTTGAGCTTTAACAGATTATTTTTACTATCAACATTATTGAAAAACAGTAAAACGCTCATATTTTTATCAATAAGTAAAATATTTAATTTTTAAGTACCTATATATTTAAAACTTTCTAAATTTCAAAGGTCAAAATTATTCACACACATACACACACACACACACACATATATATATAATATAATGATATAAAAATTACATTTTATATCATGTATATTGGCTACATTACAATAATAAATTATTATTTATTAATATTTATATTGTCACTTGGATTAAATTAATTTAAATAAAACATAAACCTAATTCTTTATTTATAGACTATCTTCTTTTATAGTATTATTTTATTATTTTTATTTTACTCATAGTTGCAAACTTGCAAACTAATATTATGACATTATATTATCGTATACGAGTATCTGCTATGCATGTAAAATGTAATGAGTCATGAACTCATGACTATAATATCGGCTATACGATAATAATAAAAATTTAAAAAAAAAATACAGTTATCTATGCAAAGTCTCGTTTTTAATAAATGTAAAAGTTTAGAAATGCTCAAATCTAATTGTTTATAAACGTGCATATTATACGAGTACAAGGTCCGGCGTGAATTATACGCGGTTGCCAAATAAATATTATATGTTCTTCAAAAATAGGTAGTTAAGATAATTGTCTTTTGTCTAACGAATGTGTAAAAAAAAATTTCTCGTAGTAGATAAAAACCATAGCAATGAGTTTATTTTATAAATGGTCATTAATCACTATTGCGGACACTCAAGTATATTGAGTTTCTTATAAGTTATAATGTGTCAATTGACACGGAAAATGGGCAGTAACGTAAACTTCCTGATATCGTCTTGAACTCTTTTTAATAAAATAAGGGATCTCTTAAAAGAAACCGGTTGAATAATAATAATAATAATAATAATAATAATAATAATAATAATAATAAAAGGGTTATAATTAAAGTCTTGTATACTGCGATAGTACGTCGATGTAATAATATAGTTCGGTAAAAATAATCCATATAAAAATATATACATTGCAGATATAGTTGTTAAGACTATTTGACCATTTTTGGATCTAGAAACTTTAACGACTGGTTATAAAGATCATTGATAGACTATAATTAATTTATAAATTATTTTTTCTCCGTCCATAGTTTCATGCTATAATATTTGAAAATATTCAGATATTTTCATCTGTGAACAAGAATTATGATTTATTTTATTTAGATTTATAAAAAATAAAATCCTTTTACTTTTTTTTTTTTTTATACTTATTTCTATTACAATAATATTTAATTACTCAGAAAGAAAAAAGTTTTTTTAAGGTCTTAACTAAATTTTGGATAGTTAAAATGTTTTAAATTAAAATCTATATAATGTTATATGATAATTAAAATATTAATTTTAGTTTTAAATATTAAAACAAATTTTTGGCATATTATAATTTTTATTCTTTTATATTTTTATGGCAATTATACATATTACACGATTGTAATAATTATTAAGGGTTACAATATTATTATTATTATTATTTTTTTTTTTTTGCTTCTTAAGCAAAAATAATTCAATTAATACAAATATGGTATGGTTTAGTAAATAATTTCATCTAGTTTGTACTAAATTTATAGGTTATTTTTTGGAATATTAAATAATTTTTTTAGCGGTTGTAAAGCTATGCGGTTTTTATCAGAAAACATTTCGGACCATAATAATTTATCATTTATCTATACTTAACTGTATCCAGCAATATTATTAATTAGTAGAAAAGTTTATTTTTGAGTAAATTCGTTTGAACATCAACTCTAAATACTCTAATAACTAATCTTGTAAAGTATAATAATTAAAAATTTAAAAGCAAGGGAAGGGATACAGATGTAAATTATTTAATTTAAGTTAATTTTATTTAATGTTATTGTAAAAATTATTGAGAAATAATAAGTAGAATCCGTATAAATTTTTAAATTTTCGATTACACTAAAATGTCAACTTAAAACAGCTATAAAAAAATTGACTATTGATTTTTCTAATATTTTGTCAGCACGTAAGCACTATTTCTAGTCGAAAAGTGTCTTAAGACATAAAAACAAAAAAATGAAAAAGACACACAGCACTGTAAAACCAATAGATTTTTTCGCTTCGCTCAAAATCTATAATAACTAATAAGCATTTTTAAGTTGAAATTTTAGCTTTCGCTATATATCGTTTTGTATAAACTGCTGAATTTGAAATTTCTAAATAATTTCAATGACCAAAATTGTAATTCTTTCATAAAATAACGAGTATTCTATATTATATACTTCTACAGTTCTACACATTATATATACTATTCAGTATTATACTTACTGATGTTACTATTACGAGCGCATAACAATAAACAATATTATATATTTCTCATATGGATGGTATTTTCGAAAATAATTATATGTATCGCGCTATGATTAAATACCAACCCTTTTCACAATCGACTTTCGTTTTACAATATCTATTGTTAAATCAAATTTATATCATTATAATAATGTTATACATATACTTAAGCGATACAATAGTGAATATCATGTATTATATATTATAATATATACGCGTGCATTAAAAGAGTGGCGTTTCTTTAATACGAATTTATTGTTCGATATAAATCGAACGCGCGTAAATTCGAAAACGGAAAGGAAAAAAAAAATGTTTATGGACTCGTCGATTGTCTTAAAATCATTTCTAGTAAAGGCGACCCCGTACCTGCGGTGAAAGTGTTCGAATCGACTCGAAACTATTAATGTAATGATACTAATGCGATAATATAATAATAATATTAATATAATATAAAAATGTTTACGTACGGATATATTATATTAATATACTTTCGCACACGCGTATCATAATATTCGTATATAATTAATATTTTCGAATTAATTTTGAAATTCGTCATCCATCTAGGCTACATTATAATATAATATAGTCCGCGGTATACAATGTGCGATCTATAGTGTGTTCGATCCACCACGTGTTTGTGATGATCCATACGCAGTACAATAATAAACGCATAATAATTAAACAAATTATATTATATTATTTATTGCTGTATCCTGTACATGTGAATCGATATAAATATTACAATATTACAACAGTAACATTCGGATATGTTTGATATGAGAGTTGATATTATGACGGACACCGATCGATTGACTCTGACGTCTGACTGGAATAATAGATATAATGTTAAATACTGATAATTTATAACAAAAACAATATCTTACAAATTACAATACATAATGTTATATGTATACGATATCGTTAATGAAACACGATAGAACACGTCATACAAAATCAATAATATTATATATTTATATTATTATTTAACATCTACCGTATTGTAATTAATAATTATCATCAATACTGTGGCACACATAGACTGATTAGGTCTATATTATGTTCAATGAAAATCGTACGTATACATTTATGATTTAGGTATACCACGTTTCGTTACCACAACCCTATTATAGTATAAAGTATATACTTTTACTAAGTATTTCTGTACTTTATAGTATAAAATATAGGAATTTCGCATTATACGTTAATTTAAGTTTGTTTTTTTTTTAATATATAATATTGTATGCAAATTCAATATACCTAATATAATGATTGTCTTTCACCGTACATTACGTTAATAATATAGCTATTAAGATTTCGTATTATAAAATCCAGCGTGGGCATAATTATGTCAATATAACTATAATTTCTGGCGATGAAAAAAAAAATAATTTAAAAATGTACACAAGTATAAATAAAAATATTGAAAAATATCTATTATCTTTTAATAGCATTCTATTATTATTATGATTATTATTATTATTATTATTATTATTATTATTATTATTATTCTTTTTTCATAATATCATATAGTTTTAGTCAAATGCGTCCAATTAAATATACTTGTACTTTTCAAAACTAATAATATATCAACACGTTTATAATAATAATAATAATAATAATAATAATAAAGATTTACGAAAACGTATATTTCAATTTTCAAATATTTACTTCAGTATATAATATGAGGGCACTTCCCAAACGCGTTATTTAAAATATGTTTTCTAAGTGCCCGTCTTAAAATTATTATTTCAATACTTGAATTTGGAAAATATGTATATACAATATACTTCACCTGACCGCGGACAAATATAGGTTGTATCACGATGATCTGACGTTTTCTAAATGTAATATTAAACGTAAAATCGACAAATTCTTGTGATACACGCTCTATAAATATACCTTCTCTCTAACAAACAACAAAGTGTAAATCATGACCATTTTATATTTTTATTTTTTTTATTTTATTTTATTTTTTTTAATATCTCCCAGACAAATCACGTTCCTACAACATTTATTGAAATAAACGTATACTTTTATATTATTATTGTCATAAATCGTGGAGGACACGTCAGCTGATGGTAGAAATTCAAATGATTTCACCTCTAAAACTTCAGTACGTTGCGGAGGTCTAAGAGATGTACCCTAAACGACCAATTAAATTTTGAGCGAAGTGAAGAATGTATTGATTTTACAATGTTGTCTATTTTTATAGTTTGAATGATGACATTTTTTTACCAGAGGGTAGAGATAAAGGTCCAATCAGGTTAATTCTTGAATATTTCATAAATCTCAGTGCCATTTTTTTTTTTAGTTGTTTAAAGTTTAAATTTTAATGGAAATTGAAAAAATATATTTATATAAATTCTTATTTTAACGTTGTTATATATAATAATAATATCATGTAACTATGTAGGTAAGTAATAGATAATAAAAAATTTGATTTTAAATACACAAGTTGAAAATTTGATATGTATTTTATGATACGCTGTTCCTTCTACCATATACATATACGTATAACGTATAAAATAATTTTAAAGTCTATGGTATAATTTTTTTAAAGGTTTAACATTTCACATTATTGTAAAATATTTGTGGTATTTAAAATCTAAAGATACTTTTTTAGTTTGTGTAGTGTGATCGATCTGACTTTTATGAATGTATAATGTATAGGGTATATATTTTCGTTAAAAAATTATTTTTTAATCTGTTTGCTTTTGAGTCTTGACGTTAAGAATACAACCAAAAAATCACGAAAAACGTCAAAATTCAAGGATTGTAATTTTTACAATCCATCGATTTTATTGTAACGAAGAAACATATTTTAGAGATTTTAAGATTTTATTGAGTATTCGAATGGATAATTTGTATGCATGTGGAAATTTTGGAAAAGTCACTTTGATTTTTAAACATTTAAATAAAATAAAATTTTATTAAATATGTCAAAATATTAATCGCTAATTATATTGATCAATATACTTTTTTGCGTAACTTATTGGCTCAGATGTTCAGAATATTTTTTTCGAATATGTTGATTTATCGTAATATTAAACATGATCTTTTCACGCCTGTATCCGGTCGTTTTTTATTTTACGTTTCTGTCGGCAAAATCACTCGTATAATATACATTATACGTAGGTATATTTAAAAATATTAATATATATTTTATATATTATCTACTTACAAAAAATATATATATATCGTATAATGGGTACTCGCACGTCTCCTGCAGTATAATACTTATTATTATTATTATTTATATCGAAAGTGTGCCATTCACCTACTTCCCGCGGGAGACTGGTTTTGCCGGTGGCCGATCGACCCGTCGGTATTTTTTTATTATATTATTATTATTTTTTTTTTTTTTTTTTTTTAATAATAACAATATTATTATTTTACCGCGGAGCATATTATCCATCATATATATATACGCGTCCGTCGGTCGATAGATCCGCGACCTATCAGCCTCGCGAGAAAAAAAAAATCTAATATAATATAGAAAAGAAAAATAAGAATCGACGACGACGACGTGAGCGTTTTTCGAAATAATTTAATATTATATCGTATATATATCTGTACTTACAACTCTCGTCAGAGCGTGATTTACTACGAGCACTTAAAATATAATATCAAATCCGTTGCCGCCGGAGCACATGATAATAATATTATTATTGTACGTGTGTGCGTATAATATACTGTTATCGCAGTCATTATTTTTTATATCGTATCGGATATATTACATATCATACGATCGGTCGCGGCCAATTAACGAGTAATCGTTCTGGTGATCCCGCGACGTAATGTTACAATAAAATCATCCCTTTATTATTAATAATGCTATACGACGGATGCGTATACTATTTTATTGAATTTTAAAAATGTTTTCTTTCGTTTCGTGACTACGACGAAATACGTAGGTACTTCGAATATGAGGCGACTCTAATATTCATGATAATATCATTATGATCCATTGTAATAACCAGTAACCACGTACCCGTGGCTAATAATAAGTTCTATGTACCGCAGTATATACCGCAGCAGCTATATTATGTACCACTCTCTAGCGTGATGGATACCATAATAATATTATATATGACGATCTATATGGATATATTATATGGATAAAACACGAAAACGTTGAATTTTTTTGACAATGAAATCACATTTCTATAATATATAATATATAAAATAATAAATAATGAAAAGAAACCTGTCTTATACATTAATACAAAATAAATAAATAAATAATTAAGTATACAATTATGCATATTATTATTATAAATTACTTATACAATAATATACACGTATATACCACAGTCAACAACTAATGTGCATGTGCATTTTTTCCGCATTATAGTGTAAATAAGAACGATTTTGATCGCCATTTTGTGTAAAAATAATTCAAAAAGAACATAATATTATATGCATAATAATATAATATTACACATAGCGTAGGTAATGTTATCTATTACTTTTTTTTTTTTTTTCATGAAATTATTATTGTACTGTTAATATTGATTTTGAAAAATAATAATTTTAAATTTATATACATATTATAAAAAAGTATAAATAGCAAACGCACAAAAGTTGTTTGAAACACCTCATTAGAAACTAATCAGGCATTGGTACGTATAATAATATAATATTAATTCAATCTAATCAAAATACAAAACGTAATATTATATAGTTAAGTGCTACGAATTAATTGTACAATAATGATAATAATAATTTGTATAATAATATTAAAATATAAAATGTTTATAAAAAATAAATAACATAATGTATATTATATTATAATTATTATTATAATTGCATACATTATATTTGTATAAATATGGCATATATTTTTTTTAAAAATAAATATGAATTATGATGAATCAGTGTCGCCAACATATAAAATATCGCGACGTAATTATGAAACAATTATTATCTGTTTGCTATAATATAAAATCATTTGTTGTTTCGCACGAGTCGTATTTTTGTGAAAAATACGCTCGTCCGTTCGACAAATGGACTCGTCCTGTGTATTGATAACGACGTTTGTACGCGGTGGGAAAAAAGCGTTTGGACGGATTTGAATATTATTGTACGTGGTATTAATTGTGAAAATGTAATGTTTACGGTATAATGTTAATGTCGTACGACTATACAAAACGTTAACATAACGTACTGATTTTCGATTAAATTTTTTTTTTTTTTTTATACTTGCGAAACATTAAAATAATAAATATTATGACCATTTGCCTATATTGATATTATAATAATGCTCGGATAAAACTATAAAAGGCAAAATGTATATAAATATTATTATCGTCCGTCACACGAGTGTGCTGTAAATTTATAATATTATATATCTGGACTTCAATTACGCGTAATTTAACCGTATATTTTATTATTATATTTTTATTCCGATGAAATATAACACTATTATATTATTATTATTATTATTATTATTATTATTATTATGTGTGTCGCGACAGCTAAAACGTAAAAGCTAATACAAATACGATATTTTATATAATAAAAATAAAAATAATAATAATATATACGTTAACATAATATTATTATTGTATTTGGCACTCGCTGCAGACATTACAATAATGTGTATATATATACGTATATATATATACGAGTATAATATATAATAACATATATTTTCATTATTCATTATAATATTTTTATAAAAACGAGAAAAAACCGTCGACGGTTATACGAAACAACCGATTGGACGAAATATTATATTTCTCCATTAATGTACTGTTAATATCTATGAAAAAAAAAAAAATATAATAAATACTAAAATTATAATAATTATTATGTTATCGTCTGACGGTCGATTCGTAATATATATTAATCTATATTTATGTTGTCATTATACGAATATGAACGAGGATGACGATTGAATTTCGTGTTCTATGAAATATGACAGAGGATGTGATATTATAATTATTACACACATATAATATATACCTAATTATTAAAATATTATTATCACCTATAAATTATTTATAATATGACGATGACGGGACGCCGCCGGAAGACAGTCTCTCGTCGAATCGACGATATATATTATATTAAACTAACGTGGGAGGAAGAGCGACTTATATTTTAATGTTAGGACGTGATATTTTATGATGTACAACACATTACCTATATAAAATAATGTGGACACGTATAAAGTCGTACGAAAATGAATAAATATAACATTATATATTATAATAATATGGTCGGTATAGTTTCTCGAATGGTATGAGAGAGGGGACGATGAAACATGAAATGAACGTTTTAACGCGAAAAAAAAAAAAGGTAAAAATATTTACGAAATTATATATATATACATATTTTAGGTACACCTAAGTATATATTGTAATATATATAGAGGCAATTTCAGGAGACTTTGGCTTACAAGTACCTAATATAAGTAATATGGCAATTTTGTCGTTATTATGCATGCGCTTGATTGTAGGATCATTATTTTAATTTAAATTTGTTTCCATAATATGATTTCGTATTACTTGATATTATTTTCATTTTAATAATAACTCGCTGTTTTTGCTGCTGTTGTTTGTTACCGGATCCTCCGCTTGGTGTGTATACGGTTAGGTGTGTATACGAATAGGCGTATTATATTTACGTGAACACCTGGTGCACGGTCTTGGCCTTGTGCATGGCGGCGGCGGCTTGAAGTTTGGGATTGGTACACGCGACCTGTGCGTTTTTCCGGCGTTGCGGCATGGACCGGATGCGCAGACACAGGTACGCAGACACGAGACAGGACACGAGCAGGATGCCGAGCAACACGAATAATGTGGCGGAAAACCCTACGGTGGTCATACAGATCATGGACGACGGTTCGATGGTCCTAGTGGGAAACACCATGGTGGACGAGTTGTTGGTATTATCGTCCAGTGCGAACGTTAGATCGCCCGTGGACACAACCTTGATGATACGGTTCACGCCAACCGCCTCTTGTAGCGAGCCGTCCTTGTCGGTGCGGGCCGTGGTCGTGATCGTGGCCGACCGCCGTTGTATCCGCTGTCTGACGCGTCGCTCGTCTCTGGGGTGCGCCGAACCGATCCTGGCGTACACGTCCAACGGCGCGGGCGGCGGTGGACCGTACTCGGGTCCGTGATGGATGGCCGGATGATGCGCGGACAACAAGTTACCGTGTTGTGCGTTCAGTATGGCGTTCGAGTCGGAACACTGGTCCGGGCATTGGTATCGGCATATCTGGATAGTACATTGGAAGTGCACTTCCATCGAGTCCGGGAATTTGAACGCCTGGAAGTGGGCGTACGAAAGAACCGATGCGCTGGCCCCGAAGTTCTTGATCTTCGTGAATCGCGACATGAGTTTACCGCGGGTCACGCAACCTTTTTGGTCCACCAGTTGGATGGGCGCTCGTTTGCCATCGTGCGCCATACAGTTGCGCACGAGCATATCGAATTTCGAGTCGTCATCCTTAATTGCCAAAACCATGGTCATTGTCTGACCGATTTTCACGAGTCCGGAGACTTCGGAAGCCCACGGTCCTTTTCCGACCTATTATAATAAATAATAAAAACATAAAATATTAAATTCCGATTTACGCGTATAATATCGTATAAAAGGAAAGTGAAGGGGAGAGAACTAATGTAATTATGGAACGTTAAAAGATGAAATTATTTGTAATATATATTATTATAATATATATTGTATATGCGTGCAGATTATTTCTTTATAATGTATTTATGTGTGTGTATATTATACTAGGTAAGTGTTATAATAACGTTTTATGTATTAACACGCTTCCAATATTTGATTGGAAAGTCGTTTTTAACTCGTAATAGTTGCGCACGTAGGTATATAATTAGATTAAATTATTGGCCGCCGATGAAAATAATTAATGGATTGAATTTTTGATTTTGGCATTACTTCAAAAGTAAGATTAAAAAATCGTGTGTAAATCATTTGTGTAAATCGTTATCGTATATATGTACTGTACACATATCATTATAATTTATAATAAACTACCGAAAGTACCTACTTATATTTATGTATTTAGTGTAACGTGCGCGTATATAATTAAATTTACTTGTATTTGCATCCAGCATCCGACGTTGTCACCGGCGAAATCGGCCCTGACCACGTCCAACATGTCCACCGGGAACGGGCGGAACGTGACGGACTTCTCGTACTGATCGTGCCACGTGCACCTGAGCTTCCTGGCCTGGTCCCAGACTTCCTGAACCTGCGGATCGTACTGAATGACGACGATGTTCTCGAAATACGTGCCTGATCCGGAGTCGGCGCCATAGCCGTACAGGCCGTTCTCCGTGTTGCCGGACGTGCCGCACGCGTGTATGCTAATCTCGAAATTGACAGATGTACGACCTAGGCCGGCGGGCAGGTGGACACAGTTGCCGTTGCTGTAGTGGCCCTTGCTGAACACAATACCGAAGAACGGTTTGTCAAAGCTTAGGAACACCTTCATGGAGTTCTTCTCGCACTTGACATCCAGCGAAATGATTTTCGGCATGTCCGCGGACACAGAAGTGGGCCACGGGTCGCCGAGTGCGTTGCCCACCGGGCCACCGACCGAGTAAATCTTGTCCATGGCCTCGGGCTGTTGTGCCGTCTGTTGCTGTTGTTGTGGTGGCTGCAACAAGGGTGGTGGCGGACCGTGGTAACCGCCGTTCTGGTGGTATTTACCGGATGGTTGCTGTGGGGGCGGTGGTAACGATTGCGGCGGTGGCGGACCCCGATTCAGCGACATGTGACCACGAATCGGAGGCGATTGTACCTGAGGCTTCAAATAATTGTGTTTGGCTATCGAACCGGACGCGTCCTGGTCTTCCGGATCGTCCCCGGTTTCCAAAGCCAGTTGGTCGGGATTGTGCGTTTCTACATCCTCGCGTTTCTGCGCGGACGATGGCGAGTGCTGTTGATCGGATTGAAGCATCAGTAGATTGTCGATCGACTGGGACGTGCCCGACACGGCTTCGACAACGTCCACTTCTTCCGACATCTGTATTTAAGCATGACACAATAATCAGAACAAACGGTGTGAATGTGTTATACAGAAATAATGCGTAAAATCTAAACACCGAATTGAGTAGGTATTGGGTTAAACGCAGTGATGGGGAGGGAATTTTAAGCAAATTTAAGAAAAATGTTAAAGCCTTTAGTTCGTGAACCGTGTTCTAAAAACTAATATATTTACATAATATAATACCATTATGATATGTAACTCAAAATTTATCCAATGAGATTTAAACTTTATAATATATTATATTTGGTTTCTCTGGAATAAATACATAAAATATGTACCTATACATTTTCATTAATATTATATTAATGTAAGAGTTTCAAAATGTTAACATTAATATATTACTATTACACATAATTTGCATTTAAATTTTTTTTGTCTTTTAAAAATCTTTAAAAACTCATGTCTCTTTATTTTACACTTGAGGTGAATCACTTATTATTGTCATTGCTGTGATAAATATTATACCGTGATGGATAATGATGATTAATCATAATAATATTATTGTCTCCCGGATGGAAAAAAACTATTTTATTTGGTGGCTGCTTCAAATATTAAAACAATTAAATGCGAATTATACTATGAAAATATTATGTTTATTGTTAGAACGCGTGTGCGATATGATGCTTAACGGTACAAAGGTTACTTAACCATAACGAGTATAGACTTGTGGTATATACCGCAAAGCCAGTATGTAAGTGTAATACGGTATTATCCATAACGTTACCGTGTCTCGTATCAATTAAATAGACCAATAGTATTAATGACGGTATTGCGTATAAAGAGTTAAAGAGAAGAAAAATGTTCATGTATTAATATTGCGTTCGACGCGCACAGACTGCAGAGTATTCGTATAATATTGAGTATTGACACATTTTCTGGTATAACGAAAAAAATTAGATTCTTCCGATGGGAAAAACTTTTGACTTAAAATCTATAATCTGCTGTTTCAATTAATAATATTAATAATTGATATAATATACTTACACTGTACGCCAACAAACAAAATATCAAAGACAGTCTCAGGATCATTGTTCGCCTGATGTCTGAATGTATGTATAAACTGAAAACATATAATTATACAAATTAACGTTGGAATTTCAGCGTTCTGGTTAGAAAAAGAAGGATTATATCCCTTTTAAGAAAATAAAAATGATATTAACTATAAGAAATTTATTTCGATTTAACAAAATCGTATATTTTATATAGGTTATCAGAATTAATTATAGAATCTGATAAAACTAGATTACGCCGAAGTCCCTATATACATACTCGTATAATATGTTATATAGTCTGCGAAACGTATAAAAAAATTGTATACCCCTCCCACGACCTTAAATAATAATTATCCCGGATTCGAGGCGGCCGGTATTGGTAAAATCAAAATTGGCAATTTTTTATTATAGGTACCTATATTATCATATATATTGCCTCGGTTGGCAGAATAATTAATCACGTGTGTGATATGGACCATTTATACGGTGCGTACCGCGCGACTACCAATAGGTCGTTTGACCGCTTTGGATTAAATAAAAAAAAACAACAATTTATACTTCCAATCCCGGCTGCCTACTTTTGTGCGGTTCGTCTTCCGTAGATAGATAAAAAAAAAAAAAAAATAAAAAAATAAGAAAGAAAAAAAAACGTCAGACAGATGATTCCGGTTTTCACGCTCGTCTCCGCGTTCCGCCGACGACGGTGAACATCCTGTTCGCCGGGAAACTCGGAGAAACACTAGTGACACACTCGGAAATATAATATAAATGGTCCGTTTTTGCTGAACATAATATCATACACATTACACGCATTATACAATGTATATGCGAGCAACTACGTGATCGTTAACAATGCCGGTCACCGATTTAATGCAATATCGTAAAGCCGATAGCATAAAATTTAATAATAATATTTTATATTTTATACATATGAGACGTATAATATAATAGCCACTTAATGACCATATACGATACACGTAAAGTAACGTAATAAATATACGTATCGAAACGTGAAAAACTTTCTCGCGAATAGACTTTCAAAAAAAAAAAATAATAATAATAAAAGTAAAAAAGATTACATTTATATAAATAATATTTGCCCGAGCACGTTAATCGCCGACACAACACAACACAATATAATATCATATTACGTTATTAATTTATTATTAATATAAATAATTCCCATATATCAAGTACTCGTATTATTGTTATTTAGATCATTGCCACTGTGACGGCAGAAATAAAAAAATAACCCATTTCGTAATTCGATAATAATTAAGAAGAATGAACGATGGCGATTTGCGCGCGCTCAACTTCCGAAATCCGGTTTCGGTCGTCCGAGTGGGTCAACACGCGGAACGTATAAACCTGCGTTCGTCTTAAGAAAAAATAAATAAATAAATAAATAAATAAATAAATATAAAAATAACGCATGAAAAGTCTTATGCGTATTTTATATAATACATATACACGCATTAAAGTCTCTCCCGGCGACGACGACGACGACTAGGTTACTATGCTACTACATTTATATTATGTATGTCGAACATTTTTATGGTAATATATTATACGCGTTTAGGTCAGATACCCGAGAGAAAACGCCCGAGGCCGTTTGTTCCCGGGCTCGGTGCCCGCCGCTCGCCCGCTCTTCACTCGGGCCGATCGATCAGCGAACGTGATTTTCAATATAACCGATCACGTTTTGTTTCTACCAACGAACCCCATCATTAAAATATACCGCGGTACGGGTATTATAAATATTATTATATACATCACCCGATAGGTAGGTGTATACTTCCTTTATATTATTATTATCATTATCATTATTATTATAAGGTGCGTACAATCTTCTTTGCCAAAGCGGTCCGAGCCGATAACGCGCATATAAAATATATTATAATGATACGGTATATATATATATATATGCATATAAAAAAATCCGCGGTAGGTATACGCGAATCGTTGATTACGTTTGGCCCGGGTGCCGGATATTTCTCCCTCGGGGTTTTCCGGGTCAAATTTCTGATCGATTTATTACCCCTTTCTTCGAGTGACCCATAAAATAAAAATCGCGTATATTAAAAATCACATTTAAAAATTATTATCTATATTATAATACACTTGTACGAGTTACCATAGCATATAGAACGTGTAACGTAATAATAATCATATTTAAAAATGTAACTATACTCGTATATTTACGATTTGAATATATTGGCCGTCAAAATAAATTTACAAGGTACACGCGAATATTATTATTATTATTTATTTTTTATTATCGTTAAGAGATAACCTGATTTCAGCGTTTATATATCCGATCGATATAATATTATGATGGTCATCGTGCGTGAAATGTAATTAGGTAGAGGTATACGTACAATTATTAATAATTTGTTTGCCAAACGCACAAGAAGCCGATGCCAAATAACAATAATAAATAATATCGTTCAGTTCGTTTGGCCGTTTCTTATATATTATTATAATATTTTATACACGTGCCATTATTGTTACGAAACGAAAACAAACGCGCGTGACAATGGACGCTTGATTTCGTCGCACGACGACCCACTCGACGTTTCCATTCACAACATGAAATACAAAATGATAATAACATGGTGATATTATTATGATAATATAATATATGACAACGGTGTTACGATACACGTAATAATACAGATAAAAATATACGAAAAATAAAAAATTAAAACGAATATAAAAAAAAAGACGAGTAACTTTCGGTAAGTTTCTTTAATAAAGTCGTCGAACTTCGGCAATAGGAACAGATGCAATGTGTAGCCGTTGAATATTTCAATAATTTCAAAATTTTCAATATTATCATATTGTATATTTAGGTATATTATTATAAGTACGCAATATCGTCCCCGGTTAAGTTTTCGTTCCTCTTCGCCAGTTTCGCAGCTTTCTATTCGTCCGACACGTCAAACCCTATCGATTTAATACTACTACTATTTATAATATACGAGTACGTCGCATAAAGTTTCAGTTTATAAAATATCATTTCTGGACGTTTCGTTATTAGCGAAAACATAAATGGGTAAATGGGTCATGATAAAATGTTTTTTTTTTTTTTTTTTATACTTAAGAAGTCATAAATCATGTTACTTACTATTAATGTTGAACACGACGCAAACACGGCCGACGCGCATCGTTTGTATAATATACCGAAAACGGAAGGCTCGACCGTCTTGTAATCATTATTATTGCGCGCGGCACTTATTAGTTCCGACTTGACCACATCGTTCGTACGAATCGACGGATTAATATTATGTTATTATAGTTTATTACTTATTATTTTACGACATGCGCTATTACTTCTCGTCGGAAGTACCTGAACTCAAAAATCACACGGCCGTTGATTTTCGAATCGTTTCGGTGCGCCTGTTTTACGTCTTCTATACGTTATACTTATAATATTATGCATTTCTGCTCGTCGTGTTTCGTAAATATATTATTATATACGTCATATATATATCACATATAATATTTTAGCATATTAACGATATCTCCATAATTTATTAATTATTATTATACGTATCATAAATTGTTTTGAAAAAAGAACACATAGAGAAATTTATAGGAGAGGAATAAAAACGTATTTTTTTTTTTTTTTATATCCGGTACGTACGTTTCCTTTTCGAAATAAACGAAAACGAGACACGCACACTTTACTACGTACCTATAAAATGTTTTCACGCCAAATAACGTTTTTGATGGGTATAAATTTTCGTAAAAATCAGAAAATGTCACAAATTGGACAATTATATGTTTTTTCAAATAACATATTATGTAATACGCTTATCGTTATTCAAATTTATAGTTATAAGTATAAATTATATGCGCACATAACTCGTTTCGTGATAAAATTCTGTGAAAATCACAATATTATAATATGTATATACGTACCTATATAACTTATACGTTATCGCTTATTGGTATTACGAAATCACAAAAAAATATCTTTCTACAATCGTTTGCAGGACGATAAATTCAATAATATACCGTTATAGGTATAAATTTTTATTTATCTATTTATTATTTTATTTTTTCCATTAGTTACTATATTTTATATACCGTATTTATGTTTACACGAACCTGCCAAACCTATAGCCCCTGAATTAATAAATTAATTATATTTAGGCAGGTCTAAGTGAAAACAAATATATTCAAAACGCGGCAATGCTTTAAAGTCACCGTTATGATATAGGTATACCTATCACCTATAGACGCGTTTTTTTCGTTGTCTTATTCACCTATGCACTATCGGCCGAATATAAGTTTATTGATCAAATTCCAATTTATTAAACATAATTCGATGTTCCTCGATATTAAATTTATTAATTTTTTTTTTTTTTTAAACGGGAATAAGTTTTGAAAATTTTTTTTACGTAGGTATAATATGTATACGCACAAAAATGTCTATGAATAATTCAATTCGTAAATATTTTAAATATTAATTAATAATAAAATATTATAGTAAATTATCGTTATTAATTGTTATTAGTATTATTGTTGTTGAATGTACAAAACGTTAAATATCTACAGTTTATTTATTTACAATATTCGTATAACATAATACACATATATTATAAATTATAATCATCGAGTTGACGTTTGTGAACGAATCGATTTGTATAATATTATAATCCGAGCGAAAACAGGTTTTTTCATACGTAGAATAGTATTTTTTAATATTAAATGCATTGGAATAGCGTACCTACATATAACATAATCATTTTTCTGATCATTCATACAAAAATTCATTCATACGTTGTTGACTGCTCGGGGACATATTTTTTTCTTTCGAAACGAATGTAAGTCGTGCCTCGTGTCTAAACTATTATGTAGTTATCTTATACCAGTTCCGAAGTAAAATATAAATAAAGCAAATTAATTTACCATTATTAATTTCTTAATGGACAACATTTTTATAATAATATGTCTATGTTTCGCACAAAAATCAATAACACGATTCATGTACAGTAATTGTACATTATTGTATCAAATCGAAATACATTTAAAATACATGAAAATGTTTATAAATTATTAACGCACCGAGAAGATTTTTTAATCTTGTGTAAGTATATTTTATTTATACATTACTCACGTTATAAATGGAACAATATTTCTTGTCGTTATTTTTGTTACATTTATGTATTAGCTGATGCCTACTTAAAAACGAATTAATTTAAAAAAATAAACTGGATAATTTTTAACCTATTGTACTCGTATCTATTAAAAATTATTTCAAAAATAAATTGTTAATTGTATAATAAACAAAAAATATGTACGAAAATTACAAATATAGATAACGAAATAATAAGGATCGCCACTAAGAAACAAGACTAATTAAAAATAATTAATTATAATTATAATAATAAAATCGTGTTTTGTAAAAGTTGTGTTTGAATGATAATAATGATAACAAAGACGATTTTAAGAAGTGTTATCCCTGTATAACGTGTTTATATTTTATAATATTAAGTCATCAGACAAAACGAAACGACAAAATTATAAAATCAAATCTTACCTTTGAAATCGATGTCTGCTGTCACAAACACGTGATTTTCCGACAACTATTATCGGGCAGAAAAAAACAATAACAATAACTAACTATGTAAACAACAGCACTCGTAACGCGATGTCCACAAACGAATCTGAGCCTGAAGAATCGTTTGGCGAAAAATTTGGATAGTTACCTACCACCGAAAGTTCTAATGACTATGTTATGCCGAACGAGTTGACGCGACGGTTACAAGACGATCAGTGATCGGAAACTCGTGGTCGGTAAGAAGAAAGGATCAACGAGATCCATCCATCTCTTCGTTCCGGTCGGCTTTGCGTCGTGGGGTCCGCGATAATAATACCGACGATATACCAAAACGGCGACAACGTGTTGTTTCGTCCCCTCCTTCGCGGGCGACCACGTTACAAGTATTAATAACGTGTGTATAACCAGCCACTTGGTCATGACCTAGACCTCAACAGGAACAAGTCGCGGATGGTCTGGTTTCATCAAAGCCCCGCGTATAGCAATTAGTCTGCGTGTTTGAATTGTGTATCTCTCTCTCTCTCTCTCTTTCTTTCTCTCTTACTTGTCCGTCACCGTCTTTCTCCGACGTTTCACCGTACGATTTTGCGCTTCATTGAGATTATTTGTACGGATATGGCCAGACAATTGCTATTTCGAAAGACATGCGTTATATTGTATAGACGATATCGACAGCACACGAAAGTACTGAAAATGTGCTAAAAACGTACGTTAAGTATATTATAAAGTTGTAAAAGGAGAGAAAGAGAGAGAGAGAGAGAGAGAGAGAGAGAAACAAAAATCTTACTTCGACGTCTTTAATTGCACAATTGTGTAAATGCATATGTATATAATTATGTTCATATTCAAAAGCTTATATTTCGCGTACTCGTTTGAGGATTTCGGTTCCGTTTATTAAAATGATAGAAAAAATATTCTATAGTTGTGGTTCAACAACAAGCATAATAGTTTCACGCGACACAAAATCTGTTTATAAATTAATTCATAAAAACTAGAACCAAATTCAAAGAATTCAATTATAAAAACTAATAAAAAACATAAGAATATTTTTTATAAATAATAATAATTTATAACAGTTTTAACTAAAATTAAAATATATTGTTATTTGTTACCAGTGTTCAGGTTCGAATTCAATTCTTAAGAAAATTTAGTAAAACGTCTTTAACAGTTTTAGTTCCAATCAATGATATTATATTTTTTTTTTAATGTATTTTATAACATAATATTAAAGACTATAAATAAGTTAACGCAGTATTATTATATAACCCTAGAAGATATAAAACTTGTTGAGTTTAATATGATGTTGTTATTTTTACGAAGTATAATAAATTGTTATTTAAAATTATGTTATCAATGTCTTTTTTTTCTTATAATATTATATTGATGTGAAATCGTATTTTATATTTTTGCAAAGCCTATTTATATTCAATAAGGTTCTTTCCTATAATTTAAATGTTGCTGATACTAACAATTTTATACTTTAATACATTTTAACTGTTAATATTTATTTTCGATATTTTAAATCATCACAATAAAACTATTGTAAATTCATAAAGCAAATATTTTTAGTAGTTTAATTTTAAATTGAATACAATTAAGTATAGATAAGATTCATTTATAAATTATAAGATTATCATAATTATATAAAATATGTTTAATTTTAATAAACGTTTTTTTATATATTATTATACTAATAAGATATTATCCTTTAATGGTAGTTAATGTCAACAATTAAATATATATAAAATATTTTATCTGATATTCTGATAACATATTACATAAATATAATTATATGTTATTAAAATTTTAATAAACGGGTATAATAAAATTTTAATACTCGTATGTACTTATGTACTTATGCTATTAAGGATTCATAAATTTTATATCATAATAATTAATTAATAAAATAAATCGTGAAAAATATATAAATATAGTTAAGTTCTAAACATTTTAAAAATCAAATATTTTTATTCTGCTACTTAAATTACGTAATATTAAAAATATTTATACTGATATGTCTACAATTTAAATACTCATGAATAGAAGTGAATAAAAAAAAAAAAATTAATAATAAAATTTTCATAAATAAATAATTAAAATTTAGCGAGCATATTTTGATGATATAAAAATTCTTATATGATATTAAAATTAACTTATATTTTTGTATTTCACCTTAAAACTGTCTGACTACTTTTTCTATAATATAATCTGGCGTTTATGCAAATTATATAATATACATTAGGTATATATAATAATATATCATATAGATAGAATTATAATGATAATATAAATATTTTGTTTAATATACGAAACAAAATATCAACATAAAATGTATAGAAATTAATACATTACTATGTGGGTATATAATATATAAAATCTTATTAAAAATAAAATTAACAGTTGGATATACATTTTAGAAAGTTTTTGAATTTACGATTTTTGAAAATATTATCTTGAATGGATCAAAATTAATAGTATAACATAACACTTATCTCATTAAAGATTAAACTTTATGACTATTATTTTTTCAGATAGTAAAACTACTCTTATGCAGGCTGTAATAAAATTGATATATATATATATATAAACATTTCAACTTTAAACAGACAACAGTACTTAAATTATAGTGTATTATCAATAGGTATTCCAGAATTTAAAAATTTATAATAATATATAATAAATCTTAACTATTTTGGAATGTATAGTGATAACTTCTTTCAAATATTATGTGACAGCACATCTTTTGGGTATTAGTTTACGTACGTTGTACATATAATTAAGTTGATAGTTTTAAAACAATGATCTATTAAATGATAAAGTATAGTACAATATTAATATATCTTACGCACGTGTAACCTCTAAAGTATATTATCTAGATGTTTATTTTATATTTTATGTAAATATAATTACAAACATATTACTATACGTCTATACTTGACTTTTTAGTATAGAATCTCTAAAAATAATAAATATAAATTTAAAATAGATAAAATTATAATCACTATATACTTAGGTACTGTAAGTTCGGTTATTATATGAATAGTGTATTTTTTTACTGTCAATAAACTAAAATATAAAAATTAAAACAATGATGAAACGACAAGTATAAAGTTTTATTACTTGAGATTATTTCACTTTTTTAAAACTTAAATTTTTTTTTAACTATCTTTTTATTTTTTATGCATTTTCTTGTTTAGTCGTGTGTGTTCTAAAAAATAAACATTAAATTATTATTATCTATAGTTCCTAGGTTCCTTGTACGTACCTATATTATTTTTAAATTGTTTATGTTTCAGAGATTTTTTATTTACTACAGTTGAATAAATATATATAATAGGAAAACGACATTGTAAAATAATAAATTATTTATTAAACGGTACATAAAAATTGTAATTATAGTATATATACATATTATATATATATATATATATACAAACAATATGTTTTAACATCATAAATTCATAAATAGTTTATCTTATAATATATTTAATTAAAGATAAAATGTGAAAAATATTTAAATAATTTTTTTTAGTTTTCTTTTCTTCGTTTTCAGAACGTTTTAAATTTATTATATATATATATGTAAATCAATTATTATTAAAAAATAAATTAAATTAAAATGACAATTTGAATATTTTGATAAGTTATATGGTAAGTATAAAAATGTCGTTGAAAAAAGATAGGTTATAATTTTATAAAAGTATTATGGGATATCTACCAGAGATTTATTTCTATAGAAAAGGTCAGTATAGTAAATTCCACTTCTGATATTCAAATAATCCACAGTAATTATTACTAGTAGTTTCGGCTTTCATCTTCATTCCGCTTTCTATACAATATATAACCCTCGATTTGTAATAAAACACCAGACGTTATACGTAGTAGGTCAGCGGTTTCAATAAGATTATGATTTTTAAAAATAGATTATATTTTAAAATGTAATGTATTTGAAGTATGTAAAATTTAAAACAAAATATATACCTACTAAATAAAGTGTTTACTATGAAAAATAGATATATATAGCATACAGCCATATAGGTATGTGTAATATATATTATATATATTATGTATTTTAATGACAAAAAAATAATAGTATTGCATATGTTTGTCAAAAATCGAGTTTGCATTTGCAATAATAATAATAGTTTAAAGTTTAAAACACTTTATATTGATAAATGGTACTTATATCAAATAAAAAATGATACAGAACATGTAAAAATATGTATTAATTATGAAATAATGATACAACAATAATAGTAACAACTAACAAACACGTGAGGCGCAAATAGTAATAAATTTTAAAAGTGTATTTACATTATATATTAGAACAAAGCATAGAATGTTATGATGATTGATGATCCATCTTTAACTTAACCTAATTTGAAAGGATTGGTTAAATGGAATATGGGAAAATATAATGGGAATCGTGAGAACGAAAATGTACTAATTTTATTGTGATTACCTATTTATTTTAAGGAGACTGTACATCAGTACACAATACAAAAATTTGCAATCCTTTAAGTATTTGATTAGAATTAAAATAAATTTACTAAACATTTTATAGTACCTATAAATGGTAGAAATTATTATTCATTATTCATGAAGTTATGACCATAAGGTAAATAATATAATATCATTATGTTTCTAAACTTTCTGTTTTTTTAAATTTTTTTTTGAAGTATGCTCAGAGTATTTTTTTATTATTAATTATACATTTTACATAATAAATAATTTAAATTTGTATGTATAGGTATATACAAACGTAATCTATATCATATATAATTTTAAGAGATATAGCTCCGGACAACGAGAATTTATAATATACCCTGGACTTAATAATTATTTCTTTATTATCATGATTCCACAGTATAAAATATAAATATATTTATAAATATTATGTTATTTTAATTTAAATATACTTATATTAAAAATTATTTTTTATATAATAATATATATTTATTGATGCAACCCAGACAATGAGACTATTACAAACTTACAATAAATATTGACTATTATTCATTTTTGCTTAATATAAATATTACGTTATTATTATAAAATTTATGTTATAACATTGAACTTTTATCAATTTTACGTTTTTCATATTCATATAATAGTTAAGATACCAATAACAACGATAATTATTACTTGTTTATATATATATAAATTGTTCTAATTATTCTGTTTTGGGTTTTGACGTCGGAATGTCGGATAGAAATATCAAATTTTTTTTTGTCGATTACAAAATAATATTCTCAGAAGGCTTGAAAAAACAATTTGTATCTATATATTACCGTTGATTTCACCAAACGTAATTATCATACAATATAAACGATAGACGCTTGTTAAATTAAGTTATAATATTATTTTCGTTGATTCTTTGTCGATATCGTTGTCAGTTATAACTGTTATACGAAGTATCTATATTATAAATTATAAATCATCTCGAACACATGACGCCTGCTTGTCTGCACCAATAACTTTTTTAATTAACTTTTATTATTATTATTATTCGTATCAATTAATTATTCATGTTTATATTTCTTTATTTTATGCGTAGATTATATTTTAAAATATTTAATTTACATTCATTAATATTATTATTATTATTCTAACAAATTTGAACGACCTTACGGTAGGTATTTATCGCCAACTGTTTCTTCTAAACTTTTCTAAATTTCTATCAAAAAATTTAATTATAATGTAATATTAATTATAATTTTTAATCGTTTATAACATGTACGAGGTTTCTGGTTTAACCATCGAAATTGCTCACACTTTTCACGCGTATGAACATTGACCAAACAAACCCACATTATATTGTTTTAATTAATCGAAAAATAGGAAAAAATTCGACATATTCTCGGCGAACTTGTTCGTTACTAAATTAATAATAATAATAAAAAAAAAATTACACTAATTTGGTGTGCACGGTTAATTTAAAGAAAGTATTATTTACAAGAACAAACACGGCAAAACACAATGTACGTGTAATAGCTTTTTTTATACCGTGTGAAAAAATCACGTATGCAGCACGTTCCTATAATATATTACACACACACACTACACCGTATGACTCAAATACTGAACATAATATTATAATAATTCCTAAATATTATGTTCGAACGTTAGTATTGAGCCGGAGGAATTTATCATAATTTATAGTATTATAATCATTCGATCATAACGCAAATTCGCAGCATCCGAAATGATATGTCAGATATGAACGGATGTGCAATAATTATATACAAATTACAATATTATCATAATATTCTGAAAATATTAACATTGTGTTGTGCGGTTAAAATTTAAATAATCTTTGATTATTTTACATGTTATTATTATGGTAAAAAAAGAAAAAGCAAACGTAAAATCCGCAAATTAAAAAGAATTATAATTTAAAGAAAAAATTGTTTAATATTTTTTTTTTTATTAAACGTGTCCTTCAATACATTATTATATAATTTATATATATTTATTAAAAGAAAATATACAAAAAAAAAAGGTACAATTATTATAAATTTACAATACACGAGTATTGTAATATAACATCGTGCCGGTATTTTTATAACGCAGTGACGAATTGTTATTCATTTATCATTTATTTTACACGCGTATCGATTATTAGGATGCACGTATGATGTAATATAATTGATACGATATTGACGTTCGTTAAATATTTATATAGTTTCTGTTAAACTCTAATGAAAAACGTTACAATTAACATATTGCAAAAAAATAGAATTTAAAAACACCAAAAAATAATATAAAAAAATAATAAAATATAATAAAATCTGAGAATTGTATATACTATAAATATTATAATATACCTACGCATTACAAAAAATTAATTAATTTGTACAATAATTTATATTAGAAAAAAAAAATTTAATTTATACGTACTTATATTTTTGTTTTAAAATAATATGGGAAATAAAATTTCGTATTTTGTTCCGTTATTTTCGATAACAAAACAAATTTATCTGAATCTCTCGTACTTAACATATAATGCGTTTAATATGCAGCTGTACATAATACACATTATACACATGCGCAGTAAAAAATAAATACGACTCTGATGAGAAAAATAGAAGAAAAATACGCAAAAAATTTAGATAAAGAATCGAACCTTATAATTATAACATATAATAATACATTTATCTCAAAAATTTATATTTCAAATTTTCAATACGGGTAGGTACGTATATTTTTTCATTCTCTCCGTCCTAAATACACCAACATCGCCGGCGGCGGCTATGATAATATTATAATATTATACACGCCGTATTATATTTTAAACTGCATCTATCGAATATAATTATTTATTATTTTTAGTTATTTTTTTTTTTCATTTTCAAACGTAGACCTCGTGCGTAACGGACTCGATTTACTATATGAACGTTAACGTTATAATTCGTATTATCGTTATATTATACGTATTAATTGTATAAAAATTGGACTGCGTTCGAATTGTTTCGAGCACATTTTCAGCTAATAATAATTCAACGAGAGCGATGCAGCGATGATGAGACGATACGGTTGGGCCTCACCAGGCGGCTGTCGCGAAATGAAAGGGACAAACCGCGTGCGTGGCTCACTTTGGCGCGGGATTAATGCGATTTTGGTGCCGCCGCGGTTCCCACGTGTCCCCCAATGGCCGGTCCGGCCGTCTACCGCGCGCGTGTTATGATAATATTATATTATCATACTGCGCGATGCGAGGGAAAGCATCCGCGGACAGGAGGGGCAGTCAGTCTGCATTCCACCGGACAGGTCGGCCCGGTGACCCACTTATCATCATCTTCTCGCGAGTATATCATACGTGTTTATTATATGTGTACACAATACGCGCATATCGCTCCGGGCGTAATTGCCTCCCCCACCCAAGGGTTTTTATTATTTTTATTATTTCTCTATATAATATTATTTTTCTATGTTATATATTTTCACGTGTACGATACACGCGCTTACGTTCCTATAGGTGGAACCACGTTTTCATACGGAAACTGGACGCGGGCGAGGCGTTTTATTCATATAACGTGTACGCAAATTGCCCCCGCCGCCGCCGCCGCGGTCACTCGCGGTGGTGTCGGAAGCGAAAGGAAGCCGCCCGCTCGTCGCAGACAGGGGCAACTATATATTATAATATAATAATAATAATAATAATAATAATAATAATAATAATAATAATAAT
>JAIUCT010000009.1:6382279-6414680 GCA_021307375.1 Tetraneura akinire
TTATTATTATTATTATTATTATTATTATTATTATTATTATTATTATTTTAGTACGATAGTATAATAATGTTATGCATTACAATATTATAATTTCAATCGGCTACGATATTGTACCGCGTTATGGATTCCCTGAATACCTACATGATAGTATAGTAATAATATTATAATTGTATTATTACGATTTATATAAGACGAATGTATATTATGTGTGTATATTCGATGATGAGATAGGACTATATAGAAAAAATAAATAAATAAAACACCCGATAACTTATTAGACCAACTCTCCGGAGAAAGCTCCGCGGGAACATTTAAAACGCGTGTACGTTATACGAGAAGTAGTTATAATAATAATAATACATTGTCTATTTACCTATACGACTATAATACCGAACAAGAGGTCACGACAGAGATACGACTGGTATAATATTGTTGGTATAATATTCTGGTCTCTTGCGTCCGGTCGTTACTGGACATATACCTACACATATATTAATATTATCATTTTTATTAGGTCTATATACCTAATGACCAATGACGTATAATAATTCGACACTTGGTCTGCGTTACACAATAATAATATTATAAACATTTAATATGTGCGTACATTATTACAGTCGAGGGCACGCAATTATGGAACGATAAAAAAAAAATAAAAATATCGTTATAACTTTTAAAAATCTACAGAAAATGTATCAAAAATATCAATTTTTTATGACAATTTAATATATTATAATAATCATGATCGTCATTAATATATATGATACGGTCATAACTTACAAAAGTAATAAGTTTATACTAACTTAACATATAATTACGATAAGGGTATTATATTTATCGAATTTTAATCACATATCAAAGGTATTAATAAAGTTGTAGAGAGTAAAATCGTTTATTCGTGTGTATGCATAGAACGATTAATTATTTATTTACATAATAAACATTCATTGTTCTTACCTATATATATCACAATATTACTTAATCGTAAAGATTAAAAAATATTAAATTGATTCATCTTAACAAAATAATATAAGATAACACAAAAATTAAAAAGAATGTATGCTAAAATAAATTGTTGTAATTAACATACATTATACGAGTATTTATACATTAAATACATTATTACCTAACATACCTACTATAGATAATTATTCTTATAACGGAAAAAAGTTTTTCATAAATCGATAACTAAATCAGTGATATAATTAGGGTAATGGTAATTATTGTTACATTGGTATATACTTTTCCATACCCCACCTCCCTAGATAAATTCCTAATTACGCTACTGTACTAAATACCTATTTAATAAATAACAAAATATACATAGAAATTATGTGAAATGTTTACATATTAATGATATAACTAAAAAAAAAAAGTACCAAAACTGAGAATAAATTTGCATCGAATATGTTCGATGTTTTTAGTAATTTTTTCATTACAAATTTTAAACAGCTGTGCAAAATATTTAATATATAAACATGCATTTTATTTTTGAAGATATTTTACAAAAATCATTAGACATTAGAGTGAATATCAATAAAATGTCCTTCTCATTAATTGTGATAATAATAATTAAAAAGTATTAAAATATATATTTAATGACTGCTTTAATAAGTTATGTTCAAATTAATTTTTGTATTTCAAGATTCATTATTACTTTGAAATTTAAAATGGCACACCACACCTTCCTAAGTATTAAGGTGGCTTATTCTTATAGGATGTGATCGGTTATTTTTATTATTTGGTATTTTAATGAACCAGTTTACGCAAACATTATATATTTAAATATTTTAAAAATTGAAATACGAAAATTTTAGATAAAAGATACAAGTCAAATTTTAAATTTATGAATACATTATAATTTAATATTTCAAATATTTCAAATATTGTAATCTGTTTTATACAGCATGAGTCATATTTTATTTAAAAATATTTATTTTTTGGTTTTAGATTTACGAAAAACTTAGATATTTAATTAATCAGTGGTCATAAGATTTCTTTATTACCTAAACTTATAATAAACTTATAATTATAACATATAAAATTAAAATTTGTTTTTCATAATATATTACAAATTATTTTTAAAAAGAATTAATCGTTACTATATAGTTAAACCTATATTTAACAAAAGACTTAAATAATTTAAAATACTATTTTTGAATTAATTTATCTGTTTATGGTTTATAATATAATATATATATTATATATATTATTCTTAGATATAGGAAAATTAAAAAAAAAAAAAAAAATATTAAATTTTATAGAAAAATGAATTTACGAGTATTTTTTTATAAGTGTTTGCCTTCAATAAGTGGCGTAAATAAGGGTGTTCAGAGGGTACGGTTGTACCCGGGCCCAAACGTTTTAGGGGCCCCACAATTTTTTTTAAAATTTTTTTTAACTTTATATTATATTTTTATATTTATATAATATATATTTTTAATATGTATATTATAAATTTTGTTGAATAAAAATCGTATCGTTTTAACGTCGTTATAGTGGCAAAACAGTTAAATTTATAATGTGTTTGCCTAATTTATGGTTTTTATATTTTTATCTTAACATTAATATTATTGTACAGTGGAAGGGGTTAGGTTAGGTTAGGTTAGCCTAACCTAACCTAAGGGGCCTGTAATTATTTATGTACCCGGGCCCAAATTTTGAAGTTACGCTACTGCTTCAATTTGTATATTTATGAAATGTATTCGTTAAATAGTTATTATATAATAATAAATTTTTTATTTAAATTATGAATAATACAATATTATTAACAATTATTATAGTAAGTAAATAAATAAATAATTTGAATAACAAAAACTAATCACAATATTACTATTTACATTATTTTTTACAATCACTATTTTTAATCTAGTTTTATAAGCAATATGCCATTATTGAATATGTAGGTACTTATTTTTACTATACCTACTTAAGTTTAGTTTATCTATATAATTTTTACAAACAATACATAACATACAATTATAAACTAAAATGATATATTATTTATAATGTAATTAAATACTTATTAACTAATATGTACGATGTACCTAACCATAATATATATTATTTAAGTTTACTGGATGAATGGCTATTTTAAGGGAAGTGGCCAAACTACTACAATTATGTCCCACTTTCTCAATGATTCTATACTATAAGGATGCAAGAATGTTTCGAGTAATTTGTCCTCTTTCTTTTTTACTAAAATTGCATTTAAACGTTTAACTTAATTGAGTGTTCACGGCTAACTAAACATTTAGTTAATATAATTTTTTAACGATTATATCGTATGTGTGATATACTGATAGAGGAACAATGTTTCTAAAATTATATTTGTTTTTATGGTTAACAAATGAGTTTTGAATTTTTAAACATGCTTTTAATGCTATATAAATATTTATTATAATATATTTAATATGATGCTTTATATGTTTTTTATTATCATAATCTGTTATGTTTATCTCCATTAAAATATACGTCATATTATTTTTTCCTAGAAAAACGTTCTATAATATTTTATATACCTAAGTTTCTGTATATATTTTCGGAAAAAGTGATAATATTATGTTCAAATTAAAATTATTTTCGCATAGTTTAAATTTTTATGATACATATAAAAAAATATATGTATGTTAAGACATATTTCAATATATGAAATAATTTAAATATAAAATAAATTATTAATAAACTAAACCTAGCTTTAAATATCTCAAGGAAAAGTGAATTCCTTTTAATCCTCGTGATTATATATATATATATATATATATATAGTCACGTAGTAATAACAAATTTCAATATTATGTATTCATGAATGTAGATCATAGTTATAAATATGATAATATCATGAACATAACACATAATATTATAGTGGTATGTACAAAATAATATGGGTAAACAACTTTATTATCATATTAAATGATGCTCGGTATACATTTTTTAAAAAAATTTTAGGAACAAACTAATATTAGAAATATAGTTATAATTATATTATATTATAATAAAAAGAGATAACTAGTGTATTATAATATATTACATAAATATTTTATTAAATGCCTATACCTATTTATGTTATATCTTATAAATGTATTTTAATATTAAATATTTAAATAATCAGTAGGTATACGTATACCTACTTAATTAAATATTATTTATTTATATACCTATTCAATAAAAACTTTAAACATACTTATGGTTAAACTTATATTGATATAGATATACCTGCATATTAAAATAATAAAATACGAAATAATTAATTGTAATTTTATTTTATTTTTACAATTATACCTACACAATAGTTTTATTATAATATTTATAATGCTATAAATTATAGACATAAAACGATAAAACATAAAAAAATAAATTCACTAATATACATAATTATAAATTATAATTTATAAATACTATAAATATAATTAATAACTAATAAAATATAACTATTAAGTATTTGTATTTTTTAATATAATATAAGAATAATTCTTATAGTTTGTAAATTCATTAAACAAAATAATGTAACAGTTATCAACTTAAATGAAGTATTTCTTGCATACATATTACATATATAATACATTGCAATCTAGTAGACACATTTACAACTACATTGCTTACCATTGTAGTTGTATTTTAGATTAATAGATCGCAATATATAACTGTTAAATAACATTTTTGTAACAAAATAGGTAATTTAATTAATATTATTAATACTTAATTATTAGTAATTAGTATAATAAATAATAAATTTTAAATAAACATTAAAATTGGTAAAATATTTATATTCATTTATTTTATTTTATGTACTTAGTATATAATTGATTAGGAAGGTAATCATTTTTGACTCTTTGAGTAGGTATATATAATTCTAAAAATAATTATTACGTAGGCAAAGCAAAGCTATTATGTAGGCGTACTATAAAATTAATTAAACTTTGTAATCGATTATTAATTATTTTTTTAAAAAAAAAAAAAAGTTAGAGTCACTTCTGTAATTACATTTATTTGTTTATTAATTTAAATATATTATTCAATACGAATTTATTAAACGATTATAAATTCATTACTTACATCATATATTTTATTAGTTATAAATTTATAATAAAATTCTTACCAAGTCTAAACATTTTAATATCTATATTTAGATTAACCCATACCCCTGTATTGTTTATAACCATTAATATTGATACAAAAAGATATTTAAAATTTCTAAGGTGGTCAATCTAAGTTAATTATAAGCAATCTTAAAGTGATCCTGCAGAATTTAAATAAAACTATATAGGTACACCTAAGAAAGTGTGAATAACTATAATATCTATGAGAGTCAGTAACACAAACCTACGGCGTCAATTACTAAGAATCTTGGTTATTTTATAGTATAGTCTATAGTACTTAGATATTACTAAATAAAATATATTTTATTATATCAAAAATAATCTTAAAATAATATCAGTCAAGTATAAAGTTATAAATACCTAATAAGTGAGATTAAAAACTATCTTCAATAAATGAAACCACTGTTATAACACGTAGCATTGTCCTATCAATTTTTCTAAATATATCAATAAGTGTGTTATATAATATGCCAACCTACGCAATTTAATAAAAATATATTTATTTATAATGCATGACGAGCCTAAAGTATATAAATATAAGATATACTGTGTGTACAAATACAAAAAAGAAACAAAATAAAACCGAGAAGCCATAGCTTAACAGTTGAAAAAAATAAAAAAAATGAATAAGACCACTAGAGTCGAATAAAATTTTTAATACAATTCACACAAGGCGAATAAAATAGTATGAGAAAGTATAAAAGTATTAAAAAGATTTTATTTATCAAATAATAAATATAGTAATACATAACGAAATTATTACTTTTTATTTCAAATTAATATTTTGAAAAATATTATTTACTATATTTTTCAATTTTGCTTACCTTATTATTATAATATTCATCTTAAAATTGTCATCTCCTTAGTAATTGAAGAGTACTGTAATACTTATTCGTTATTAATAATTCTACTATGGTTTCGACTATTATATAGGTACCTACTTGTAAGTTGTAACTTTATGGAAATAAATAAAATGTTTTAAAAATACAACAATAAAACGTGTATAAATATGTGAGAAAAAGAACAGCTGATAGTCTGATTCTCCTGCCGCAGGGATAGAGGTGTGTAAATCATAGTGTTTAATTATAATTAGAATTTGAATTCAATGATAAACCATTGTATTAAAAATAAACGATTCTTGAATAAAATTTTGTCATTTTTTATAAAATATTAGAACACAAAATTTTATCACACATACAGGGACCATATAGGTACACATATAGTATATAAATGAACACCCGATATCATTTTCAAGTCTTTTAGTTTAATATAAATGCTCATAAAATCCCTTATCAGTTTGTCACCTAAATGCCTATATCTGACAGAACTTCGCTCAAAATACTTTTTTCGAATGCAATGAATTGCTTTAAAATTCTAATTAAAATTAAACACTGTGATTTGCATACCTGTATCCCTGCAGCATGAGTATCAGCGCTTCTTTTTTTATACTTTAAACAGCTATAAGAAAGTAAATCGTAAATGTATTAATTCACAATTAATTGGAATTGTGTTAAGTAAAATGTAATTAAGCTTGAAGCTTAATTACAAAATAATTGAAATTGATTTCAATAAAATTTAAAAAATGATTGATAACTATGATTATTATTTATACCTACCATTCGATTGTATTAGTATTCTATGTAAAAGAGTATGATTCATTGTAGGTATCAGGTATGTTCTATAAAACATTGTAGGTATATTATATAGTATGCTCTAAAAATACTTTGTAATACAAATTAGTAGGTACTTAATTTATTAATAAGACTTATAAAATTAAAAATAACATCGAAAAGTTATTGGTTACTTTTACGTATTTATTAATATTAACTTTAGAATAATTAATTTCAATACACTCTTTTCTATTGAGTATTGATTATTAATTAATAACATTTATGTAAAAAAATAATAAAATAAATATACAAAATATTTTTGTATAAAATTACTCAATTTTAGATACTATATAATTACCCATGAATGCATGATGCAAAGTATACTTTATACAATCTTAAATTCTTAATAATATTATATTCATAATCACATAATATAACATAATCTGAATAATATTGCTAATAATAGTATTAACTAATAATTAATAAATAATAATTATTCCATATTTTCGCGTTTTCGCGTTTTCTTAGGAAAATATAATATATTAATATAAAAATTCCTGATATCTTTATAAATATTTTTAAACTCTGTTATTATAAATATAGTAAAAATTAAAAAAAAAAACTCTCGTATCTTGATCCATTGTAGGTAATTTAAACAATAATTGAGTACTTGTTTTGTGGATTTAAAGACTGTAAATCAAAGAACAGCATCTGAAATAATAACATAAATAAATTTACAATAATCATATATAATCCTTTTTTTTCCCACTAATCAGTAATCATAACATTTACTTTTATAGTATATAAAAATGTACATCTTTGACCTATTTTTTATAATTTTTTATGTTTAATAATACGAGTATAAAATCTTTAATAGTATGACTATCGATTATAATTTTATATTTATAAATTCTAATTCTAATTTATTACTATTATTTAGATTTGTATATCAAAATATAGTAGATTACATAATAATTTAGATAAGTACCTACTACAGTCAACAGATTAATTTAATATTACCTTATACAATTTAATTCAATTACAAATTTTACTTACTCAAGTATTTGCTCTTTAACGTTAGTTAGCCTTTATCATCATAGTCGACTGCTCGACTGGTGACCAAGTAAAGGTGTAATGATTTTTTTAGAATTAAATTTTTTGATTCCTGAAATTATATATCAATTTTTTTTTTTGTATTACACACTATACGATAGTACGAGTATTATAAAATTGTTTATAATCTCACATGCAATAGAATAGGTACATTTAATATTGTTCCAAAATTATATAAACTATAAGTTTAGATCAATTATCGAAAAATAACATTTGTTAAACAATTATTTTAATTTATTTTTTATAATAAATAAATATTTTCATCTACAGTCTTCACTTATCATAATATAACCAACAGTTACTTCTATAGGTCTACTGGACTGCTCTTCTATATACTTATATTATAATATGTCAAATATCTATACTTACAAAATATGATACGAGTATATAATATATATATTTTTTTAACAATAAATATAGGTACTTAAATAATAGATAATATATCTAAATATAAAATGATATAAGAATAATTAAGATAATAAAACATACATATTTGAAATAATAATATAAAAGTAGTGAACAGAATACGATAATCATCGATTTCAAATATCAATAATAATAGATAGAATAAGCGATATCCTTCCACCACTTTATTAATATCAGTTTGTCTACTTTTTTTTTTTTTTGCTCTTATTTGTTTTTAACCTTTTTTATATTATATACTCGTAGTATTTGTTCGAGCATCATATTTGGAAAATGGGAACATTATAATAACTCGGAATTGTAATTAAAATTTAATTTAATGTAATATTATTAATAAAATTACTGCAGTTACACGTTCTTCTATTATATAAAATTTGATGGTTAACATAATAGATATACTACGAGTATTCAGCACCTACGTATGTTTCTAACATAAAAGTATTGAATGTAATGAATATGAGTTCCAAAAATAAAAATAAATGTATTAATACACTTTAATTATAAAAACATCTAATTCGGTAAATTTAAGTATAATAAAAGGATAGGTTACATGCGTTTTTCATTCACCTTCGGTTTTCAGGGTTGTCGACGCCTTTTCACCAGCCAATCTTTTTCTTCCGAATTCGCTAATGGCTTGCACTTGAAGAAAATATTCGGAATTCGAGTTTAGCTTTTTGATCGGAAACCTCAAAATATCCTGGTTAGAGGGGGAAAAAAAATATAGTATATAATAATGTGTTTCATATACAGATTAATGACGTCATCGAACGACAAAATAATAGTCTCAAAACACCTATCTTGTTACGTGGTCCATTAGGATGGAAGTTGAGGGTAGTTCTATTGTTGCGTATTGTTCAATATAATACTGTCCTATTTATAGTAGTGGGATGCTAAAGGAGACCTTTATACATTCATTTCATTCAAACGATGCACGTTGTCCCGAGAGGTATTACAATCTGGACATTATACGTAAGTACATTTAATAAATAATTTTTAGTGATGTTTCATTTAATTATATCGTTTATACATCATTAAGAGATTTAAGGACATTCAGGATTCAAATATAATAATATAATACAATTAAAAAAAAAAAAATGTATTCTCCAAAAAAAAAAAAAAAAAAACAAATATCTCTTTGAACGTATTAATCAAATTATATTTCAGAGTTTAATCGTTTAATTACTCGTATAGTGTTTTTATTGTCAATAATACTATTCAATATTCAACAATTATTATTATATAATATTATGATTTATTTATAAAATTATTAATTTAATTTTTAGATTTTGAGCCGAGTGAAAAAATTATTGGTTTTTAAATTTAGATTCAAAATATTATTTGACGAATCGAAGTTAAATATTTAATAACTCAGTATTAACATACTAATTATTAATTATAATGTAATATGTGATTTTTATATTTTAAATATGTAATAATTATAAATAAATTATTTTTTATTTATTTCTATACACGATATATTTTTGTGGTTATAGGGTTTACAAGTTTATGTAAAAAATATACCTAATAATTAATATTAGAAATACATATATTATGTATTTTATAAAATCTAATTAAAATGGATTATAATTTATATTTTATAAAACTATTATTTCGTGTTAGATTATGAAGAAGATTATTTATTTTAAATTGGAGATATTCGTTAAAATAAATAATAATTTTTCATAATTTGACACTTTTTATTTTTAAAATAATAATAAAAATAATATTATTTATAATCATTTTTCTTGTAAAAATAATACGATAAATAACGTGTAATGTTTAGAATAAATAAAATATAAAAATTATAAATACTGAAAAATTAAAAAAAAAAATTATTATAATTCTTAGAAACAAAAATCCTTTACATTCCATGGAAATTAATGATCTTTACCTAAATGCCCCTTTAATTTTATGGATAAATTTAAAGATTTCTACATTTTTTGACTACAAAAAAAAAAAAAAAAAATAAAATAAAAATAACTGCCTAGTCATTCCAAATTCATTATTCGATAAAATAAATGAGTTCAATAGATAAAATCCATTATTTATAAAAAAAATTACATAATTATATCATCAATACCAAAAATTTTCGTAGACGTAGGCAAAAAATAATGTTTGATAACAAAATCGAAACGAGTGGTACTCGTAATCTTTTATATCGTATAACTCGTGCATAATATGTAATTGTCAAAATGTAAAACATGTTTAGGAATTTAATATAATATATTATATACTACGGGGATTTTTTTATTATCGTCCTCAAAATTTTTCGATTTTTTAATATAATATTTATTGTAAATTAATATTGGTGCCTATAATATTATATAATATATACTAATTATTCGGCGATGGTGCTGCCTATTTTCGATTTATAATAATGAAATGTTTATATCGTGCACGTCGTCAGGCGTTAGTATCGTGTGTGTCGATCGTATGTCTGTCGACGGCTGACAGGGTGAAATGGGAACTGGTGTTCAACCCAATGCCGGAAGAACCCTACGAACGGATCGCCAACCGGATGAGCAAGCGGCTGCAACAGTTCAATAGCAACGAATCGCCGGACGCGTACGCAGCGGCCGTGCGGCAGACGAGCAACGTGGCCGTGGCCGCGGCTGCCGAGTCCTCGGTGTGCAATTGTCAACAGGACCTGTTCATGATCGACCTGGATGATGACCACTATCCGAGATATCTGCCGGCGTTCACGTGCCAAGGCGGCCAATGGTGCAAGGCGTTGGTGTACCCCGTGCTGGTGTTGGCGAAAAAGACCGCCATCAACAGCGAGTTGGTCGGCACGGTGTACACCAGGCAGGGTTTACCGGACAAGATTTTCGACGAAAGTTGGTGGTTCGTGAAGTACAACATCACCGTTGGATGTACTTGTCCCAATTGAATATAATAATAATATATTATATTATTTTGCAATTTTATTATATTATATTGTGATGTTATTATTTTATATTGTTTTTTTTCGACATAGCATGGGAAATACGTACGTAGATAATATGATCTTGCAACTAACGTTTTGTTTATCAACTCGCTTAAATTTTTTGTGTGCCAAGCGGGTAATCGATATCGATTTATAAATTATAAACAAATTTTATTATTATTACTATTATTATTATTATTATTATTATTATTAATTTTATTATTATTATTATTATTATTATTATTATTATATAAGTAATAATGAAATTTATATAGAAATATATGTAGTTATACAGCGAAAGTCTGTCCAGTATTTTTTTTTTTTTTAATTTCATTTATATACGTATTATAATAAATATATACGAGTATATAATTACATAAGTTTCTTTCTACATAATTATTATATTTTTTAAAATATTTCTTGTTATTCAATATTAGGTACAGAATAATCCGTATAACTGCAATATTGTGATATATCTACTTACGCATTTTACTTCATTATTAAATTATGCAAATGTCAGGATTTCATTTTATTGCAATGTAAATAATGTCTATTCAATTATATATACGATTTTCTCGCACATAATTCAAAATTTTATTGGTGATTTATACGCAGATAAATTAAAAAAAAATAAAATAAAATAAACACAATAACGTGCTTATAAACTAAAAATGAACGAATATTAGAAAAAAATAGATTTAAAATAATTTATTTTTCTTAAATATGCATAGTTTATCGTTTAAAAAAATAGTAACTATTATATTATTCTTTAATTGTACTTTGCACTCTTGTAGAGTTGTACAAAACACAAGATCGAACACTTAACACGTGTAATAAGTAGGTATATATTGTATAAAATTTACGTAATATAATTATTATAGATAACGAAAAGCTGATTAAACTATTAAAATGTCATTTCGAATTTAAACAACTCAAGTCTTCAGTACGGAAAGAGCACAATATTTTTAATACTGTTTGCGTTCATTTTTATTTCCAACAGTCTCTACATAGGTAGGTACTTTTATCTACTATAATAAATATTTATATAAAATATTATAATAATTTATCGCCAAGACTTTGCGAACGTAAATTTAAACTTTACACGATACACATAATATTTATGCGATATTTTGACTTACTGCCGGCACCACGTGACGTTTGTGGTAGATGTGCGAACCATCTCGTACACTAATGAACACCTTATACTTCCGCACGGGTAAAACGGAATTGATGGGTGGCGTCCACGACAACACACACTGTTGATACTCTTTATTTGTCCATTTCAACGACGACACCACAAGATTTTCAGGAGGTCCTGGCGGTTCGATATCTATAGAATATATAATATATGTATTAAATTTTAATCAATTATATTACGTGTTTTAAACGTTGAATTGTCAGTATAACTGTAAAGTTCAGTTTCAACGAATCCATTCTCATTTATACATGTAGAAACTATAAAACATTCATTGATGAGTTCAGGTATGAGTATAATATAATAACATTTCGTGTTATTTATCAAATTTTATAGAAAGTCATTTTTTGGTTATTAAAATCGATTTGAAAAATAAAATAGTTACTTAATCATTTGCTGTATATAATATGACTCTCAACTATTGTATATTAACTGTATAAAATTGTGCCGTTTGTTAAATATAAAATTAAAATAAGCAAATAAAATGCTAAATTTTGTATGTCAATGCTATAATATATAATAAGTAAATATAAAAAAATACTACCGACATTTTAATATACCTAATAAACATTAATTGATTAATTTATAGGTAGGTACCTACAACTTATTTGGCTGAGATTAAAAATAAAAGTCAACGAATACCATAATTACTTTTTTCCCTTTTTTATAACTAAACAGTAAACGTAATAATACAATAACACTATTCAACTATTATTAAATTTACATATATTTTAACGGTATAAACGATATAGAAATAAGTATAACACTTTATATGTTACTTACTCTGGTAAGTGGTATAGTTTCTATATTAGACTTTTACGAGTTTGATGTCTATTATGGGTTGAAATACAGTTAGAATCCTTATGGAGAACACCATTAAAATAAAATTTATGTAAATATATTCTGTTTATTTAACAAAATTACGAAGCATTATTTGTAAACACTCGTAAGTCGTAACTATTTTATTGCAATAATTATACCGTATTTTTATCTAATATTATTAGTTAAATTGCTTATATTTCATTGATAAAAAAAAAGTATAACAATAATAGAACTTTTAGTAATAAATTATACTCGTATTACAAAGAGAAGAAACGTGTTTATGATATTAATTTTCAAATATCCTTAAAATGTCTTTTACTCTTATATAATATTATACCGGACAATATTATTATCGTGAATATGTTTTTTATGTAATTCAAATATATAAAATGTAATAAACCTAATGATTTTAAAATCAATTTTTTAATAGATTATATTATTTATACTTAACAGTTTAATACACGCGTATCTTTTATTATTAATAATATAAATTAATACCACTTATTAATACTTATATAATTAAAATTAACAATCGTTAAATTCTATAATAACTCGTGAGTATAATAATATCACGGTATCCCATAATATTGTATATAGGTGGGTTAGATAGGTAGGTATATTCGACTTCTAAACAACTCTAAATGACCAATTAGTGCGATTTTATGTGCTGATATTACTTTTATTATATATTGGTATATTGCACCAATATAAGGACTAAGGATTAACAGCCCACGGACAGTGTTTTTATTTGTGCCTTCTCCATTTTGGTTCAATATAATAAATAATTGTTTTCTATACTATGAACGTATATATATATTTATTTGTGTTCACTATAACATAACAATTGTTATATTATTATATTTTTCATATATTCTTTTCGAAGTAACAAATTGCAATAGTTATTATAGCGTTAAAAACACGCATTTAATCTGATATAATGGGTGTAGGTATAAGAAGTATATTATAGAATTATACCATTTAAAATAACAATAAAACTTTATCGGTTCGTTTATGCGAGTTATATTGTCGTTGTGCCAATACCGATAAAAGAAATGGCAAAAAATAATACCTCACTATATTCGGTATACACCGAGTTTCGCTATGAGCAGAGTCCTGCAGTGTCCAGGATTATTGTTTCGGAGCTGATGGAGAAACATAAAATAATAAATTCGTATCATTATAATTTGTAATAAATGCATCGCGTGTAATCTATATTTATGTCAGTGAGCACGCACCGCTTGTAAAAAATACCGAGAATTTGTTTTTGTTTCTAAAGAGCCGCACGTGTTTCCAATCGGCCCCGGGCTACGGTTCAATAATCATAAAGTTAACGCGTACGTAATAATTTAAAATTGAAAGACAAATTGCATATAGGACGTATACTAGCTGTATATTATAATGTAGCGACTGTGATTCACAAATTTCCTCTACTGACCGCCAATTTTTTTTTTTTTTTAATTTTTTTTTTATCTTTTACATTTCTAAATAATTACCGGCTTCATTTAAATGCTTATTATTATACCATATTTTTTATTTCGCCATTTGGGTGTAACCTGGTTTAGTATAATAATATGACGGATTAGACGTCATGTCTCTCACGGGCGTATTATACCATCACCCGTATGCAAATCGAGTATAAGAACACTACTTTATAAGAGTATAATGGACGTGAATTTTATAATACATAGGTATATCTAATATCGTTGTAAATGATAAACGACAATAATTTGATCTATATTGTATAATAATATATAATTATAATTCGTACACTAGTCGTAAAAATGTTATTTGTATAGAAATAAAATTTCTTGGGTGTTTAACGAAAATTCAAAATTTATGTACCGGATTAATAATTCGTCCAGTGATGGTTGTTATAATAATTTGTGGAAGTTGAAATCGCTTATATTAATTTATATATTATAAAAACGTATAATTAACAATTTTTTCGTTTACGTGAAAATAGCACATGCATAATATAGTAACTATTGTATACGATTACACGTTACAACAATTAACGTTTTAAAAACATCTAGATCGTCACGCAATGAATACACACAGAATACTGTAATGTTTAAAACATTTTTGTGTGCGAATATAAAGTATCACGTGTGTAACATATTAAAAATCTTAAAATTAAATACTAAATAAATCAATTCGAAGTATTTGAACGTAAAATATGAATTATTATAAATTTTAAACGTTTAAATCATTATTTAAAAACAGCTATATAATTCGTTATTTATAAATAAAGTATAGTTGGTAATATATTTTAAAAATCTTGCTACATATACGATATAATGCGATTATACACGTTTTATATATCTATACGTATTTGATTTCTTAATCTGGTGAGTGCCAAACATATACCAAAAATATTATTTTGATACAGGTACTGAAAATATTTACGATTTATGCGATTTGCGTTTTTAACATATTTTTCACATAAATAACACAATATATTATATTTTAATAATTTGTGAAGTCGTTAGCATAACGGTGAAGATGATGATATACACGCTATATATATATATTTTTTTTTATCACTCACGTGGGCCGAGTGGAACGAAAAATTGCTCGGACGGCGGCGAATAGCCGCGAGTCCCGTTCTCGTTTATGGCAGCCACGCGGAATTGGAACCAGCGGCCAGGCGCGTACAATTTGAGGTGTTCCCGTACCCTGTCAGTTCTGGTCACTGTTGTCCACGCAGTCATCCGTTCGGGCACGTATTCAGCACCCACGTGATGCCGTTCCTGAACCGAGTAAGTGATGTGACCAGTGACCACGGCTGGCGGTGTCCACTCGACTATAAGTGTTTTCCCATAAACCGGCACGTCCACAGCGACAATTTTCGGCTTGTCCGGTAGACCTAAGTAACATATTATATTTATATATTAGTGTTATTAAAAATATATGAAATTATTACGTAATTTTCATACATTACAGTAGGTAATCATATTTTTTAAAAACTCATGTCGTCACACAGAAGATATATAGATATCATAATTATTAATTATTATATCATTATTCATGAGGTACTATATTATTATTTATCATTAATCCTTGTAACAAGTAAAAAATCACAGGATTATACGGAATTAGAAAATATTAATAATATTATGAAATACTTTGGAATAGCATTCGATATTGTGTGGAAAATAAAAGAAGTAATTACACTAAAGTATATTTAGAAGAATAAGTGGAATTAATGGGTAAATATCTTGAATAACTACTAATTTATAGAGAATCAATGAAAAGACTTACTGTAATAGAAGTTGTAAGATGAAACTTATAGGTCATAATCGATTCGACTATTTTGACGAAGTGTACAGTAATAACTAATAATGTAATATTATTAAAATCAATATTTCTTAGAACATAACAATTTTAAAAATTGTTTGTTTTATTATTAAGGAAATACACATTATTTATTAATTTTGTTGTTTTCCATTTATTTAATTTTAACTTTATACTTGACAAAATGACAAATATTGTAATAGTCACTTTAATTAACACTTATTAAATATATCGAAACAACTAAAATAATAAGTATAAGCATAAAAAAAACAATGGTGTGATTAAAAAGGGACTTAAAATGAGGGCTTAGCTCCTTAACTTTAAACATAACACATTAAACATGAGTTCATTATGGCAGTATGGTTATATAATATATGCATACATAATATTATATATCATAATTATAGGTTCACGCCATCGCCCTTTATGTCTTATTATTGAGATATACCTAAACTAATATTTCAAATTTCTGCAATAATATAATTAGTCAATACATAAATAATATTCTTATAGGTATATACCTATGCTATCGGCCAAACCGACGGGCGGTTGGCACGTTATGCCGCAACTGTGCCGGCAGCACTTGTACTCGCCGTGACAAAAGTCATCGGAACTGCATTGCTCCAGACATGGTCGGTCCAACGAAGCGGTGATGCCGTCGCCGCCGTCAAGGTCGCCGACCGGACACTGGCCCGGCTTAGTCCACAGCTCGTTCAGACAACCGCTATAACACTGTGTGAAAGCCAATTTAAGTACGAGATATAGGAACATAGGGTAGAAACATGGAGAAAAAATATTCATCAAATATTTTATTATTATTCACAATTATATACCTATTATTATTATTATTATTATAATAATAATAATAATAATAAACGCGTTATGTGCTTTTAACGATGGACAAAATATGAAAGAAACGACAATCGTTCGTTTGCGTCTCCGTCGATAAATTTAACGCGATTGCAGAGCAAGTTTCGTTTCGTGTTTACATTATATTTTGCATCGTTCGATGACACGAGCATCATGTTATAATAATAACATTTTATTATCATTCTATATTATACATTTTTACAATGAATAATAATGTTATATAACGAATACGCATATTTTACACGCCGATAATTATTTTTTCATTAAATTTTTTCACCGATGAGCGACACATCGGCTACGATCAATCGCTTAGTAATCAAAAATCCGTAAAATAACATATTATGTCTATATTATATTTTATATAAATACCGTGTTCATCGGCCACTATTTTTTTATACTCCCGTAAAAACGTGACTTAAGTTCAATAACCTATAGGTACCTACATAATATTAAAATTGAATTATTATTATTTTAATATATTCGGTTGGGTTTATACTAAACTCTTTAAGCTCATATAGCATATTAATTCAGTGGCGGCGCTAAGGGCGAGCCAGGGTGGGCCATGGCCTTAAATGAAAATACCCGGCCCTACCATTGGCCCGACATGAAATTTTTTTTAATAATATGGATATACTTATTAATTATTATAAAATAATGTATGTATAAAACGGTGAAACAAATTATAGTAAAATCGTTATAGATAGGTTCCCAATTAATTTTCTTTCAACTTATATATTTAAATATGCTAATAGATAAGAGTAATTAAATACAACATTTTTTCTTTTATACCGATTTATACCTATGAAATTATGTAACAAATTAAAATATATCTACAAAAAAAAAAAAAAAGTTTTATATAAATTTATTATTTTTATACGCCCTATGGCCTATACATAATTAATTTTCTACTTCATTATTAATATAAAAATTCACACAATTATTTTGATTAACACAAACAATTTTAATTACAGTATAACTATAAAATATAGCATATTAGATATACTATTTTTTATTAGGTGGTATTTAATATTAATAATTATTATCTCACTTTTATTTTCCATAATTATTGTTTTAATTTGACGTCATAAAATTATTTTTTTAAAACAAATTTATTATTATATATTATATACTATCACTATGTAATATTATAATGTGTCTACAAATACAAATTTTAAAAATATTTCAATAAAACTGTGTTTTTATAAATATTTTAATTATTATATATTTGATTACTATTGACAAAATAAACTATATTTTAAAATTATTGTACTCTTATACGTCAATAGAACATTAAAGTTATTTCTTTAAATAACACATAAATTAATAATATAGGTACATATTTATTACATAATATATTATATTACACATAGTGTGATCATTATCTACATAACTCATAAAAATAAAGTTTAAATTTAAATTTAAGTAAAAAAAAAAAAGAAGAAGAAGAAAACACCGTTCATATCGTGGACAATGTGTATATAATGCATTTATAACCACTGAGGTAGATATATTTCTAAAACTTCGTAATAAATGGTCTACAATTTGTTGAATCTACATTGTAGTAGATCTTACAATCATTATTTTATCCCAAATTGTATTTTACCCACTTGGCGGTAATAGATAATGTGTAAACTACCCAGATAATGTACAAAATAAACGTTTTATAATTAATATTTTTACTTTATACCTGTGTATATACTAGCCATCTAGTGTTCACATTAACCGAATAATATATTATAGGTACAAAAATACATTGCTCGTTTTTCGTACATTAACCGTAACATGCATGATAATATAATATAATGTACATATAAATGGTAAAAATCTAGTACTTATCATCTGCATTAGTATTAAATATTAATGACTGACCTATTTCTATCGTATATTTTTAGATTATAATACGAATTACACTTTATTAAATTATTATACACGAGTATAAACACTCGAATATACGTAATACATATACCTATATTTATTTAAATAAATTAAATTTTCTAATCAATTGCACAGGTATTTATTTATTATAAACAATATACCTATATAGAGATATGTTAGAGAATTTATTTATTTTCTAGTGTCTATTCAATAGTGATTTCGACTGAAAACAAAAATACATTATATTGTTGAATGTGTAGGTATTTTATATTTTTTGCAAAAAATTTGCAATATTATACAATGTTATAAGAAATTGATTTCCAAATAAATTATTTTTTTATATTACATAATAGATTAAAAACTATTGTATCTGTATTTATAATATTATACACAACTGGTTTTTTCTTATAAATTCTCCGGTACCTACACAGTATTTAGTATTTTTACATTATTTGAATATAATACCAAAAACAGTTTTTTGAGAGAGACTACTTTGAAAATAAAATTATTCCATTGTTATTTAATTATAATATATTATTATCTAAATAAACATTTAATTATATGAGACTCCAGATAATATAACTCGTATAATCTCATATCTATACTTAGAAACTATCGTTTTATAGGATATTATTTATTTTACACTATTAAAATTATTTCGAATTTCACATTAATAGTTTTACATAAAATGTTTCAAAAAAATTGTATTACAAAATAAAATAATAATTTTACTCTATTTTTATGTTAAATTTAGATATAATTAATGGTTTTATCTTTATTATATATTTATATGATTATAAATATTAGTAATTGTAAAATATAATATACTTATTACTTATATATAGTAATATAGTTATATCTTATATCCAATTTATATTATCCATTAACTCATTTTAAAAGAATTGGATAATGGATATTATTGTTAGGTAAGTAAATTATATTTATACGTATACATAATACTATATTTGTTTTATTTTAAGTACAGTTAAGTTTGAGATTCTGAGTCCACGTATAAAATTAAATATAATTAATTTTGTTACTCTGTATAATTTAATATAATACAATACATTAATACCAATTTCAAATTAAGTAACGTTTTTGTTAAAAATTAACTAAATATATTGAACAAATGATAAGTATAAATTATTACGTTTACTGAATGAAATATAATTGAAAATTGGTGACCGCATGTCCACAAACGTACGATTATTTTTTAAGAATTTATACCGAAAATAGTATAATTATGTCTGAACATAATTCAAAATAAACCGTACAGGAATAATAATTGTAAAAAATTAAAGTTGTAGATATAATTATCAGATAATATATTTGTTTGTAGACCGCGCATTGTATAATTTAGAAAATGGAAATAATATAATGAAAATCAGTCAAAGACCGTCGATGAAATTTATCAACTTAACAAATACGTTCTCAATCGTTATTTTGAAATATAACATAATATTACGGGCGAAAACAATCATTTTCATTTTCGTATAATAGATAATACTATACATTATAGTGGGCACATAATTAAATAATAATTACTATTAAACATAACAATATTACGACAACATTTCAATTTTATCAAAATAGTAATTTTTAGCAAATTTTTTTATTTATTGAATAAATAATAAATATTCATATTTCTGATTCTGACGTTATTATTTGTTATAAATTTATAATTATACATTTTATATTATCATGATATGCAAAATTTGTTTTACGAATATTAATTTATTATAATAATTAATTATCACAAATTATTTTTCGATTAACAAAATAATGACATCTGAAATATCATTTATTCAATAAATGAAAAAAAAAATAAAATACTAAAAATCATTGTTTTGATAAAATTTTAATGTTGACCTAACATAATTATCGTACAATTATTATACTCTGCAATAAAAGAATAAATTGGCCATCTTCAAATTGTATAAAGATATTTATGTTTTATAATTTTTTTTAATTTTAAAAAAAAAGTAACAAAAGCAATATTATAGTCCATTACTAAATTAATATTAAGAAAAAAAAACAATTTAAAGTTATAATTTTTCAAGGAGATATTACAATGAGTAAATAGATCTGGGACACCTGTTTAGTAGGTACATAAAAATCTATATCGTGTATCTAAATCAAATTATGCGTTTTATACGATAAAGTTTGTTTTCCAATCTCGAAATTTACGAATTTTCCCCCCGGACATATACCCATGTCATCATAAGACACATAAGTGTAATATTATGATGCACTTTTGGTTTACGTACTTTGGGCTGTTCGGCTGACGTCTGCCGGTAACACTTAGCGAAACAACGGGCGCTGCGTAGCGGATCTTCGACCGTTGACACGGCGATTGCATTTGTATCATCAGCGACGGCGTGCGTGGCGGTGAAGGCGATCGTGATCGACAGGACGAACAATCGTAACGAGACGGTAGGCGATCGCCGTACGCAACAGTCGATGCAGTTGTACGTCATCACGTCAGCGGTTCAACTGCCGTCGGTTTCTGTTTTTCGCGTACATAAAATACTACCTAATAATAATAACAACAACAACAACAATATAAAAAAAATATGCGTTTCGCGTAAACTCGCTGGCTATAATAGGTGCACGATAATATAGGCAGCAGTCTATATACTGTCCGGGACGGCGACGGATTATGCGTTAGCGTCGTCGTCGGATATTCCAGACACCGTCGCCGTCCGTCCGACCGTCAGTGATCCCACCCACCCGTTTGTTGCGTTTTATGCGCTGGTGTGTGTGTACGTCTAGTCTAATAATATTATTGTGGTGCGTATGAGTGAGCGAGTATAATATGCACTTGCTGAATGCACGTCCACAGCGGAAAAGACTGTGCGACGCAAGCATAATAATAATAATAATAATAATAATATAACACATTATTATTGTTAATGGTGTAAATAATATTACAATCCTATATAAGTGTATAATATTAGTCTATACACGTGCCATATATATTTAATCATTTAGTGTATCGTTTTTGTCATTTTATTTTATATAATATACGTATATTATAATAAATACATATATTTTTATTTTTTTATTATTATTTTTATTTTATTATTATTATTATTATTATTATTATTATTGTTTTATAAATGTCATGCGTGTGCACGCGACGCCAAGTCTCGCAACGCCGATGACCGGCTGCACAACGCAGACCCGTTGTCTTGCGTTCTTTATAATAGTCCTTACTTGTCTCGCCGCCGCCTCCGCCGCCGCCAGCGTTCCGTAATCGCGCGAGTGTCTAACCGTCGTCGGTCGTCGGCGCGGTTTCATTAAAATGGCGTCGTATGATTTCTCAAATATATCCCACTGATATTGTTCGATATCACGTAGACAAACACACATTACATTTACTGTGTTGACTGAATCAGTAATCACCCGACGACAAAAATAGGATACATAATATTAATATACCTAATATTATTAGGCGACGGGACGACAAAACAATGCGTTCGTGTTTACAGGTTTTTTGGACCTATGTTTTGTGTATATACATTTATATACTCGTATTTATATTTTTTACCAAAACGACCGACAGCTGTGTTTGTTCAGAAAAGAAAAAAAAAACACGTATTTTATCTCGGGTTGAAATCTCGCACCGTCCAAAAATCCCAGGACGGCGATACATCGTAAATTATGTACGGCGATAGAAAGAAAAAAGAAAAATTTACATATAAATCCGTGTTACAATATTTATATAATATGTGTTCTTATTTACAATATTCCAACGCACAACGGACAGCGCCGAACCGTGTAAACGGGATACAAAGCGAACCGATCTAGTGCCAATTTAATATTCATATTTTAAATAGCTACAAAGTAAAGTGTAAACGAATAATAATAATTATAATTATTATCGTCGTCGTTGTAGCTCGTAGACGTTCGAAATTAAATATATAATTTCAATATTTCCGAACGAAAAAGGATTTAGTATGGCACGCGGCGCGGTTGCACCTCGGAGCGATTTCGTATGAATAATTAATATTAATAATACGCGCGCTGAAAACTTGACATTTCTACAATGTTTATAAGTATAATAGAAAATTGTTTGGAAAAAAAAAAAATTATAAAATAAAACAAATGGCAATATAATTGCGAGGCACTCCTGTCTTCTGCAAACTATGTTATCTGCGCCTCTAGGCAGTTATAGTTGTCTATGATATTTTATAATAACCTACAGCCCTCGATGAGTCGCGTTTTACCGTACCCGAAATTATTAAACCTATGAACATAAAATGTAAGATGCTGCGTTTAGATCACCAAGTCCTGTATGAATATTTAAATAATTTATCTTTTAAATTAAAAATATCGTTATTCATTATTAGAGGTTTAATTATTATATTATATAAATTGTTAATTCATAAAATATTGTCGGTTAAGTGAATATATACTAATTTTTATTTCGTGTGTATGTTTGACAATAGTAACTATTGGTTTTGTTTTTCATAATATTTTTTTTGTAAAAAAAAAAACTAAAACGCGTGTAACTGGTAACTGACCACAGCTAACCACAACTAATGACAAGCTCTTCGGGCTATCGGTATATATATAGATGAATATTTCAATTTGGTAATAACGCATAAATTAATAAATCTACGTTGTAATCTTTAATATTTCAGAATATCGATCGATTTATATTTCATAGTTATGTTTTTATTATATAAATATAATTTACTTAATTATTACGAGTATAATACTCAAACAACTAACAAGTAATATTGCATTAGGAACAAAACATAATATAATTATTTATAAATAATGCAATTTATGATACATTAATTTTTGTAAAGAACGTTTATAATATGAAGAAAACACGTGTCCATTTGCAAACATAATTCATTTTGCCATTTTGGTATAGAAATGTAGTATTTATATTTTAGGAATCCTAATCATAGGTAAAAATTTTAATAAATAAATAATACGAGTATGTTTATATAATAATTCGAACTTTATATTCATCGTCCAAGAACAAAATATTTTTTTATTTAAATTATTTAACATTAATTAGTCTTTTTTACACCACAATAAGTCCGTAATTCAGATACAGAGCAAGTTTTTAAACAACATTCCTCTACAATCCCTCTTTTTTGTGTAGAACGTAGTAAACGTAACGGTATGAATGACATTGCTTCTCGCTTAGATCGGTATGGATAATCAATTTCATTGTCATTGTAGTCTTCTAGATATTTATAATCCCAGATTTCAGAATCTATAATTTAATATAAATTCATTATATGTTATGCACATGGTTTTTTAATTAGTTTTATTTAGAATATGTGTGAAATAATTTAAATAATTTATATGAATTAACAGTTACCAATAATAAAATTATTAAAAGAAAATACTCTTAGAATGGTATTTTTTTTTAATAAGACAAAATACAATGGCGTTACGATAAAATTTAGTTACACTTTCCAAAGTGTAAAATTCTAATTTATTTTTAATAAAGTGGTATCAAAATTCATTTAGTGCACACCTATGCAAGTATGCAACCATATAGCTATGTCCTGATGACAATCAACTTAAGTTTTTTTAACATACTTTTTGTTATTATCAAAATAAATAATAATAATAACAATAAATAATTTATAATAATACCTACTATTGCTTTTTTTTTATAATTTATAACAACGAATATGTATATTTAATACATTTTGTCAAAACAAATACATAATACATAATACGTGTATAAAAAAGACATATACGAGATATACATATAACTCGTAATGTTAATCCAATAAGCATGATTTAAATATACAAAGTTATTTCATCTTAGCGTAGAGGGATATCAATTTTTTATGAAATGTATACAATACACCCTCATACGCTCACCTTATTTTATTTTATTAATAAAAATTTGATGTATAATTGCAATAACCTTGTATATTTAAATTATGATAATAAGTATTGAAATATAAGTTATAACTTAGGTAAAACAGTTTAAATTTTCAAATACATAATATTTGAAAAAAAAAATGGTTATAATAAACTAATAATTAACATTATTGACATATATTATATTATGATACATCTCATTAAATTTAGATGATTTCTGATAGAAAATTAAAAAAAAATAAATTATAAATATTTATATTTTATGCAATTATTTATTTTGAAATTTTTCTAACTAATAATATTATAATTTCCACATATATATTATATTATTTTATAATGTTATTAATTAGAATGTTAAACATTTTAATTGTTTTACCTATTAACTTTAATAATTGTATAATGTTCTTAAATGGAATTAATATATTTGAATACAAATGTATTTGGAATATGTTGAATAAAAAAAAATATTTAGCTGAATAATAAAGAAGATATATGATTTTAGAATAAACTATAAAAACTAATTAAATATTTAAACATTTTTACTAAAATATTAAAATTTGTTTTATTTGAAGAAAGTAAATAGTTTATTAATAAAAAATATTGTATGCTTACCCATTTTACTTCTTTTGTAGTAATGTCCTTTACAAACAATTTTCATCATTTCTGTCAATTTAGAACCACAGTAATGTACCTTTTCTTGTTCATTAACTTGTAGTATAACTTTGCATGATACAATTTTGATAATTAAGACCAGGAATAGAGTACTCAATAATAAACTGATCTTCATTATATTCTAAATAAATATAAAACAACCTACAGTTTATTAAAATATAAAAGTAATTCTAATGATAAATAAATATTTTATAAATTAATTATCATTACAATGAAAATATATTTTATTTGCTAAATACTATAGATTAATATTAAACAAAGTACTTACTTTGTAAACTCTGATGTTCGAATACGTGTGTAGATATGTTTAAATGACTTCAACGCGTGAACTGATTTTTCGTAATAATTTTTACTCTTATATATAGGATAAATCGTTAAATATTTTCATATTACGTAGGAGTTATAAGTTAAGATCCAATAAATATCTATAATTAACACACATCAGGTTACGTTAGGATGATGATTGGGCAAGGATAAACATTATTAATATTTTATAGAGCGAATATCAATTATTTTTGATTGACATATTAAATATGTTCTTATAATAGTTATTATTACATTTTTCCCGTTACCTAATTATAATAATATTCTTCTTCACTTTGTTTAACATAATATAGAATTTAAAATTTAAAATTTAAATTGAATAATTAATATAGAAATAATAATAAAATACATGAAAAACAAATAAGATGTAAAGTATAATTAAAATATTTAATAATTTTTTTTTTTTTTTTTAAACTACACATTTAAAAAAGAAGTTTACTACTTATACTGAATATTATATAATTGACAATATTTTGCAATTTCCATAAATTATAAAACAATATGTAATAATTTATTTTAATAGTTATATTTTAAATCTAATTAATTTACGAGTAGATATACATATAGTCATATATATAGATATAATTATTACACATAAATCAGTCAAAAAATTATCGTAATCAATTACTGTGCATTATATAACTCGTCAATTTTAATATATTATAAACAATTGTCCAAAATAAAAATTAGCTAAATATTGACTTACTATATTATTAGTATAATATTACGTTATATTAATACTACTCGTTCAAATTACTCCTAAAAATAAAATAGTCATACAACTTTATATTCACAACAATTATATTATTTTTTAATCAAGGCGCAATTTTATATATTATATTATTATAGCTATATTTTATAAAATATATAAAATAATTCGTTGTACTTAGTACAATATAGAAATCGAATTTCTACTTAACAACTCGATTAACGTAATATAAACTAAAAAAAAAAAATAAATAATAATAATAATTTTATTAGATTTAAAATTATATTATAGTTAAAACGAGAATATAATATTATATTTTTAACAATAATTTTTATTTGGTATTTATATATTATATTATGCAAAATTGTATTACTTTCCACAAACAATAAAAATTATTTACAAATTAACAATTTTTATAGTTTTGTACTTGATGAATATCAAAAAATCGTATATTGTACTTATTAACTTATTGGTATGTATTAAAAAGATACCAATTCCAAGTGGTTACAATAATTTATGGGTGTTTATTTCTATGATAAAATTATAGGAGCAAATAGAATATAACTAAATTAAGTGTACCATACAGTACCATCCTTCATTAATCTTTCACATTTTGAAGAATAATTTATTAATTTTCTGACGTGTATATAAATATATTATCATATTTCATACATTCGTATAAAAATTATAGCCTAATACTATTGCATATATTATATAGTATAATTTATTATATACTCAATGATAATATGTAAATTTTTAAATTTAAATTATTTCTGCTACAAAATGTTACTATTCAATGTATAATATATCTTGTAATTTATACCTAATGAATAATTACTACATCATTGATAATATACGTATTTAATAGTAAATAGTATTAATTAATAATATTAATAATAATAGTAAATATTATACTACCTATCTTGGATTACAATTTACAATAACAGTATAACACACAGAATAAAGTATAAATTACTAGTGTTACTAATAACACTAATTACCGTACCTGTATCTACGAGTGTATATGAATACATTATACTAACAATAATAATAACACTTTATTCATATAACCGTAATTAATTTGTCAACAACTATAGCAAATTGTGAAAGTACACGATATAATATTCATAAATACATAATTGCATAGTAAAGGTAGTCAGTAATTGTAAAAAAATTCAATAATAAATTTAACTAATAATTCTTAATATAAGTAATAAAAAAAGTTAAATAACAATATATTAAATACAAATAAATATAAATACATACATTATGTAAAACTTATGTCTATACGTGAGAAATAATTCATGAGTCTTTTTAACATAAATAAAAACATTTTGGTATAAAAAAAATGCAATTTTATATTTATCGAAATTTTTAATTTTTTTAAAATGATTTTGAATAGGTACATATACCAATCAATACATTTTCTTTCTCGTGCATATTTATTATTTTTAATTTCTATTTTAGCAAAATAATAAAAGTTATATTTTGTTTAGTAAACGATTTAACTATAATTTTACGATAAGTTTAATTTACATTATTTATACATAAATGTATAATTTTTATTAGTATTATTAAATAATTTATACATTTATAGATCTATCTCTAAGACGGAGCGAGCAGATCCTTCGATTTTACCTATACACAATATAAAAATTTAAGAACTATGAATAAAAGCTTATACATACACTTTTTCTAAGCAAAATACAATAATTGTTAAGAAAATATTATTATTTTGTTTATAACATAATTGGCCTCACAATATGAAGAGATATCTATGTGCATATATATTATACATATATATTTAATGGATTTTTTAATATTAATTTTAAATTTTATTTGTATTTGCAATTTTCCATGAGAAAAAAAATCTTTAAACAGTTATTTAAATTAATAACTTTTATAATATCAATAGATATTAGTAATATATTATTTTTAGTAAAATTTTCACTAAAATAATTTTTTTCTAAAAATGTATATAATTATATTAATAATTATTATAATATTAATATAATTATCTGGGCTGTTATATTCGTTTTTAAAGAAATTATAATATTTATGGTATGCGGTGTAAAAATATGTCACATACCTAAGACCGGAAATTTATGAAGACGTACGTAGAAGTATAAAACAGTAAAAATATTTTTTGATACTAATAACATGAAACACTATAATGAATATAAATAATTATAACATTTCAAAAAGCTCATTAAAAATAATTTTAATTATTATCATTTACTCCAAAATAACGGGAATAAAATACAATTATAATACTAAATAATACAATAAATATAAAAACAATTTGCTAACACGGAACTAATTAAATAATATTATATTATTATACTTACTTAAATTTTTTACCCGTACAAATTTACAGTTAATGCCATTAGCGAGTTTTGTATATTATAATATGATAAAGGTCGAAGGAACAATAAAAGTTTGGTATTGTGATAATTTTAATATCGCGCAATGGCCTTACGGAAACTGGACGTTAAAAATCAACTTTGCTCTACTTACAATTCTAAATTTTCCACGAATTTTCCATGAATTTTCCATACATAACATAAAGGTATTCTATTATTGATGATTTACTAAATATTTTTGTAAATCATATTAATTTATTACAATAGTACTTACCCGTAGGGTACAACAAAATACATGATAATATACACACTTAAATTAAAAATTATATAATGAAATTTTATAATTTTGTATAATCATTAATGGGTTGTCCGATTGAAATACATATATTTATATAGATACCATTATATAACCGTAACGCAATAAACCATAAATTACTTGATATTTATTTTATTCCATATATATACATAAATACTTGTAGTTGCTATTTTTTTTATGTATTAGCAAGATTTATTTTTAATTTATTAAAACATAAAATATTTAAGTATAAGGACTACAATAAATAAAAATTCATACAATTTTTATATATATTTATTTTTTTTTTTTTTTAAGTGTAACATCAATAGTATGTAGAAAGTTGGTATATAATTCATAAAACTCGGCATTATCATTAGGTCAATGTAAAGTTATAAATTTATTCCATTAAACATTTTTATTTGATAATTATAAAATTTTAAATAGTAAATAACAACGAAATATGTAACTTAATATTATTTTAATATTAGTAAATAAATACAAATCTTGTAAAAAAAAAAAAAAAATACACCTCTTAGTTCGTTAAGAATTTATATAAGTATAACCAAGTATACGAGTACACAATCAAAAGATTAACGTAAAATAGATTAGCCTAACCTAACCCATAAAACATGGGTAAGAATTTACTTAACCTGTTAAACTAACATGATGCACATGATTCAAATAAGGATAATTAAGGATGTTCAACCAAATTGATTGATATTTAATAGTGTAAAGTATTGCAAGTGTATATTAACAGTACGTACCTATACCATTTAAATTAAATAATAGAATACAGCTTAAAATTTGTAAATCTATAAAATAAAATAATAATATTAATAACAAACAAAAAAATTCTCGAGCATTTTGCGAAATTTAAGCAAGGTCATTGTTTTGCGTGTTTGAAGTACCTACAAATTACATTCGAATTTAGACAAAATACGCGCACACGACAAGGTGTGTCTGTGCATTTAACTATATATGTGTGTGTGTGTCCCGTGTCCGTCTACGTTTTGATGGTCCACTTTGTTCGCCTTCTGACCACAATGATTTACAAATTACAATAATACGAAATTAAGTTATTGGAATCCGATAAATAATAGATCAAAGATTTATTGGATTGAGAGGACGACACGACTAAAGGTTTTTATTATTTTTTTTTTTTTTTTACCATTCCTACTCATAATATATTTATGTATTGCAAACTTAATATGTACCTATGTGTAAGGATTTGTGAGAGATAAGTACTGTTCAAAACGGATGAGTTAAAAAAATAAATGAATAAAAGAATATTATATACGAGTGTATGTGTGTGTATGTATGTGTGTGTGTGTATGTGTATAAGTAAGTATATTATATTATACGAAGATGAAGGGGAAAAATGCAGTTGTTCGGGCCGCGTGTGCAGACATACTATTATCAAAGGTGCCGCTATATTCCTGTGAATTGCGGTTGGTAGCGGTTCCAGTTTCCCGCGAGGACCGGTTCCCCCGTCCACCGCCAGGACAGTGGTGGCCGACGGACGTATATGTGCCGCCGCCCGTGGTCGTGGTTGACGGTCAGCGTTGACGGTCGGTTACGCCGAAGAACCGGCCGCCGTTCCGCCGGCACAGGTAGTATTCTAGTAGAAGTGTGTCTTTACGGGTGTACGTACGAGTATAATACGTGCCGCACAGGTGTTCGCGCGCTATCACTGCGCTATTTTAATAATACAAAAATACGATTTATTGTTGTTCTTAATAAATACGCGAATTGCGATTTTTTTTATTAATTTTTTTTATTATTTGTATCTTCACCCGTAACACGCAATTCAACTCTCGTTATACAATAATAATTCTGTGTCGCGTATATATATATATTGTAATATAATACAATAATTCATGGTTTATTTTGACCGTACGCGTCTGTATCGTACATAATATTATTATACAATAATTGGATAAATACACATTATTATAATATTATCGCGGACGCACGAGTCTACGTAATGTGCGACCAGCGAGCTACGGGATATCATCATTAAAGGACAAATTAAATACAAACAATACAATAATATGATCATTTTCGCGTGTCGGAAAAACGTTTGATCGAACGGGTACTGTACAGGAGTTCGTTTGTCGCCGCTACATTCGGACGTACAGGATACGACCCCTCGAACACCGTCGCATTGTTTTCCTGGCTATAAAATCGTAAGTTAACAATAAACAACACAGTATAAAATATAATATTACATACGTATTATGAAAATACAACAAAATGTATTTGGAGGATTGAAAAACAATTTATTTGTTTAAAATTGCTTTTTAAGTTATAAATAGGACCACATGCCGATGTCTTCTGATACATAATGTATGATTAGGTTATAGGTTATAATAGGTCTGTCCATTTAATTTGCAATTCTATATCATATAATAAGCAGCAATATAATATTGTATTATAATATAAATTAATTATACATCGTCGATCTTGTATATAATATTGTATGACTCGATGACCGGTTGCCAACGTTTTTGGCGAATGTAAAAAAAAAAAAAATATAGACACGTTTCAAATGATATATCGTATACAACCTAACCAAAGTATACAATAGATATATAGTGATATACATTATCCGCAATCAAAGAATAGGAAACTTTAATTGTATTGTAATAGATAATAATGAATTCGCATAATGATGTATATATAATATATATTAATATATGTCAATCAATCTAAGATTTTATCTCGTTCTGTTAACTTTACTACCTTACTTTACTTAGATTCTGTATGCAGGTACTTTAACAATGTTTGCACGCTACCGTAGTATAATAATAATAATAATATCACACTACGCCGCATTCTTACGCGGGCTGTAAATCACAAAACTCCATAAATATTATTATATATTACGTTATACAAAGTATATTAATAATAAAAATAATAATAATATTATTATTATTATTATTATTATTA
>JAIUCT010000009.1:6422092-6480618 GCA_021307375.1 Tetraneura akinire
TAATAATAATAATAATAATAATAATAATAATAATAATAATAATAATAATAATAATAATATTTTAGTAAAATGTCACATCCTGTGGAATTTAAAACATGACATTTGAGTGTATAGTCGTACAATTATGAGATATTATGCCATAATTAGATATATATATCTGATATCATCCCAGATTGCCGTTGTGTTGGTTATTTTCATTTGAAATCCAAAACTGATGTTCTTGTAAAACGTAAATTCTTTCGCATTTGTAATATCTGGTGTTGTTAATGGTTAATCCCTTAATCCATAATATTTTATATTTAATATTATTTATTTGTTTATAGAACTATTAACTAACAGACTTTTGAGTTCTGACCCAGCTTGATTTATAGAAATAGAAGCCAATATAGGAGCCCGGAACATTATAGTTTTTAGAAGCCCCTCAGTTTATACTGAATATAATGTAATAAATTAATTTAATATACAACTTTTCAATTCAAATTTTATGAATATTTTTTTGAATGTTATAATCCGAAAAATTATACTTACAAATATATTATTTACATGTATGTAATTGACATAAACTTAAAATTAATTTATTATAATAAAGTAAAACGACTAAAAAGAGTATGACGTATTATAGTAATATATTCAAATGAATGCATTTTAATACAATTAATAGGTAACTAAAATTAATATATCACATTGACTATTTTTTGGACTTCATTGTGTATTTTCTTTTTCATAATGAATAAAAATATTTAATTCTATTAAAGTATACATCATATACTTCAAAATACTTGGTGTGACTAATATGGAGCCTCCTAAAATCGGAGGCCTGGATTCTATGATCCCTGGATCCAGTGTAAATATGGGCCTGGTTCGGACTTAACAATGTGTCCATATTATGTACGATAAAAAAAAAATGTAATTTTAGTAAGTTTTATTTGTAAAACAACAAATTGGTTTTTCCATGATTTATTGCAGTACAGCGACTACAAAAAACTTCTAAACCAAGGTTATTGATTACAATTTACAACCACAGTAATAATTTTAAATTAATTACCCAACCAGTGATCGGAGTACTGAGTATATCCTTGTACCTTGTAAGTTGTAAACAATTTTAGTGCAGTACCAATGATTATTTTATACAATAATAAATAATACAATATGTCATTTGTATATTTTACAAAAGTTCGATACACAGTTTGATATTATTTATTTATATATGTATAATAACTCAATTATTTTATTTAAAATAAAAATAAATATAAAAAAATGTATAAAAATGTATAATATTATGTATCATGAATTTATAGTGTAAAATAAAATCTGAAAAAAAAACATCAAAACCAAATAAATAAATACATTTTATTTTTTAATTTAATTATATAAATATTGACATTAAACGCAAAGAGTTGGCAATTTTAAACTACAGACCGTGTTAACCGCAGTATTTAAAATTATCCGATATATTTATTTAGGTATAATATTATATATTTAAAACGGAAGATTACACGTTTTAATATAATTTTGATTTTTTTTTTTTTACAGATTAAGAGACAGGCGATGCTAGAGATGAGTGATAAGACCGAGAACATCGCCGCCGTATGGACCATTTGGTGGATCCTCACGTTTTCTGTGAGTATAATAATATAATATGGATAAAGATGTATAAAATACAACACGCATACTATACTATACATCACGACGACCAATATAGATATTATATACATAAACATAATAATATATAAGATAACATCGTGCGAATGTTTTTTCTTTCTACATTATAATGTTATCTTAAACGTTTCTGCTTTTCCACACGATGCCACGCGATCCGGCAACCGTGTCGCACAGTACACATTATTGTACATAAACATAATAATAATAATGATAATAATAATAATAATAATAATAATAATAATAATAATAATAATATAAAACATATTAAACGTCATTATATTATTTAAATGTACATGAACAGTGTACAGTTTAGTGTTTACGTTTATAGACGTGTGTTGTATAGTTGTTGGTCCACGACCCGTTGATATTTTCCGTATAGGTTTCAAACTAAAAAGCGCTGCCGCCACCATCGAAATGTCACGCTGGGTCAAAGACATGCGCCACAGGAACCGTATATACGAAAATATTATAATATACGTGCGTCTCTTTACCATAATACACTTGTAATAACTTTTGAAACTGGTATAGAGGTATATGTCCATGAAACACGTCGTCCTATTAAAATAACGTAATAATATTGTTTTAAAATAGCAGTACGCTGTATGTGTGTATGTGTAAAAACTGGACGGCGTTTAACGTATTAAATAAATAATTATCTGCATTTACATAAACATTTTTATATTACGGGTTTTTATTTCATTTATTTATTCTTTTCAAGTTCCAGTACACGACGAGTTTAAATATACCGCGTTGATTTGCGCGAGCACCCGGACGTTATTGTTCCCCCGAAAATTCTACACAAATTTTCGATAATAGGTATATCAAATTTGTTGTCAAATGTGTATTTTAATATAAACATCACGTATATAATCTTAATATGCAGCAACAGCATAACCATTATGAGTACTTATCACGTTATGTTATGCGTATTATCATTGATTATAGAATAGACTATTTTATAGCCCTAATAAGGTAATCAATAGTATTACATTGCACTCTCATAGACTTTTTGAATATTTTTATACATTTCCGATTTAATAATAATAATAATAATAATAAAAATAATATTATTATTTTATATTAATAATTTTTGTAGGTACCTACTATTATATTATTATATATGTATGTAACGTCGTGAAACAAACAATATTTCATTATTTTTACTCCGTACACATCATTTGTCTTGTTCATAATATTGTGATACTTTTACGATTTAAACATTCAATAATTTGTTCTCCTCCTTCTCCTATTTCGGTCCGTAATACCATCTCTCAATCTCTCGCAAGCTGACTATTCGCGATGACGCACTCGTTGGATGTAAACCAGAAATTACAAACGCGTTCGTCGTCGACTCGTCGTACGTATATCGTTTTATTATTGATTCCGTCTTTGCGATAATTATTATCTGTGCGATGCCATTGTCTATGGTTCTCATCAATGGGGTTGTTACTTGTTCTTCTTCTTGTGAGGTCATAATAGCAGGCGGTTCAAGTCACGTGCTTTACTGGTTACCTAAACTAGTGTACCGTTGGTTTTTGAATGAAACGCACACAACTGGTTTTCGTGTGCTCCCTATATTGAGCAACGACTATAAAATATAATATGATGTGTATATATTTTTTATTTCCGCTGTACGTTCACAACAGACAAAAATGTTAACGTCTGCGACTACGGATAAGAATAAACTCAACTGCAGCTATACCCATTGTAGATGTTATGAAACGATTTAGTATACATTATTATAAATTATGATAATATTACATTATACAGTTAGATATGGCAAATGCATTTGTCACGAAAAATATTGTATTATCAAACAATGCGTAATGAATGACTGCACGCTTGTGTACGTACCTATATATATATTATTATATCTATAATAAACGCGATAAATAACACATTTTTATCAAATATTTCCATAGATATCATAAATATTATCATAAATAAATTACACAATATATTAAATATAATAATATAAAAATATACGTGTTATCTCGTGTATATTATATTATAGTGTAGGTAGTGTATAATGTATATATATATGCCTTCTAATATTCCTACGTAAAATGTAATAGATCCAAATATATATCATAATATATTCCACTTATTAATTATTAAAAATTTCCAAATATTAACCAACAAATATATTTTATTAACCATAAATTATTCAATTTTATGCTATGTATTATTTAATACTTTATTTGAAACTTACTATACACTCGTGTACAAATATTATAACGATACGTCTTGCAGCCGTATGTCCGTACATAACATTCGAGGAAATTTTTTTTATATTATTTGTACAATAATATTTAAATTATAAAAGATGTAAAATTGTAAACCCATTTAATAGTTTAATATAATTTGTAATATTATATAATATAATTATTCCATATTATTAATTAATATTATTTCACAATACATATATTATAATTTATATTTTATATAAATATACTATACACACACACACTCGCACATAAAAAAAAATATCTAATAAATTGTTATAACTCTTAGATTTTGAGCGAAGCGAAAAATGTATTGGTTTTACAATGATGCGTGTCTTTTTTTGTTTTTTTTTTTTATTTTTATATCTGAAGACAATTTTGCTACCCAAAATAATGTTCGGATTTTCAAGAATAACATATCTTTCGGTTGGAAAGTGGATGTAGTTGGTACTTTATTTTGGTTATTTTTAAATTTTCTCAAAAATTGACCCTTGGCGATAAATTATAAATTTATTTATTTAAGACTTAAGTTTAACCATATATTTATTATTATATAATACATTAATACAGTATATAAATAACTTAATAGCTGTTCTTGATATTTTGATATTAAGGTAAATGAACGATCAAGCTCTATCGAAATAATATACAAATGTTTAAGAATTATAATTATCTTCACTTAATAGAAATAATAAATTACTTCTAGAATATAATAAAATGTATTATGGACAAAATTACATTTTTTCATTATCCTTTACTATATCTAAAAATAATTTTAAAATTAACAATGAAGTAACTATAATAATAATTTTATCCAATTAATTTTGTGTTTATACTAATTTACCATACCAATAGGTACTTATAATTATTATATTGAAAATTGAAATACGACATTATGTTAATAATTAAAAATTTTAAATGCATTTTTTTTAGAACATACTAAAATGCATATCACATTTAGCATAAAATTATATTTTAATAATAACGCCTTCTTTCATTTATTATCTATATATAAAAGTATAACACTTACTCATTATTGTAATCTTGAAAAATAAAATAAATTATTCTTGTTTGATCGTAAAAAATATTTTCCCAACAAAAAAAATCCTATTCTACTTTACATAACGTAAATTCATATCTATTTATTATTTTCTTTTGCACTTACATAATATGATTTAATATTATAAACAGTATGTTTTAATTGTTAATAAAAATAAAGTCATTACTAATATTTTCTTTTAACTTTATGAGAACTAAAATAAATTTAAATTGTTGTAGTAATTTTATACAAAATTATTTATAATTTAAAAAAAAAAACAATTTTTTAATTAAAATAATTAATATTTATTATTTAAAAATGTCTTAATTTATATAATTAATTATAAACAAGCGAATTAATATTATAATATTAAATATTATTTAATATATTAAATATTTATTTTACAAAAATTATTAATCAATAATTTCTTTTCGTCTACATCAGCGTTGAACTGTGGTATACGGACGACTACATGGTGGTAACATGATGCTAAAATGGAAAATAAATAAATATTTTTGAAAACGATTTAAATGAAACCCTACAGTTTTTTCTTAAATTAGAATATTTTGTGATAAAGCATGAACTTCAAATGGAAAATAATTTTATCAAAAACATATAAGTCTATTGCCAAATGCTTAAAACAACGTTTGAAAAATACTTTAATTCAAAAAAGACTATTCTGAATATTTTTGGATAAGAAACCTATTTGTTTTAGATTTAGACAACATTTCTAAAACCTTAACTAATAATGAAAAAAAAATTAATAAATTATAATTATAATTGGATAAGTTTTGGATAAAAAATAAAATTTAATATCCGTCGCTGTCTAGAAAAGTATTGTTATTTTTAATACTATTTACAACTTCTTATCTTTGTAAAATTGGTTTCTCTTCAATGCTCGTGGTAAAAAGCAAGTTTGGAAATAAACTGAATAACAATCGGAATTTGCGTTTGAAATTAACTACCTACCACTAAACCAGACATTTTGTTATTAATGTCAAACTTACACATTCATGGTTCACATTGAATATTTACTAACTTATTTAATTTGTTTATGAATAGATATGAATTAATTTAAAGAAAACTAATAAATTTGTATTAATAAATAAAAAATAATTTTATTGTAATATTTTACTACCTTATTATTTGAAAGAATTGTATTAACATTTTTGATAGTTCTATTTTTATTCATTAGTGGTACGCGATTTTTTAATAATACGTATAAATGCCAAATGGTACGTAAAAAAATAGTTTGAGAACCGCTGATCTACATTAAATGAGACAATATTTTATAATACACTCGTATGTATGAATAATATAGTAATAATATAATAATACGTAATAGGCAATGGTAGCATCATAACTCATAATATTTTTAGTAGGTAACTAAAAATAAGAAATACCACTATTTGATATAAGTTATAACTGTGAAACACGGTCAACAACTTGAGATGGCAAAACGAAACTATCATTCTTTGAATGAACAACTCTCAAAAGAATATAATTTACATTCAAATAAAATACTATGGACGTACAGATGAAGAGATGAAGAGATATGCATATCAAACAAATAAAAAATTAATTAAATTTTCTAAAATATTATTGGTGGAAATATTTAAAGAATTGTATATATACTGTAGCAACCAAAGAAAAACTTAATACAACAAATATAATATCTAATCAACAAATAAAATAAAAAACAACAGTAATAATATTGTATATAGAAACATTTGAAAGATGTATAGATAAAAAAAACCATTACATAAATAAATAAAAAGTAATAATAATAGACATCGAAGTAATAATTTGTAAAAAGCAACAAAATGTGTTTATTATATAATGTACCTACCTATAATTTATTATAAATTTATAAATAGGAAGTTTTTATAATCATTAATCAATGATACTAAGTATATGAAATTAAAATAATAAGATATACCTAATTATAATTATTTAATATTATAATATTGTATCATTGTATGTTATATAAGTATTAAATTATTGTCTACCACTCTACTACCAGTATAATACTTGTACATGACACATGTTAACATTTCTGTTTTATATAATTACTTATACATTTTTCGTCAATATTATGATTTATGATAATTATAATACAGGTACAAGTTTATAATAAAAAACAGCTATTAAATATTATATTTATATCAGTATAATGAAAACTAATTATTTAGCGTATAAAAACAAAACTAAATTTAAAAAAATAATTCTCATAATTATGTTTTAATTGTCACGATTAATTTATATGGGCTATTTTCGACAATTATAGTTTATAATTAAACAGAAAATAACCATAAGTGCCTAAGTATATATTTCAATTTTTAGTATTAGGTACATTAAATGATTAGTTGTGTATTACTATTTAGTATTATTGTAAATTGTAATTTGTAATTTTTTAGGCGTGCGGACGAGGACAGTAGATGCAGCAATTGCTGCTCCTGAATCATTTTTTTAGGCTGCTAAAGCTAATTATTAAATTTTGCCATTGATAAATTAAATTTTCACGCCTAAATTATTAGATTAGGTTTGTAAAAAAATTCGTCTTAATCAATGTAATATTTTTTAAATAACAAATGATACAAAATTATTGTGATACTCAAATTAAATATATAAAATGAATAAAATTATGGAACAGATTTCTTCAAAAATTTGGCTGCCTCTTAATTTGAAATCTTCGCACGCCTATTATTTGTAATATTCAATTTTCTTACGGATCCAACTACATTTGTAGATTCTTATTTCTTTATACTAATACGTTTAATTGTTATTTTATTAAAATACTCGTATATATATAAAAAAAAATATATTTCCTTGCATAAAATATTTGTGTGTACATAATACCTACTTATCTATTGAAATTAAAATTTATTTTGATGCAATAAAGTAATAACATAAACATTTGGGAATTGTTGTGAAATTATAAATTTGAATTATTACTATATTTTCTTTCTAATATTTCAACTTATTACATTATATTATAATGTTATTTATCATGTTTCAAACTTCAATTAAAAAATTATTATTTAAAAAAATTGTAGGTATACACAGTTATATTATTCGAAAAATGTATGCACATTTCCTTATTTGTAAATTGTAGTAGAGTAGTGCATTTTAAATTAAATTAATACTTAATTTCTTAAATAAAAATTTACAATTGAGTGATGTTTTTAATATAGTTAAGTAGCTTTTTAATTTAAATCCAAATAATTATATTGTATTAGCTTTTCTGTATAGGTGCGATTAGCTTATCTACAATTGTAAACTTAAAATAATTATAATAGCATAAATGACACGGAAAAATTAATAAATTATATAAAATATAATAGTTAGGTACTATATTAATACTACCTAGTTTAATACTAATTTATTATTAATTATTATCATTTATAATAATTAATAACACGGATCACGGGCGTTCGGTCACCGGTATAGCTGTATGCCCATTTAATTATAGGTATTATATTATTATAGTAATATATAAATAAATTACTGAAATCTGAGCATGGACCGAGACGAAAATATGAAATAAGAACTACAAAGGCATGTCGATAAATAATTAATAATTATATACGTATTCCTAAGTAAAAATTCGTTAAGAAAAATAAAGAAATTACTCAATCTTATTAATGGCGTTTTTTTTAATATTATATAAATCAATGACCTCCGTGTAAAATCGAGAAGGTATAATATTATGTAGGTATAATTTCTTACTTAGGATCGAATTACGGTCATAATTTGAAGAAGGCTTATGCGATTTTTTTTACTCAAAATAATAGCAATAGGTATAAAATATGAGACGATGCATTATGGCCATTTCCAAAATGCAGTTCAATGCTACAACTTCTCCTGTTCTTACTATATCACATAGGTACTGAAGAGACTTGATTTTTATTCATAATTATAGTAGCTGAAATCTGAATTCGTCCAACTCTCTAATTTATACAACTTTAATATTACCATCTTCCGATGATGATAATAATAATATAATATAAATATCAATATAGCATACAAACAGATAGGTAATTATTACACAGTGCATATTATGTATATATGGGGCAGACTACACGTGTCTCCAGTGGCGTAATTGTAGGATCAAGGGGGCAAGTGCCACCCCTACAATTTTACTCGTTGTTTATATAGTATAACTGCATATTTATTGTTAATAGTACTTGTGGGTAATTTATTTAAAATAATAAAACCCTAATCCACAAAAAATTTACTTTTATTTAAGCAAATAGGTATGTATTTCGATAACAATAATGTTACTATCTTCAATACAAAACACAGACTGACCGTTAAGGGCATGTATACATTTTCTTTATGTAGTGTGCGTTCCCGTGCATGACGTCATCACACGATGAGTATTGAGTATTTGAGTGTCATGTCGGTTTAATTATCTATTATTAATTATTATGGTAATAGTTTTAACAAGTTATTTTTTAATGGATATAAATCCCAATTTAACAGATTATTCTTATTTTTTGGCATTTCTATAGCTTCTCTTATATTTAATTCTTGATTATTTGTGACTTGTTTTATTAATTTAATTGTATTAATATTATGAATAAATTCTAAAAAGTGTTCTGCTATAGGATACTTATCAGTTTCCTGATTTTTCATGCTATGCTTCTGATGTGTTCCTTAAATCTTATATACCTATCACCTATGTTTCTTCTTGTTTGGCCAATATAACATTTATCGAAATCTTCGTACTGAATTTGATATATTCCTGATTTTTCGGTTTCAATTATTTCGTCTAATTACAGTTTATAACTATATAATTATTCATTGTAAAATCATATAGGTGTAATGCAATGTGTTAACAAAAAATTAATATATTAATATTTTTTTTTGTAGTAAGTATGAATACATTATAGTACATACCTACTATAAGTTAATGCAAATATGAAATGCTAGGCAAGTTAACGAATTTTTTTAATTGAGTTAAGATTTTTAATTAAATTTTATTGCCCCCTTAAGTTTTATCCCAGACTGCGTGTCTCATACAGTCATACGACATTATAAAATGTATAGCTATAAATAATTCATATATTTCGCAGGTGGTACAGAGTGCGATGAGCGTCGGAGGTGGTCCTAGCGATATCTGGCCGCTGGAACGTCCAGACGGTATGCCAGTAATTCAGTCACTGGAAGTGATGTGCGGCAAAGACCATATGGACGTCCACTTGCAGTTTACACAACCGTTTGAGGGCATCGTATCGTCCAAAGGACAGTATGCTGACCCGCGGTGTGTGTACGTGCCGCCGTCCACAGGCAAAACGTTCTTCACTTTCCGCATTGCGTACGCGCGGTGCGGTACCAAACCCGATCTGAACGGACAGTTTTACGAAAACACAGTGGTCGTCCAGTATGATAAAGATCTACTGGAAGTATGGGATGAGGCCAAACGGTTGCGGTGCGAATGGTACAACGATTACGAGAAGACAGCATCCAAACCACCAATGGTTATCGCCGACCTTGACGTTATACAGTTGGATTTTAGAGGTGAATACTCAGATCTATAATAATAAATTCTCATTGCAGTAAAAGCCAATTCATCAATAATAATATGATTGATCCAGACAAGGATTAAGGGTGACAGAGGAACTATGGCCCTGGACCCACAAAAAATTTAAACTCTGTCGATAGTTTCAATATACCAATAAAGGGCAATATTTACATTTATTATTTGACTCAGAGGCCCAAAACCATCATAATCCGGACCTGAATAGATCATCCTAACCGCATACATTTTAAATTGTATAATAAGTCTTTGAATAACTTAAGTCCTTAAGACATTTTTATGTTTAAATTTATGAAAGTATCTATTTATAAATTATAATAATTAATAATTAATATACTCATGAGATGGATAAAAAGTCGACACTCATTAAAAAATCACAAAAATACCCTATCTTTTATAAACCGTTGATTTTTTCAATATAGGAAATTATTAAATTTCATTTATTACTTTAATTACTAGTTTTTGTTTTTAATTTAAAAACTATACAATAATTAATATTGTCTTCTAGAATTTAAATTATTTTACATTATTATATATAATAAAGACTTCACTATTTTCATCATTATAATTTTACATATTTGTGTATGGTGTATCATACATATATAACGTTTGATATTAAAGATAATAGATATCATTTATTTGTATTTATCTTACAGACATTTTTAAATTTTATATTTAAACTTCAATGTACATCAATACGTCATATTTCTAAAGTAGGTATTTAAATAAAAACATCAATTAATGAAAATGAACAAGAATTAATATTAAAACTACGTTTATCAAAATTTATATAATTATTAACAATTTCTAAGTGCAAAGGAATAATTGTCCATTATACGAGCCTTATATTATAGTTACTGTATACTGAATATTACATCCATCAAAGGTCCACAATAATACGTCATATCTTGCATGATATTCTAATTTTATATAAATAAATTTATTATTTATTTTATTTGAAATTCTAGGCGATAACGTCGATTGTTGGATGGAAATACAACACGGAAAAGGCCCTTGGGCTCCACCAGTTAGCGGTATAGTGCCTTTGGGTTCTACGCTAACGCTAGTGGTAGCCATCAATGATTATAGAGGTAAAAATACTTTATAAATTATTATAATATATACATTAAACATATAACAGTAAACTTTTATAATGGTTTTTTTTTTTATAATACAGTAACGGTACCTATCTAAATATCGAATTGAAATTATACATAAATGTTTAACCTTAGAATTTCGTGTTTGAAGATGATTGAAAATAACTCAACCCTTAAATCATAACTTATGTACTATTTCATTTAATACTGCATAGATTCACGCATAAATTCTTCAGTATATTAAAAAATTACTGGATTCTACTTTAAAATAAAGGTAGTAGGTAATAAAATTATTTTTGTTAGAAAAATTCATATTATTACAGTAATATAATATATATTAAGTATATAAGTACCTACGTTTATAGATTAAATGTATTAAATAAACTATATGTAGAAAACATAAGTAATGATAATTAATAATAGACAATTAATTATAATTTAAATATTCTTCTGATTACTAAATAAAACTTGAATAGAATGCATTGATAGTGTAGTATAAATTAAGTTATATACCTACTTATAAAATATATTCCCTTGTAAACAGCGCGTACAGACATAACGGCGTGACGCAAAACTGGTTTTAATATAATTTTCAAATAATGCATGTATTTGACAGTTTTTTTTTCTTAATAATTTTATATATTCGTTTTAAAGACGAAAAACATAACATTTAAAAAACTCTACGTAAGAAAAATGTATACCATTAATAAATTATAAAATTTAAACAGCAAAATAATATATTATAATAATTAATAAGTATGTCAAATTTTTATACAACCATATCTATGATATATCTATGTTATTATGTATCTATACATCATTACATTTTAATAATCAGTATAAATTAAATTTAAAGAAACAAGGAGTACAGCGTACAGCCATACAGGTGTAAAGAGGATAGTGTTGAACTTTGATTAAAATTTGAATACATTGATAAATTATTGCATTATTAGGAAATACAGCCATACAGGTGTAAAAAGTATAGTGTTGAACTTTGATTAAAATTTGAACACATTGATAAATTATTGCATTCGGAAATACGATTTTGAGCGAAGTTCATCAAATTTGTGTTGATTACAATAATTTTTACATTTATTAGTCTCTACGTTCAATATATATAAACATAAAACCATTTAAAACATAAACATTTTAAACATAAAAAATTTAATTAGTCATCTAAATACCTAAATCTGACAGTACTTCGCTCAGAATCAATTTTCGAATGTAATGATTTATAATTTTAATCAAAATTCAACACTATCCTCTTTCATCTGTATTCTTCCTGTATAAATTTTCAACATTTTTTGTCAATTTTATTTAACATTATTGTAAAATATTGAAATATAATAAGAAGAATCCATATAAATATTTTAATATTAATTTTACTCAAATTTCATCTTTAAACGCCTACAAAAATATTTCCAACCGGAAACATAATATGCTTTTCATAAAATCTAAAATTTAACTGAAAATATAATATATTTGAATTTGTATAAGAAAGTAGAACTGCATTCACAATGCCCGTTTATCAACGGTTTTTATATTATATTTTACAACTATAAGGATGATAGTCAAATTTCAGAAAAAATCGAAATCAAATATAATTAAATATATTTAATTGTTAAATAATACAAAATTTTATTAAAACTTTGATTACAAAATGTTATAAATATAATCATAAAAGTTTGAAAAAAGTTTCGTTTTTTCTAATACACAATGAGGTGATGAACCGGCAACATACATTTATACTTTATTATAGGCCAAATAATAATTAATTTTAATTTATAACGCAGGTGAGTTCGACATGAGAGTGAAATCTTGTGCAGCGTCCGACGGAGGTGGCCACGTCATTCAGTTGACCGACGATCAGGGTTGCGTACTGCGGCCGAAAATGATAAGCGGGTTCTTGAAAGCCCGGACATCAGACGAACGAGCGACGGTCATCACGTACGCGTTCTTTCACGCGTTTAAGTTCCCGGATGCATTGAGCGTACACATCCGGTGCAAAGTAGAGATATGCCGACATGGTTGTCTGGATCACTGTCAGACGGACGAACGATCGTCGGCTGGACACTTATTACAACAACCGCAGTTGTTGTTGCAGCAACAACATCATCCGTATGGAGCGGTGGACCGAAAGGACCAGCAAGAAGAACAGTTGGACTACGTACAATCTGCTGTTGTTAACACAGACCAGCCGAGCGCACAGGCACAGACGGCACTGCACACTCCGTTTACAACGGCTAATCATGGAAAACCACAATCCTCTCAAAATAAGGTACCTACCCTAAAAGTCATATTAAACTACCATTCATTTCATTATATTCTATATATTAGAATGAATATTCATTGTTAAATAATTATATTAATGTATAATGAATATTGAATAACGATGTTTATTCTACATGAAATGGTATTATAAGAATTATGAAATTATACTAAAATATCGAAGAAAAAAAAATCTGGAGGCATTATTAGATTCAACTTGTACGTACTACGTATATGAGAAATAACATAAAAGGTGTAACATATAATTTTGTGATTTGGGTTTTAATAAAATAATTATATAAAAGTGCTCAATATTATTCAAATTCATATAAACTCCTTTATTATTCGTTTAGAAATACTCTGAAAGAATTTAGATCTGTTCACGGTATAATACTTTATACTTAATACTAAATTGTATTTTACGTTTTACATACCGTTTTATAACGACCAAATGACCAATACGATTCTGTTATACAAGTATTAGAATGAAATAATGATAATAAGAATAAATAAGGGTACCTATCTTTGTTTTTGTTTTGTATTCTGTATATCATAATAATAAATAGTTCAGGTGAGTTTATTTATAAACACCTTATATTCTTATAAAATATCTGTAATTTATGTATCCAAATTTAATACCTAAACATCACGCATACCTACATTATATAAAAATATGTCTATTTGATATTTAATTATAATAACAAATATTATTTATTTGAAATTATAATATAACTCTCATTAATTTGAATATTCTATCTAATATAAATATATAATTGAATGTATATTGAGATATATATTATATACATTATCACTTTCCGAATATTATAATTATTTAACCCTTTTAAATCTATTTTATTATTGTTATAATTTAAAGGAGACATTAAACCGTGATGGTTTCCCACACGGACCGCGTAACCTTGACGAGCCAGAGTTGCAGCCGACGCCTATGACGGATGGTTATCACCGAGGAAACGATAACAACCATGATAACGATGACAATGGTAATTCAGTGTCGACGGGAACAGCCCCTATAAACGGCACCACCACCGCTAGCGAGACAGCCGCAAACCTCGCGCAGAGACGTAGACGACGGCGGTCCGTGAACGTATCGGATGCGGGAAATGCGGATGTCGGTGTCAGTGGGTTATACGACGTAATCTCGCAGTCGGACCTGGCGTTTACGCCGGACGCCAAGACGAATGGCGACGCGGTCACCATATTCCAGGGACGGATCCGCGAAGACGTAGTGTACGGCATATGCATGCCAGTGCATGGTTTTGGTGCCCTGTTCATCATGTTCGCAGGTTCGGCGATTGTGTCCGTCATCGTGGCCGGGTTCCAATTGCACAAATACCAGGTGCGCCGCGAGACGCAGAAAATCATGGCCGTGCAGGCGCATCAACGCAGCATGCAACAACAGCACAGCGTCGGCGCCGGTTACATTCAAAATTCGCTAGCCGGCATCATGGCGCTCAACAAGTTATTAGCATCCAAATCGACGGCTAATCAGGCCAGGAGAAACAGCTAATCGCACCGCAGACGGTGACTATAAGACGAGTGACAAAACGGTCTCACAAGTCTCCACGTGAATTACCCGCCCGATTATCATATTATAATAATATACCAATTATATACGTATAAAATGTCGGTGCGTTTTTGCGCGTATAAATATTATATTATTTATAGTAGCCGTTGTTTACACCTTATGCAGAATTGTTTAGACTTTACACCGATGTACACACGTACATCATAATATATTCAATAAATTCGTATCTTTTAAACCATATTATTTTTGTTTTAAAATAATAATATATAATAATAACCATATAAACGTATTTATTTATTTTTATTCATTTATTTTATTATTATTATTTATTTATTTATTTATTTTTTATTTTCTATTTTTTTACTATTCTAAATTAATATACGTATATATTTATTTTTCATATTTTAAGTTTAAAGGTAATCGCGTGTATTATGTTCACATTCGAATTATTAAAATTATGTAATATTATAATGAATTGGTGCTCAAACTTGTATAAAGTAATTTTTACACGATTCGAATTGAAACAATATATTGTTTATCGCACATACATATTTTATTCGTCTTTGTTATACGTTATCTAAATATTTATCATGATATTTTATATGCTAGTTAAATTATTTAAATTACCTTTAGACATAATTTTGTAAAAAAAATTAATTAAATTTGTAATAGATAATTTCTTAATTTTTACTTATGGATCATGTTGTGTATTCGTGTAAATATCTAAATACTGAATATGATGATAATCAAAACTATAGATAATTTCGTTATTATTTAATATAAAATATATATATATAATTTACTATTTATTTAGTTATGAAATAGGCCAGTTCTTCATAATAATGGTTAAAGTTTATAATATTGTTTATAAATTTTACTGTCTAGTTAAACCAAAATTTGCTCGTGACATGAAAATGAAATTCTGAAAGTTAATTCATACATTTTTACCACGCGGCGTTTCGTATAGGTTAAAATATGTACAATCGTGTAAACGAACAGCATAATTTATATTTATTGTTAATTTAAAACGAACGGATATTATACTGTTTTTATCCGATTACAACTACATCTGTTGGTATTTGTACTTAATAATTAAGTTTTTGTATATATTTTATTATTATTGTTTATTTATTGTAATACCTACTTATTTTGAAATTGTTTTGCTCAGTTTTTCGAGGAACAAACAGAATAAAAATGAATCATTAAATATATTTTTTTAACACTTCAAATTTGAAATATCGTGATAAATGCAAAATATTTTGTATGCATACAAAATAATTACCAGTCTATAATTATTTAAATTTAATTATGACGATAATCAACAAATTAATATTCTTATAATTGAAAATATAAATTATTTTAATGTTTTATAATTTATAGATAAATTTGAAAATGAAGAGTAAAAATTTATTAAAAGTTATCAAATATCTCTAAAAATACAAAAAAAAAAAATGTTTATTAATATATATTTAATAAATATTATCTAATTCATTTTTACGCTGAACCTCATATACATTAACATATTTTCTCTATTATATTTTATATATATATATATTATAGAATTATTATTACGTTATTTATATATGAATTATTATTACTTTATTAAAATTAACATCTGTTCGTGTAATGTAAATATATTTTCAACAGTTTTATAATTTGATTATATTTGTGACTGTTATTATAATAATTAAAAATAAATAAACTTGCTCAAAATATACTATCTAATATCTACTAATATAAATAATATATTGTTATACCTCCCTCATACAACTATAATACAGTCATTAAGACTGATTTAGAATTTAGAAACATTAGATCATGACAATAAAAATTAAAAATGTAACCATGTTTATTTTGCAGCATCCGAATTGTGTCCGAAACAAAAAAATTATATACCCAGAGATGTATTTAGTAATTTTGCGCCCCAGGTAAGAAAAAAACGCCCTTTCCAAACACCAAACCTAAATTTTTTTTAGCAATAATAAGTATATTGTATATATGTAAAAAAATTTTACCGCCCGGGGCACTAGCCCCCCTACTCCCTAGCCCTTCCCTTAAATACGTCACTGTATATAGAAATAGCAAATAGATAACCTATTGGTCGACATCCGAATTGTGTCCGCGATATTTTCGTAGACGATCCGAATTACATACGCGGTTTTCTTACGACACGTTCGAGTCTTATGCACGGTTTCTATTTTTATTTTAAATATATTTAGTGAGAATAATATTATATTAATGTCTGGTTTCTGGTAATAAGGTACCTAGTACCATTGATTATTATCAATACCCATCAAACAATATAGCCGAAATTGTTGGAAATTAATTTTCTACATCAGTTAGTATAATTACTATGACGCTATACTATTACTAATTTTCACCCGAAATTTTATAATTTTAATTTAACACTGTTTATTAACACATTATGTACCTATTACAAATGGATATAAATTTTTTCTTTAAAATTTTTAAATAATTATGTACCTATAATAGTACCTACAAAGGTGGTTGTTAATTGCATATAAATCGTACGTGTAAATCTTTTTTTTTAAATTGAATCAAAATAATAAAATAATTTTTGGTAGGTACTTTAAATCATAATCACTATAAAGATGATGAAAAAATATTAAATCGTCAAAAACTCATCAATAAATTCAAATAAAATGCTCTCGATGATTCTTGTGAAAAGCTATGTAAAATTAATAAATTATGTACCTATCTTGAATTACGCAAAGAAGACCTAATTATAATTTATAACTACTACAGATATTACTATAAGAACACGCGAATTGTAATTCAAACCCTTCACCAAAAAATCACACACATAATTCGGACCCGTTACAAAAATATCGCAGAAGCAACTGAGACAAAATATAATTTTCTGACGCGATTCGGGGATGCCAGTTTATTTATAGTAAAGCTTTGTATTCTATACAGTTAACCAAGAATTAACTGAAAAAAAAAAATTGAAAAAATAGAAAAATAGTTAGAAATTAACTAAAATAATTTTTGTGTTTACCATTTAATCTTCTACGGTCAGAGCCATTTTGAACATATAACTATATTATAATTTATCAACCAGTATTTACTGCACGTCCAAATTCTGATCCATTTGCCTACTTCCTATTACAATGTTATTCATTTTATAAATTTTATAATTTTCACAAATAAATAATTTTTTAATCATTAGGTATAATTTATTATTTAACATTCATGTGCGATAATAATATAATTATTATATTTATTATTATAATATATTAATTAATATTTATTAGCTATACCTATTTTTCAGTTTTTTCACTACTATTTATCAAGCCCGTATCCGGGGGGGGGGGGGGGGTGGGGGTTCAACCCCCCCCCAGAAATTTTTAAAGTAGTTTTATATTTATAATATAACAAAGACTAACTACAAAATTTATGTATAAATTGTATTTATGATATTAATTAACGGTTAATGAGGAGCAATGAAGCCTAACACGAGTCTATGATAAATATATTAATAATATGTATAGAGGTAAGAATATTGTCAGGACACCCCCCAAAAAATATCTCTAGATACGCCACTGCTTATGCTTCAAAAAAATATCTAAATTATTTCAAAATTTTTTGTCAATTTTATTAATCATTATTGTAAAAGTATTGAGAAATAAAAATAATACTTATATGGATTCTAAGATTTTCAATAATAATAAAAATACCAAGTATCTACTTCAAAGTTTAAACAGCTATAAAAAAAATTGAGACTTAGGATATTAGAGGATTACCTCTTTTATTTCTTTGAGTATACCCCTAATAATTATTAAATCCCCTATGATATTACATGTACTTAAGCATATTAGGGGGATGCTAATTTTTTTTAAAGGCCCACTTATTTTTTTCTCCAAATCAAACAATGCTTGTACGACCGTATTGTTTACAGCATACGTTTCTTAGTCGCCGTTTTGACTACTATCCGTTTAGACACGTTCCATAAAAATCCACCATGCTGGATTCAAGACTTCGGTAAACGACGAAACAGAAATAGTAAGTAAAACAATATTTTGGACACAGAGTACTTTTCTGAAGAAAACTTACAAAGTTTTGCGGAGTTTGACGATGGTCTTTTGACCAATGAACAAACCAGTGATGAAGAAATTGTCGTCTATTTTGAATGCAAATGATGATGAAAGTTAACAAGCTGATGAAGAGAGCGAAGAAATTGTATTCAAAGTATCGTCTATTTGGGAAATGTATTTTTATATTAATCAGGTGTGTACTTTTGTTTCGGTAAACAATGATATAAATACGCCAGAAGTATCAATGGCATTAAACAATATTTCTAATTTTGTTAAAAAATCTTATTCAAATTATAAACAAACCACTATAATAGATTATTTTTCAAAGAAATTGTAAACATATTACATCATATACTATATATTATAATTATGTACTTTTATTAAAAATTATAAATACTTTGAATGTTAAAATATTATGTAATCTTAAATAAAATTATACAGTAAAAATTTGTTTAATAAATCAATTTTTCAAAATAATCATGTTACTTTTTTTGATCTGGATATAACAAAGTTCGGTTAAGTTAGGTTAGGTATGATCAGATTCCTTAGGTCCCTAGAAGATCGTTATAAGCGAATTTAATTGTATCTGTAAACAATAAACTAATATAATTTAATACTTGCATTTATGTTTTGGTAGATTAAAGGAAACTTATAATTCTTAATAAGTTATTAATACCTTTTAAAAGACTAAATATTTGTTTTAAATTTTAAATATATATTACTAAATAATACGTTAATTATATAAACACATAAAATCAGTCTAAAAATTATAAAAATCAACAATCATAATTTACTTAAATAATAATATAATTAATAACAATATCTAGATTATCTTTAAAAGTATACATTGCAAAATATTAATATTGTGACTACTGCTCATGAAATTTAAACAAAAATAAATATTAATAAATTAACTTACAAATTAAAGAAGGAACTAAATTACAATTGAATTACTTTTGGACTTTTAATAATAAAATAGGTACCTATACATTACACTGTGTAAAAACAAATGTTCATTCTTAAATTAAATGTAACACAACGGTGAATTAAAAAAGGTAAGACATGTAAAAAAAAATATGACAAATATAACAATGTAATGTTAAAAAAAAAAACATTTATAATTTAATGACTATAATATAAAGCATTTAATTACATTTTGTACTAAATTACCAAAATACAATAACTTTGTACTAGACTTAATATATATAATTTAAATTATGATGTAATTGATGACTTGATGTTATTTAATTAATTTGTAATAATCTGTTTTAGTTAATCATAACTAGAGACCGGAATTGTATGTAATTGATATTCATATTGAGTATATGCACGATATAGAGGGTTTGAAATGTGGGCGTTTCAAATTTAACTGATTTGATAGACCAAATTTTATTTTGCATATTAATGCATATTTGAAGGCTTAAGATATATTTTGTTATTAAAGCATATAATTAGCATATGTTATAGACTTTTATACTTTTTTACTCTTTTCTTTCTTCTACATATTTAAAAATGCATATTATGTTAATAAAAATTAATTTTGAAATTATCATGGAAAAAATTTGATAATTGAAAAATATTTTTTTCTTGTTTAACATATTTATGGTTGTGTTGTTATTTTATTTAATTAATTAAAGAAATTTTGTTCTATTTATTTATTAATAATTTATTATATAATATGAGTATGTATTAAATTTATAAATTTATTTAAAATTTTAAAGGACTAAATTTTAATACCCAGTGGAAATAATGTAATTTACTTTTATTTTTTTTCATTCTTGTGTTTAGTTTTATTTTGAAAATATTGAAAAAGATCTTATATGTTCCTTCAATATCAAAATAACTATTTTAATATTTTAAACACTTTCTAATAAATAAAATTGTGATTTTCATAATCAGTATTTATTATATGATGTAGATATATATCTACTTAACAATAAAATATGTAGTTTAGATTTGAAAAAATTTAATAGTTTTTTTTTTAATTTCCTACAAATTTGTAATGCATATAGTGTATATTATAAAAGTTATGGTGCATATTGAAGCATATTTTGCCATTTTTATCATGCATATTTGCATCATATTTCAATCCTTTTTAGCGCATATAATTTCGATCTCTAATCATAACTAAAATAATTTAAATAGTTATTTTATCAAATAAATGTTATTCATAATTAAATTATGAAATTATATAAGATTTATATCAGAACATAAAATTAATTATGTAATATATTAAAATAGTAATATTATTTAATTGTGATTAATACTACCTAAAATATATAATTAAAAAAAAAAATTTTAAATACTGATATTTTGACTATGTAGTGAAAAATGTATAATGTAAAAAATAAATATGTGAATGAATGTATTTAAAAACATAAAATACTAAAACTGTATTTATATCTGCATTAGACATACATAATAACTATTTAAATTGAATTAATCAATATTTTTTTGTAATATTCTGCCAACGAATACTAAAATACATATGTTCTGGTAAAAGTAAATTTGACTGCCGATACTTTTTATGATAATCATATGTACTGTGTATACTAAATATAAAATAAAAATATATGTTATGTAAAAATATATATTAATAATTAAATAAAACAAGTTTTTATATTACCAAAATAGAACTTGAATATAAACCCCATAACCAGCAAATACATGCCACCAACTATGCATCTGAGTAAATGGCTGAACAAAAACTGGAATTTTTTCTCTTAAAGTCCTATATAATAGAATATTAATTTAATAAATATTTAAAAAAAAAAAATGTAAATTTTAATATATTTGTATCTATAATGTCTGATATAAAAATAATACTATTACATAATATTAATAATAATATTACATTTTAATGAAAAGCATATTTTTTATAATTTTATTAATGTCTGGAGAGTAAAGGCCAAACCATACCCACAAAATATTTTTTACATAAATGTATTTCTGTTATAGATAATAATTTTATGAATATTTAAAAAACATTTTTCTGAAATTAGATAATAACCAATAATTATTATCATGCCCCCTTAATAAAATTAATCAAAAATTCCAAAGGTACAGTTCCTAGATAAATTAAATGCTTTCAATTTTTAGGAAAACCTAAGGAAAATTATGTTTATTCACTGAAATGTTTTCACTTTGTAGACATTTGTATATATAAAATGCACTGTCAAGTAAAGTACTGTAATGTATTTGTAAAAATGATCATGATTTTGTTATTTAAATATAAAGAAGTATATTTACTACCTAACCTAACATTACAAATACATTTTGTATATTATTTGTATGTTTTTATAATCATTATGAATATTATAAATTATTAGAATAAAAAGAGGAAAAAAGCATTTTAAGTATAAAACAACGTAATGTCATAATCCAATCGACAAACTATTTACAACACGTTAAAATAAAGGATATTTTAATCAACTAATATTTTATTTTTGTATTTTTGTTTTTAAACAACGATGGTCATTTAAAAATTAAAATATAAAATATTATGAACTTTTTGTATAAATAAAAATCAGTTCAATTTAATTTAATTTAAATATTTTCAAGTTCAAGATGAGTACTATTGAACAATATATCGTTATCAATATTTAGAATTAAAATGTTGTCTTCTGTGGACTTTACCTACTCATTTTTAATTACATATTACTGATACCAGCATCTAATGCAAATGACTGCTCTCGAAACAGTTAAAATGCGAGACACAGTGTTACTTTTCAAACTCGTCAACTGTCAAACACAGTATCCATATGCCTTTAGACTTCTTGGTTCAGTCATTTCAGTGCAAGGAAATTTTGACATTATTTAGTTACAAATATACTTAATTGACTTATTATATTTATTTCATTAATTTATAATATATTATTATATTTATATATTTATCATATGATTATAGATTATATAAAACTACTTACGTAAGACTTTTGCAATATATATTATCTATATTCCACAAAAAAAATCCAAATAAATAAAATATTAGAGCAATAATAAATATACGTTTACAAACGTCACATTTAAATTCTAATATTAATTTGATTTCCTGTACTAATGATATAGCCACTAGTACACCATAACAAAAATGTTGCAACAATGGTTGTGGCCAAGCAAGATAAATGATTGCAAATCCAATACTTATTGTTATTAAAACTAATAATAATAGTTTATTGGGAATAATTTTTGACTTCATATCATGCTTTACTATTGATCTGTAAAAAAAAAATGTATATATAAAATTAAGTAAAAACTACAAAAAAATAACAGATTAAAATTAACTTACAAACAATAAATACAATAACATGTTCCCCAAACCATTGGTAGCTCATCAAATAACTGCATTTCATACAAAAGTGTCATATGAAATGCCCAACTGCCAAATCCAACTACTAAATAATACAATAAATAAGTATTATAATTATTATATATAATTAAAATAAAAACATTTTGTATACCCATAATAAATAAATAACAAAATAAAAATCTTTGTGCAAATTGTTGTTTTTGCATGTCCCAAATACCCCATAATGGTGGAATTATCATCATTAAATTGCTAACAGTATTCCCTATAAAATAAATAAATATAATTAGTTTACACATAATTTAATGAAAAATTGTAAAATTTATTTTACTCACACAATTCAGCAATATAATAATTAACTTCATAATTCTTTTCACACCAATCAATTGTAGATGTAGGTTTGCCCCAGTAACCTGTATGATTAAATTCTTGAAATTCCATTGATGTCTATTTTATTTATAAGATAAACATAACAATACTTATTATAATTTATTAATATGCATAAAATTACATCTTAATCTTAAATTTATTCAAATTACAACATACAAATTGTAACTAACTGCCTACTATTTATATATCTTCCATCTCATTTTTTATGTATTAACTTATATAATTTCTTTTAATAATTCTGATTAATTTTTTTTTATTATTTACATATATTTACGGATCAAAATTTCCTGTTACAAAAAAATAATGGCGATATAGTATTTCAAATTTTATATAATATAATTAATATTACATAAAATTTTGATCAGTTTTGTAATGTGAAATTCTAATCGCCCTGTATATCAATAAACTAATAAACTAAAATAAATAATATTATTATACGTTTATATTCTTTATTTTAAATATATTATCCGTAAACACTTATTTACTAATTATTATTTAAGATAATAATTTTTTTTATAAAAATTTTTCAATGATGGTTAATATACTTATATTTAACATTCCAAGTATCTATTTAATTTAAATATTTGATCTAAAAGGGAAAATAATTCCCTAAAAGAATGTTTTATTTTATTTTTAATAACTATACATTATACTAATAAATAAAAAACCAAAGTGCACAAAAAATTTAGTTAAATAATAATGTAAATTTTTTATGGATTTGGGTTTTTTATTTATTAGTATATAAATTATCCACAAGAATTCTTATAAAATTAACTATACATTTTATAGTAAATTTAATAACTGGTAAACACTTGGGTTTCTAACAGTGTCAAGTCAAAATAATTATACTAATTATTTAATTATATAAAAAAAAATTTGTTTTATTTATTTATATCAAACATATCATACATCGATAAAAAATATTATATTTACATTACTGAGGGAGAGGTGTTCACGAGTCAACTATTCATAAATAATTGTAGCACAATCAAATTTTGACTTGTTTTGAGTTTTGAATATGCGCATATATAAATCATATATGATTTATATTATATTTATAATATTTATTATAATTATAACAATTACAAATCAGTTATAAATGTATAATTAGCCGGATACACTAAATTAAGCGTAAATTATAATTTTGATTCATGATATTAAAACTATGTACATTAATAATAAATCTATATAGATCTATGCCTTGTCTACCTACGTCCTACATTGTCAATTTGTTATTAATGTATTCACACAATGTCGTTTTAAAAATAATCGTGTTGGAATGTGGAATATATTAATAATTTAACATTAGTTGGTAAAATTATTTTAAACAATATTATAAGATGCTAATACATATAAATAATACATTAAATTATATCTTAAAAAATAATTTAATATTAATACTTACATAATTTTTTACAGGTAGAAAGTTTTTATTAAATTATATTATTTTATTTATTGGTAATATTGTTAATTTTGATCAAAAAACTTCAGACTATTAAAAATGAATGTTAATTAGAGTAATATAATAACCCACAGGTTACAAGGAATCGGAAAAACCTATCCTTGCCTATCCAACAGCGAAGCACTCCGGTCGAGTTCATCGAGAACAAACAGAACAGACGCTCTCGAGCCTCGAAAAATAATTTGAACATCCAATAAACCAAAATAGTAAATACAACATCGAATGTAGATTCTCGACTGATCAGTGTTCACTGTTCACTCTTCATTTATTCACTTATTTAGTATTCATTCTTCACTCTTTAGTCTTACAACCGTGGTCTTTACTGTTGTACTGTTGTTCTTGTTTTCGTATTCGCAATTCGCAATGTCCCCGTCGGTTTTTTAGTTTTTTTTTTAATTTCAAATAGGTATCTATAATTATTAATTCTATGTCTATGATGTCAATGACTCGTACAGTGTCGTCAACTTACCGATGTTATCGGTTAAATGTGCAAATTGATAAAATGTTATTTGATATTTTTCTGACAAATGAGTAGTGAGCCAGTGTCCCAGTGACGAGTGACGCACCAATTTACCATACACTAGCACTATATAGCACCACAGAATACGGATTAGAATATTAGATAATAGATAATAGATTTAAATCACGTACCAATATCTTAGTCCATGATATGATTTAAACATATTTAATGAGTATTGAACTATTGAGTATGAAGTAATAAGTACATGTAAAATTGAAATTATGATAATTGGTAGTATAATTAATAATTATAATAATATGTACATAGTAGTCACGGAGACACGAACTAAGTATTATCTTTTCTATGGGACCAACATATATTAGTTCGTGATTGTAGTACTCAATACTCATGATGAGTATCAGAGTATGTAGTTATGTACTATTTACTATTTACTATTAAGTAAACAGTTAAACACTTACTACAGAGTACAAATGACTATCATGTTCGTGGTCTACGAATAATGAGTAATGAACTAATGACTCAATAGTCAATACCAAATACAATAGATATATACCATTATATTTATATTGTCCGACGTCTGGGACCGGGACGATTGCCGTTTAATAATTATAGTATTTGCTAATAGTGCTAAACTGGTAAATGCTAATACCTATTTGGCTATTTAGTATTTAATTTAAAATATTTATAATTATCATGAATTATTGAACTGAACTGAAGTTGAATTTGATGTACCGCGAACATCAATCGTGATATTTTTATTTGCGTTAATTAATTTAAATTGATTGCGTATTTTATTGTGGTCTAATTGATCTTTTACAGACCAATACAAAATTAAACCAATAAAAACAAAAAAATTATTTCATTGTATTTTTTTTTTTTTCATATTATTAATATTAAATAATTATTTTCAATTTTGTTATACCTCATAATTGGTGGAGGAACGGGACACAGCGCACTCTCGCGGATTTCACGCACCTCGACGAGCTCATTTCCGAAAACATCATAATGGTAAAAGTTGGCCACTGGACGTCAATTTATGTGCACGTATTTACTGTTTCCATCGTCTGTAGTCGCAAATTCCCTAAACAACCATCAAAAATGGCCGTCGCCGTCCACGTATAAACATCGGCCCCCCGCATGACGTTTTTATGTCAGTCGTGTTGTAACTGGACAAACGATTAGTAGTTATTACATATTGCGCCGAACGGTATCAAATGCATATTGGTCGCCTTGAATTAATTAGCGCGACAAATTTTTGATAATTATTTTTTTTATAAGGCATGACTATCATAGTATTTCTGATTGATACCTCGGCTTCCATGTGCCAAAGGACTTACATGGGTGGCAGGCCAACCCTTTTGGATATTGCTAAGGGGGCAGTTGAGTCTTTTGTCAAGGTTTGCGTACCTACAATTTAGATTTTCCTCACTATGTTTTACTGCACTCTTATGAGTTAACTTGCACGACGTTTTTTATTTTATTTTTTTTCTTAGGTTAGACAGCGATCTTCAGAAAGTAGAGGTGATAGATATATGTTATTAACCTTTGAAGAACCTCCAGCAAATATTAAGGTAGGCAGATATATAAAAAAATATTCGTCACAGAATTCCATAACATACCTAATAATTTTAATAATACCTAACTCATGATTTAACTAGTTATTATTGTATTTATTTTATTAATATAAATTAAAATAATAATTACTTGTTAGAAATAAGATTAATTAAATGTTAAATACCTATAATTTTTTCAAAATATTAAATTGTTAAAGGTTTATATTTAATATGAAATTATCTAAGTATTCATAATGTTCACATGTACTTAGATACAGTCATTTAACGTTTATAATTTGTGCATTTATTTAATATTCTTTATTTTTTTTTTTTTATTATTAATAGCTATTTTTATAATATTGGATAAATTAAAAAAAAAAATTATTTAAAATAATTTTTATTTATTTTCAGGCTGGTTGGAAAGAAAATATTGGTGCATTCATGAACCAATTGAAAAATCTAAGATGTGCTGAAATGACTACTTTGGGCCTAGCATTAAAAAATGTATTTGATATACTCAATATAAATCGTATGCAAAGTGGAATAGATACTTACGGTCAGGGTCGTTCACCATTTTTTTTGGAACCATGTATCATTGTAGTAATAACAGATGGTGGTCGGTTATCAAATTCATCAAATGTAGTTGATGAATTTAATTTACCTATGACAAACCCTATCCCTGGATGGGAGATGACTAGAGAACCATTTCGTTGGGATCAAAGATTATTTTCTTTAGTTTTACGTATGTCAGGAACACCAACTGTTGATCGTGATACTGGATTAGTTGCCAATGATACATCTCCTATTGATGCTATGTGCGAAGTCACTGGAGGTATCAGTAATTATATACATATATTTATTCTATTTTTTAATTTAATTTACAATAACAAACTATTAGTTAATACAAAAATGTTATTGTAACGTTACAAATATAATATAATGTAAAATTGTGATAATTATTAATTTTTCTATCTGATCTAAATTATTTAAAACGTTTAATAATTATTCTCATTTAGTTTTGTTTATATATGTATATAATAGGTAGGTCATATTGTATAACTTCACAGCGAGTATTAATGCAATGCATTGACAGTTTAGTGCAAAAAATTCAGAGTGGTGTTGTAATTAATTTTGAAAAAATTGGTCCAGAACCTTTACCAGTAAATGACAAAGAAAATGGAATTGATATAGACATAAGTTATGAAGACTTTGGAAAAATAGGTTTTGTAAATAATACAGACCATAATACAATTCATCAAAATGGGGTAAAATGAATTAATAATTAGATTGATTTTTAATGTATTGACATTTGACAATTCCTTTTTTGTTTTACAGAATAAACCTAATGGAATTCCCAACATTGTTCAATCAACTTCCAATGCTTGGCACAATTGTCGTAAATTAATTCATGTTCCAAAATCTGCTCAAAAAGGATTTCCTATGGGATTTTGGCCCATACCTGAATCATATTGGCCTGAAAATACAATGAATTCTTTGGTATTTTCTCCCAATTCTATATTTTTCCTTAACATATTATAATATAATGTTTATTCATAATAGCCTCCAAGATGTGCACATCCAACAGTTAAATTTTCATGTGTTAATCAAGAACCTATGGTAATAGAAAGTCTACCTTTTGATAAATATGAATTAGAACCATGTCCACTTACACAATTTATTTTATCAAGAAAACAACCAACTCTTTGTTGGCAGGTAATATTAAAAAAATATCGGACATTATAAATAATTCGTGTAAAATATTAATTATTATTATTTAATATGTAGGTATTTGTAGCTAACAGCTTTAAAACTCCAGAAGTTATGCATCCATTTGGTTACTTAAAAGCTAGCACAACATTGTCATGTGTTAATCTATTTGTGTTACCATATAATTATCCACTCCTTTTACCTATACTTGATGAATTGATCAAGGTGCATAGGCTAAAACAAACTCCTGAATGGAGAGCTCAATTTTTATCTTATTTACGAAGTACACCTGGATATTATAATGCTGTAAGTAACTTAAACTACTTTAACTTTGACTAAAAATAATTTTATTTAGTTACTGTACAATATTTTAAATTAAACTTACAGCCTTTAAGAAGAGCTTTAACTAGAATGGGTGTACCTAGCACTGTAGTGACTTCTCTAGTACCAGATTCTGCAGATAATGCGTCACTAAGTTATTCAGTATTAAGTTATTTAAAACGTCTTAAAACTCAAGCAAAAACAGAATATGACAGGTACTTATATATATAATTAATAAAACATTATAATTTTTTATACAAATCCTAAATGTTTTATGTAATAGATTATGTACTGAAGTCACTAATAAACAAACAGCTAAAACAAATTTAAATTTGGCTGACTATGTACGCATTAATCACATATCATTGCTCAAAAAAGATATGTCCACAAATCCTCAATTACAAAGTATTAAACAATTATTTTAAACAAATTTAAATTATAAAATTAGTAATTATTATTAATTTCAGATAAATTTATTCATTTGCGAGAACAATTAAATGATTTTAATAACTATGTAGTAGGGACAGCTAAAAGAAAAAATGTTGAATGTAACAAAACTGGTGGTTCTGGTTTTCGTAATCCATTTGACATATCAAGAAGTAAACTTTTAGAAGTAGTTAAAAATATGCAAAATAATTTTTCTTCAATCTCTCAAACCAGATTTTTTGAAGATGGTAATTTTATATTAAAAGTTAAGTTAACATTTTGTATTTAATTACATATATTTTTAGAGCTGATACATTCAATGCCTGTAAGTCAAATGGGTAATTATCAAGAATATTTAAAACGTATGACATCTCCACTTCGAGAAGTTGAATCTATGCCTGTTAGGCAACACATGTTTGGAAATCCTTTTAAAATTGATAAAGTCAGTGATAAATTTATATCTCATTATATTTAAGTAAAATATATTACTTTAATTTATATATATATAGAGAATGATGGTGGATGAAGCTGATGTTGATATGGTTGGAACAGGAAGCGGATCCTCAAGTCCAAGAGCAGGATCAAAAAGAGCATTAGATAGTGGTCCTACAAGAAGAAAACCAGGACCTTTACCACGACATGTGTGTGCATCACCTCGACCCAAATCACCATCACCTGTGCCTTTTAATCTTATCAATTCAATAGTGGAAACTCCACCTATTCTTTTACCAAATGGAGGAGAAACAGGTTTGACTTTTTTTATTGAATATTTCAATATTTATTTAATTAATTTTTTAATCATTATTTTATCATATTTATAATTTAAAAGTAGTATATGCTATTATGTATACAATAAAATGCTATTAATTAATAATTACTGATAATCAAAAATTAAATTATAATTAGTAAATTGGCATTTTAATATTATCAACATTACAGTATTTCAATTATTCATAAGTTTTATTACTTTAATTATTAGATGAAGAAACTCCACTTCCAATAAATGGAGATTGTTACCCTAGGGCAATGTGTCCATCACCTCCTCCACCAATTCTTGAACCATACGAAAACCATTTTAATGATGAAACTGATGATGATGAAATTGTGCCAAATGATATTTGTAATCACGTTCCAGTAATTCCTGAAGGAAATGCTGTTCGTCAACATTTATTAACAATTACCACTAATGTTAATCGAGATATTGATGAATTATCTAAACAAGAGTTGCTAGACATTAAACAACATAATGCAAAAGTTAGGAAACTTTTATTCATTGAAGTTAAACGCCCTGGTCAAAGTAAGTATATTTCATATTTAATAGGGCGTCATTCGCCTTCTGAAGATTGTGAGTAAATTTACATCTATATTGAAAATCAAACAAACATTTTTTTCTAATAAAACATTGATTTTAATTTTACAGATTATACAGCACTATTTCAATTTTTGGGTACGTTAAAAGGTCCAGCATCTATCCAGTTGACTTATGTTAATGACATAATTGCTGAAGCACTTAGGTTTAAAAGAAAAAAATTAGTTAACAAATTGGAAGAATTTAGAAAATCATATATGCGAATACCAGCTACTGCCAGATGATAATAAAAATAATAATAATAATAAATAAGAAGAAAAATTGTGGTTCTTATTATTATTATTATTTTCCTCATTTTCTAAGTCTGATTACTAATTCACCTGATTTGAGAAAAAACATACTTTTATAAAATGTTGAAATAAATAAATAAAAAGAATGTAGGCATATTTATATGAAGAATTAGGATAAAGTTACTCAGTTCCTTTTAAAATTTGAATTCATCGTCTACTTTCCTAATTAATATATATATATATATTTTTTTTTTTTTTTTTTTTTTTTTTGTATAAATTTGAGGAAACAATTTTTAATTTCCATTACTGAATGTTTTTTTTTTTTTAATTCAAGTATTTATAATTATAAATAATCCTTTTGTTTTCTATTAAACCTAATTATTTTAACACAAAGTTTTTATGAAATTTATATATTTTTATTCCTCGAATTATTTAAACATTAAACCCAACAAATATTAAATTAATTAATAGGTTTTATATAGTTATCATTAAATACAACACTTACATTTTCCTATTTTAAATAAATCAAACAACAATAAATTCATTACTAAAAAAAAAAATAAATAAGTAATTTGATTATAAAATAAATAACTCTTCCAACATTCCCATTAAATTTTAATTAACATGTGTTTAATGATATAAATGCATAATAAGTAAAATACAATTTTTATATAGTTTAATGTAATATATTATCCTTGAACTGATTACTAATATAATTTTAATTATATCTAATTTTATGAAGAAGAATACATTTTAGAATATAATTAGAGATAAATTTATAAAAGAAAAAAAACTAAAATGTAGGTTGGATCATTATTTATTAACCTGATGCACGTTCTAGACACATTCGTCTAGGGTAAAATTGTATAACTTCCTCCAAATGTAAGCTCCAAGAAAACGGCATAATAATAACAAAATTAAATTATATACATGATGTATACTATATATTCGGATTATTATATCACATTTTAAAAGGGTAAATAATATACATTTTTTTTTTTTTTTTTTTGTAAGAATAATCTAATTGTAAAAGTAATCTCGTTATTATAAATAGAGTTTGTGTTGCATTGGAGTAACTAGGGTATTACCCCAAAAAAAGTAATAGGTGTAGTTCTGTAGAAATTAATGAAAATGGGTGTACTCAACATAATTGACAGGGGCTTTAACCCTCTAAAATTTTTAACTTAGTTGCTCCTATATTATGTTCGTATAAAGAATAAAATAATTAATTTTTTATAGTATTTATGTGAATATATTATATAGGAAGGTACCTATGCGCGGTGGTGTAGCTGGGTTGGGTTTAAGGGTTCAACCTCCCCCATGACTTTATTTATGGTAATATTGTATTTTAATCATGTAAAACTGTATATGTAAATGAATATTTATTTAATAACCTCCCCTTCACACATACCTAGATATAAATGTTTCGTAAATTGAAAATCATAATTTTTATATTAGTAAATAGTAAGCTATCGAAACTATTGCAGATGATAAATTTTCTTATAATTAGAATTTATATAGGTACATTTGCTCAATAAAGAATATTATTTATAATTGACATTTCATTTAAGTAACTATTAATCAAAGTTTTGTTAGGGATAGGTGTAGAAGTGTAAAACTACAACTACAACCAGTAAATAATATTGATGGAAAAACTTTAAAATTCGAGAAAACTAGATTTTAATTATTAATTATTAAGGTATTAAAATCTAGGCTATACTATATGGGTTACTTAAGAGGAATATAAAATATTAATCATAATATAGTAATTTATAAATTGTCAAATTAGTATACTTTAAACGCTACTTTTAAATTTAATACTCTTAGGCGGAAATCCATTAAAATTTCAAGGGAGAGCTAATATTTAAAGAACAATATAAACCGTAGGGCTTACACTTTACATTCCCTGTACACTCAACAATCTACATTAATATATAATAACTATTTAAAGTACATATTTGTTTAATTCAAAATTCCATAATTAAATTAAATTGTGTAAATAAGTAAAATGGTAATTAAATATATACTATGTAATTTTATTTAATGTCTATTTACAAATAATTAAAGATACTTTAATATTATGTCTTGTCCGAAAAAAATACTCCTATAATTTTACAATTGATTATTATTTATGTTTGAACAAAATTATATTTATAATAGATGCCTACTATTAATTTTCATTATGTATAATAATTTATATAGACAAGACACAAGACATTACTATTCTATATTTCTATTACCTATTCATTCACAGATACCTATATCATATACTCGTATATTATCTGTGTAATGTCTATTCATCAATAATCACTACGCAAATAACGTGTATGATTATTGCATCATACGAGCTATTATACATATTATATAAATTGTAAATACATAAATTTTTAAATTTTAGGCTTTCATAAAATATTTTATTACCATTAAAATAATTTTTTTTTTTTTTTAATAAGTAACAATCATTTCGCGATTATCCAAAAAAAACGAATAACAAATATAATATAATTTATTATACATGTAAAACACAAATAGGTAGTTACCTAATCTTCAGGAGTCTAACCAGATATTTGGAAGAATTAGACCCCCAAAGTCCCCTATTTCCGCCCATGATTTAAGTAGTATCAGCCTAATACTATAGGCACTCTATTAATTAGTAATGTTAAATTTTCCTGTCTATTATTATGTATTAATTTATATGTGTAGATATAATAAATACAGGTTCCCATCAATTTTTTTTTTTGAGATTAGGTACTAAACTAAAAAAAAATATCCTAATTCTAATTTGTTTTATTTTTGAATTTTAAAATGAAAATGTTAATGATAACTAACTTAATATTAATTAATCATATTATAGTAATTAATTTTATTTCTATATAATATTTTTTTTTATTTATTTATTAAGAAAGACAATTTACAATCTGTATACATTAATAATGTCATTAATAATTACAATAAGCAAATTTGATGTATTTACAAAGAATAAAGTAACATGAATGTCGTGTTGAGGAAGAAACCCAATGGTAACACCTCCTTTACTTAATTTAATAGGTCTCTACACCATTTCTGCAGTCTGCGTGGTGGGTCTTTTGGGAGGGTGATGGTGGACATGTGTGTTATTAGAGTATTGTTATACTTAAATTTTGATGGAAACGTTTGTACATTGTTTTGGCTAGTTCATTGGTAGGTAGTTATTATTTTTAAATCATTATGTAAGGAAAGGTTAGAAACGTACCAGGGGGCTTTGGTTATTAATCTTAGCGCAATTGATTGAAAAGCCTAAATTGGCCTAATGTTCGAGGGCTTGGCCGAACCCCAGATAGCTATTCCATAAGACCAAACTGGTCTTATTATTGACTAATGACTATTATATATAATAAGTTTGTTTTTTAGTGGAATTTTGGTGTTGAGGATTGGTCGGAGGAGATGAAGTCTAATGTTCGCTGATTTTCTTTTTTCTTTTAGGTGGGGGCCCCAGGTTAGTCTTTTATCAAGAGTTATGCCTGAGTACTTTATTTCAGTTCGGACAGGGATGGGGATGTTGTTCATGATTAATTGAGGGCACTCACGGGGAGATTTTTTTAACGTGAAAGTAACTTGGATAGATTTATCTGTATTTATTTTAATTCTCCATTTTTTGGCCCATTTGTCGATTTTGTTAGCATGATCCTGAAGTGCAGTAGAAACAAGGTTAGGATTTGAACTGGAGAAAAGAATAGTGGTGTCATCAGCAGTAGCGTGCCCAGAAATTTTAAATGAGGGGGGGGGGAGATGTTGTAAAAAAAATGTTATGCAAGGTAATGTTGCTCCTATAACTTGTTTCATTGTCCAAATGTCTTGGTATAATTTTGAAAAAATAGCTTAATAATAATAATAATTACTACATATGTACAATATATAGATAATATATAATATTAAAATATAAAATTCAAAATAATATTTAATATGTAGTAATAAATATAATCAAACTTGTAGATACTAAAATCAAATATTTTTAAAATTAATGTCAAATAATTAGTTGAAAGAATTGCGTGAGCGAAAGTTCCTAGAAATATTAATATTACGACTTATATCAATTAGTGAAAATTGTAGGTATAGGTATACTTTATTTTTCCCCGAAAAATTAAAGGATATACATTATATTTATATTTGATTTGATGATAAGATACCTTTTGGAACTTGCACATTCCTGGAAGTTATGAGATTAAGTTTAGATATGATAATATATCTATATTATGTTAGTATACATAAATTATACAATTATAAACTATATCAATACTATATAAATAATAAATTTGATTTAATTACTATATAATATTATATTAGTGCCAGTGTTTATTTATTTTATGGCTGTTGTGAATTATTTAAACAATACAATATAAATTATTATTATACGATAGTTCAATTTTCCAGAAATTCCTGGGAATTATAAAAACATTAATACTAGCGTTATCAATAACGTATTATAATAGATCACTAATTTTTGTTTGGATAACTAAAAAATACGTCTAACGTCTTGTAAAAGTTAAAAATTGTACAATTTCTTATTATCACTCAATTGTAAATTTATCCTAATTAACTGTCATATTATTGAGAGTGGAGGCTGATCCTATGGGGGGATATGTCCCCCATCACCCCCATCGGCACGCGCCTGGTCATCAGCGTATGTTGCAAGAAGGGTGTTATTATATTGAGGGATATCTGCTGTAAATACATTATATAGATCAGGGGATAATCACTACCCTGCGGGACTCCAGCATATACTATAATAATATTAAAAAAAATTATTTAAATACGAGTATAATCACAAGAAATCAGGGCCAAAATATAAAAATTTTCGTACTACACGTTTACTCATTAAATTTATAGTAAAATAGTATAATTTATTATATATTTTAGATTGTGAATTTGTGAGCGAAGCGAATTATTAAAAATACACTTTAATTTCTGAAAAAATATTTATATTGATTTTCTATCTAGTAACTTGGCTTCTTCAAATAGGTCTTTTAAGTTTTGAAATTTCATGTATTATATGGTTTCCAAATAATACTATCTATTTATAATGCAAAATTGCAAAAATGAAAAAAAATAAGTCCATAATCAACTACACAATTTAAAATTTCGTACTACACATTTTATTATTCGTACTGCACTAAGAGTGTCGTAGTACACACAATTTTAGGCCCTGCAAGAAATTGTTAAAAAACCCGCACAGGTGATTATTTTTGGTATTGTCAACTATAGGTAATGATTAATAAGTAATAAGTAATCATAATATCAAGTATAATACAATTAGTGAAAGATAAGTAATAATTAATAAATAACAACACCATAAGTTATAAAATAATAGGTAAATTTAAAAATATTACGTTTTAAGACGTTATTGTTATGTATTGCAGGGATTTTACAGAAAAATTAAAATATAACTATATAAATATAACGTACAATAGGAATAGGTGTAGAATCCAATATGTTATTACGAAATTATATTGTTCAAGAATATTTTTCATGAAAACTGGCATTTCCAACAATCCCATAAGTTAATCACCTAACAAATATATATATTTCTTCTTTCTATCTGAACTCATTGAGAATATACGCAGTATACCCATGTTTTTAAAAAAAACTTGAGAGTATACTGCGTATATGTACGTAGTAGTATTATACCCTATGGCAGGGGTCACCAATTATTATTTTTGAAAGGCCAAGTTAGAAATTCTAGAAATTTTCAAGGGCCATCAAAACTCATTGTATAAAAATTATATAAAAAAAAAAAAACAGAACAGAACAAATTCGTAAAATGAAATAAAAAAACTTATTTTATTCACAAAAAAAATAAATATATAATATATATTATAATTATAAATGTATACTTTGTTATTAGTCATTACTTCATTAGTATATTAATATATTAAAAACAATTAAAAAAAAAAAATGAAATACAAAATTATTGTTTTAATGTGCAAAATACAAGTCTTGCTCTCAACCAGTTTAAAATTTGGAGTATGATTAGTGAAAATTTATTACTTTGTTATTTAATAATTTAATACGACAAAAAATAAATGAGAAAATAAAGTTCAAAACAAACACTTATATACGACAACGCGGATCACCGATAAGGTGATAACTGCATGGCGTGTGTCGTATCGGGAAATTAAATAATCAATAAATTAGTACAAATTATTATAAATATAATTCGTATAACAGTTCCGTGTTTACTCGTCCGAGCTCGGACGAAAAATCGGTGAACGATAATATTTTTTTGATCGGAGATTCGTAGAGAGCTCGGAAGGCTAGGAACGGACTCGGATAGGATGTGTGTGAATATGAATACGTCAATTGAAAAACAAGTACCTACTACCTAGCATAGTAAAATAAATGAGAAGTAAGCTCGACTGATAGTAGTGCGCATCGCCTAACGTTAATCTTGGATAGGCAACAAATAAAAAGTCTAGTGACGTCACGTGTATTTCGTTTGCATTTCGTTTATCGTAGAATACCATCGGGCGTAAATTAAATTTATTTTACTATGATTATTACGACCAAAGTAATATTGCATTATTTTTACCTTCGGTTATCATCGGGAAATCGATATGAACCGAATGCACGAATGTATTATGCACAAAAATTATAATATTTTGACATGATGTTAAGTAATATGTATATATACCACAGTAATATTTTTAGACCTTAATAGAAAAAATTACCAATTTTATCAAACAATATATACATAAAAACGAGAATTTTACGAAATATTCAAAGTCCTATATTTTGTAAAAAAAAATAAACGTAACGGTTTCAAAATTTTACCACATATATATAGTAGCTATGTGAACACCCAAACACATTTTCAAGTCTTCATAATTGCCCAAGTTATCGTGAAATATTGAAATTGAATTCGTCGAAATTTAAGTTTTCGAGAAAAATACCGTTTTTTCTACCCCGTAGGGTCAATTTTAAGAAATTTTAAAAATGACCTAAATAAAGTACCAACTACATCCACTTTACGATACGACCCCCATATCTCCCACCCGTAAATCCGCCACTGCAATGAACAATGAAATCAAGCTGTATGGCAAAAATATAATGCTGCGTACGCGAATGAAATTGTAACATTAGGAATTTAGGAGACACGAAGACGATATAGTAAAGGTCACAGAGAAATTAATTGAGTCTAGTCACAGAATGAACCTCGTTATCAATGAGAATAAAACTAAATACCTAGTAATGTCTAGACATATGGTAAATACAGTAGCTCTAAAAGTAGGTCCCCTTACGCCTTTGAGCAAGTAAATGAGTTTAAATACTTGGGAGTTGGGAGTCAATATTAACTAAAAAAATAATATGCATAAAAAAATTCAGCTAAGAATAAGAAATGAAAACCAAGCGTATTTTGCTATGAGTAGGATGTTCAGCTCCAGATTATTGTCCAAAGCTACAAAAGAGAAATTTTACACCTCCTACCTCAGACCCAGTGGCGTATTTACGGGAGGGGGGGTGTTCGGGTTCAACCCCTCCCCCAGAGAACTAAAAAAGCACCCATTTTAACATTTGTTTAAAATTTTCATAAATGATAGATTACCTATAATTTATAATATTATTTTTCTGAAACATACTTTGTTTAAGACTAAGATGCATGATTTATCGTTATCGCTGACCGATGTCAATTTATTTGACTCATGGTACGTATTTTGGGGCCTCTGGCCTCTCTACTGCCAATATTTTTGTTAAAACTACTTAAACGCTTGATAATATTACTTGTAGTAGCTGTGATCGAATTTCAATTCTGAAAAAAAGATTAGAATTGAGAAATAAGTGTTCTAGATAGGTATCTACGACGTACTTTTATCAATTTTCATTTTCTACTCATATAAAAAAATACGTTTTTAAACATACAATTCATAAATTATAAATTTAATTATGTAAAAAAGTACTTTGTACGATCTCTTGTAGATTTGTAGCTGATTCTAAATATTTTTTCAAAATTGAAATCCGATTATTTCAACTACAGTTATTTTTTTCATATATTTCTCCTCGTGTTATAAACGACAAAAGCATTGCGAGTTAGAATTGAGTACCAAAATTTATTTAATTCAAATTTTGGATTTTTGTATAGAATTGGAAAACAAAAAATTGCGACGATGACTTTATTAAAAAATGTTGTTACGATTTGCAAAGTATTTTAAGTGAAGGTGATTCTAGGGATATTAATGGAGCAGAATCTATTCATGGAACTACTAATTTTTCAACATATAATAGATGAAAATACAACACATACAGGCATTAATACGTTTGAAAAATTGTTGGTAGCTCCTTTCCTAATGTAGAAGTGGCTATCAGAATAATGCTCACTATACCAGTAACATCAGCTGGTGCTGAGCGTTCATTTTCTAAATTAAAAATCATTAAAAATTATTTGAGAAGTACTCTATCACAACACAAGTTATCTGACTTAGCATCGAACACAATATCGCCGATTCTTTAAGCTATGATGACACAATTAATTCATTTGTTGAAAAAAAAGCGAGAAAAAAAATTTTAAAGCATAAAATTGGATATAATATAATTAATGATTTTTATTTTTTATTTATGTATTTTTTGTAACAATTGTATAAATAAACATGTTAATGAAGTTTTTATTTTTTATTTATATATTTTTTGTATCAATTATAAAATTAAACATATTAAATATAAAAAAATTGGCTTTCTATTATACGACTATAAAACTTGTAAAACTATATGGGGCCATGCAAAAATCTGCACCGGGCCCCAAACTGCATAGGGCCGGCACTGTTATTTTGTATATGCACTATGCGGGTCTGTACTACACACACACTAATATTCATTTACGACTATACTGCGGCCGACGAGAGAGCACTTTTGGGCGGCGACCAAAACTCGTCCGTTCTCGCGCACTCCCACCACTAAACCTCCCAAACTACTGGCCGCCGACACCGTTGTCGCCACCGTCGCCGCCGACCCACCTGCCCACCCCGTCGACGTTTGGATGCGCGAAGGAATAGTGCTCTCTCGTCGGCCGCAGTATACCACAATGACAACACTAATGTGGGTATTTTATGAAAATTACCTATTTTGAACTCCTTAATAAATGGAGTTTATATGGCCTTGCCATGCCCAGGACCATATTTAAAAAAATTGTATACTGTTAAAGACAAAATTACATTATTACGTATAATTATGGTGGTAAAAATTTGTGTTTTTTTGTTATAAAGTTATCCCAAAATTTTGACTTGGCACCCCCCACCCCCCAACCAAGTCTCTAGAACCGCCCCTGGTTGCAAGCCCGTATCCAGGAGGGGTTTTAGGGGTTCAACCCCCCCCCCCCCCCGAAATTTTTAAAGTAGTTTTATATTTACAATATAACAAAGACTAAATACAAAATTTATGTACAAATTGTATTTATACTTTTCCCAATTTCCCCCCCACCCCCCCCCCCCCGAAAATTTATCCTGAATACGTGCTTGCCTGGTTGAGATGCCCCTTAATTCACATTTCTTGTTATTTTGCTGTTGTTGTCATGTAAGTGTTGTTTATTCCAATATGAAATTAAGTCTTATTTTAAGAATTATCAAAACCCACCCCCCCCTCCAAAAAAACATCGAAAATACGCCACTGCGTCAGACCGATAATATTGTACGCATGTGAGACATGGTCCACAACACAGGGAGACGAAGAGAAGCTACTTCTTCGAGAGAAAAGTTTTACGGGAAATTTACGGAATTGTTCGAAAACAAATTGGGGAGTATGAGAGAAGAAAGAACGATGAACTAGGAAGGTTATACAACAAACCAAATAGGTATCGGTCTGTTTTTAAAAGCGAAACGATTAGAGTGGGCTTGCCATGTCTGTCGAGCTGGTGAAAGTGTCATACGAAATTTCCTAATCCAAAACCCAACAAAAAAGTGATCAAGGGAAGACCCTGACAACGGTGGTTAGACAGAGTTAAGCTTTCTCAGATACCGACGAGACAAAGAAATTGGAGGATGAAAGGAACCGGAATATATGGAGAAGTTTGGTTGAAGCGTGCAAAAGGCCTAAATGGCCTGTAGAGCACAAAAAAAAATAAAAAAAAATAGTGTGTTTATAGAGGATAAACTTGGCATCCAGGTCTATTATGAGTGTTAATAGTAGTAAGTCATGACTATACAATCTCATATAATATTATAGTCAACATCAATATAACCTGCGTTTTTGGCCTCAAAGTTTTCTAAAGTACAGCACGTGTGTGTCATTTACTCAATGTCATTTCATGATATCATAATTTCATTTCTCAATGTTCATTAAACACTATACAGTCATACTTCGTAATAAACAACGCTATGTATTAGCAAAAAATATGGTAAAAATCCAAATTATATTAACATCAAATAATTGGGTTGTGGCTCTAACCATAGTACACGATTTAATTTAAGGTAATAAACTAATAACAAATAACACGAAAATTATATTTATATTCCATTTCCATAATGACAAAAATAACAAACACGTGGTTGTTAAAAATAAATTATAAATTTTCTTATGATTAAAGGATTAATTAAATGTTTAAGTTTAAACTCCTCTAGTGTACGCGTTTATAAGAATTATATCACAAATACAATTTTAATAATAAATATTAACATTATTGATATCATTATTATTTTAATTTATACAACGAAATGCCATTAAATTAACATAATAAATAACACTATAGTAAGAAATATTACACATTTTAGGAAGTGAATAATATAACAATATGTTGATTGAAGTTATTCAACATGATACTAATTTAAAGTTAAATTGAAGAAACATGAAAAAAAATTTAAAATACAAATATTAACACACAAAAATGTGAAAATTATTATAGAAAAATTAAAAATAACAATTTGGGATAACAAAATAGAATAGAAGTCAAAAGCATTATTTGTTATAATAAATCAGATTAAGTGTATGAAAAATATGTTAAGAATAGAACTAATATTTTGTATAAGGCAGATAAAATAATTAACTAAGAATTACAAAGAAATACCTTCTAGTTGTATTTTTTTCTATTACTTAGAGCAGAGTTTAAGCGAATTAGTATAAAGTCTATAATTATTCCAAGTTAGATTATTGGTAATAAAGTTGATAAAGAAAAAGGGCATAATATATTTTAAATTTGTCATACAAAAAAAAAATATGTAACTCAGGATCAAGTGTAGATGGATAAAATTAAACAAGTAATGGTAATATTATTAAGTATAATTAATAGTATTATGTATAAAAATTACTACGAATTTAAATTTAAAGACTAGATTAAAATAAGAAATAATTATATCAAAAATAGTATAAGAATAGCTTTTAATGCAGATTATATTAAAATATTAAATTATAGAATAAATTGAGAAATATTAGAGATGTTTTAAGATAGGAAAAATAAAAAATAGTAAGATTAACAGAAAGAGGAAAAGATAAAGATAAAGTAAAATTATGTATAATTGTATAAATTGTTATTTTAATAATAATTATAATATTTTAACAAAAATGAAAAATTATGTTGTTTTTATATTCTTAACAAATAAAACATTTTAACAAATAAATAAATAAAATACTTAACTTCTTTTTAAATAATTTATGAATTACATTTATTTTATATATTTTTTACAATTATATTAATTTTATTAATTGAAAATGAATTGCTAATATTACTAAAGATGGTAAAACTAAATTTGAGATAACTGTAAATAAAATTAAAATTAATCTTTAATTATTTATAATATAGTCTTATAAGAAATAGTCATTTATAATAACAGATATTTTATACTAATTTTATGCCAAAATTATTATATACAAATAAAAAAATGTTTAACAAATTAAAATTAAGTTCTGAGTGTGATAAGAATTTGAAGATTAATTTGATTTCATTACTTAAATATTTAAATATAATAAAAATCAGAAATAATCCATTTGTGTTATATAAGGAAATCAATAATAATGGCATCAATTATTAAATATATCGTACTTGTTAAATAACAAATAAATTAAAGAATATGAAGATAGATAAAATAAACAAATTATGGATTTAAAAATATACTTGTAAATATTCAATGTTTTGCCTTAAAATATATTGTTAAATCAGCTGATGATTTCCATATAAAATGCTTTACAGTTCTTAAATCCATAGTAGGAGAAAGTATTTGATCATTACAACTTAATTCAAAATTATTTTCTGGAGTATTTCCTTGTAGATGGTTGCTAATACAATCTGAAGTTTTATTATAAGGACTATTTCCATCATTTTCTGATAGTTTTTCATGTATGTATTCAGCTATTTTTTGCACTTGAATAAAATCATTTGCAACTAAACGATCTCTGCTTGGTCGAAGAGTTCCGCTATAATATAAAAATGTAAAAAGATAATGATAAGAAATGAAAAGATAATTATTCTATATTGAAAAAATTAATTTTATAATATTAATTATACTTTTTAACTGGTCTTATGCAAGTATTTGATAACGGTACAAGATAAAATGATATCTTGAGTGCTTTAGGTATACTTTTTTCAACAATAACATTCATAACCCATGCTGGAATAGTTTCATTCAAAATTGATACATCATTTTCATCTCCAGCCTGACTGACTAACATTCTATAAAGACATCGACCACCAACTTCACTAATCATAAGCGGTGTATGTCTTGGAATTTTACAACACTGAGAATCAAGTTTTGTCTGTGCGTTAAGTTCATTAGATTGAACTCCTTCAGAAGATACATGATCTGTTTGAATACGATTAAGCCAATTTTCTAACAATGAACGCAACATCCGATTACCATAGTTTACTAAAAATTAAATATAAATAAGCAGTTAAACTACAAGTAATATATTTAGTTTAACAATACAATTACCTCTTAAGTTATCATCTGTGATATTTATTTCAGCTTCTTTAGCAGAAACCCAAGCTGCAAAACAATCATTTTCGTCTTGTCCCAAATGAATTGTTAACATCTAATAAATGTAAAATATGTAAAAAGTGATTAAACATTATAAATAATGAATTATTTTTATAAATAAAGGCATAATAAATGTCTTTTAAAATTAAACATACTCCAGTTTTCAAATCGACACTAAACCAGTTTGGTATATAAATTATACGATGTCGTTTTTTTATTTCTTCTTCAAAATCTACTTCTCCTAAATCTTGAAGTTTAGAAGCCTAAATAAAAATATAATAATAAATGACAAGTAAAATATAATATATTAATTAAACAGTTTGTCTAATTAATAATTATATAATATAAATTTGAAATTAAAAAAGCAAAGAAAGAGATACTACGGCCGCAGGGATATAAGTGTGCAAATCATAGTGTTTAATTTTAATTAGAATTTGAATACAATGATAAACCATTACATAATTTGTGATAACCATTGCATTCAAAAAAACGATTCTAAAGCGAAGTTCAGTCAGATAATGTAGGTATTAATTAAAATTTTGACATTTTTTATTAAATATTTATAACGCAAAATTTTTTCACACATATAGTACATAAATGAACACCTATACAATTTTCAATTTTTAATGCTCATAAAATCCCTCGTCACCTAAATGCCATATCATAAAATTTTTTGTCAATTTTATTTAACATTATTGTAAAATATTGAAATATAATAGGAAGAATCCATATAAATGCTTTAAATATTAATTTTACTGAATTTTTAACTTTAAACTATAAAAAAAAATAATTGAGTTCTAAGATTTTTCTAAAATTTTGCAAATTCGTTAAGATATAATAAGTCAGTATGCTTCAATAAAATTTTCCAAATTTTTTGGCTTTTTCATTAATTTTTATTGAAAAAGTATTGAGAAATAATAAGAAGAATATTCGTATGGATTCTAAGATTTTTATTTAAACTAAAAGTATCAACTTTAAACAGCTATAAAAAAAAAATTAAGACTTGGGATTTTTCTAATACTTTGATATGATGTTAAATAATATGTAAGTATACTTCAGTATAACTTTCAGAGCTTAATTCCCAAAATTGTCAATTTTATCAAGCAATACATAAAAATGAGAATTTTATGAAATATTCAACGTCCTATATTTTATAGAAAAATTAATGTAACGGTTCTAAAATTTTATCATATATATATATATATAGTACCTATGTAAACAACCTATAAAATTTTCAAGTCTCTAACTTTAAAATTGTCCGAGTTATCATCAAATATTGAAATTGAATTAGTTGAAATTTCAGTTTTTGTGAAAAATGCCGTTTTTACATCATTTTTTTGTACCGCATAAGTGTCAATTTTGAAAAATTCGAAAAATGAACTAAATAAAGTACCAATTACATTCACTTTCCAACCGGAAACATATGCTATTCGTGAAAATCGTAGCAATATTTCGTGTAGTAAGTGTTTTCAGACATAAAAAAAAAAAAAAAAATTGTAAACCAATACATTCTTCGTTTCGTTCAGAATCTGAAATAATTCACCTCAATTCACTTTACATTAATTACCTTAAGAACGTCATAAACAGCAACATTTTTCTCTGTATCCTGAGTTAGGATAGTACGTTTATCATTTAAAATGTGATATTTTCTAATAGCAGCAGCTCCTTGAAGTGTCCGAAACGGTTCTTGATTATATGGTATTGTTGATATATTATCAAAATCAGTTGCTTCATCACTTTTTCGTAATTTCTATAAATTGCATTAAAATATTATTTGTATTACATTTAAAATTAATATATTTTTATATTTATTATAAATAGATTTTTTTGATTTGTTTATTTTCTAATAATGCTTTTCCATTCGGTCACTTCAGATGCCACTATTGTATAGCCCTACTGTTAGATACATTGTTAGTTACTGGCTTATTGCATAACTTATTTAGAGAATGTGAGGGGTTCAGGTGATAATCATAAATAATAAATCTTGAAAGTCATAATAGCTAATCATTAATAGCGAGAGTAATATCCTGAATACAATAAGAGTGAATTTCGTCAATATAGGCAAATATACAGAAAAAAAAATGGAGGGTTCATAGATACATCAAGTTACTTATATATAAAATTAATTGTTAATACTTATTTATTTACTATATTATTTTTTTTTAACAGGGGGTTGAACCTCCTTTGAAATTGAACATATCTGGCAATATATATACTTCGGTTTAAAATAAATATATTATATAAATTTAACTAGCCATATTAGTTTTATAATATACAATAATTGTTATATGTAAAGATAGAAAAGGTAATAGTTTATCAATAATTTCTTAAAATCTCATATAATTAGGTATCTACACTACATACTTATCAATATAGTATGGTAATAATTTATATTTATTTTTAAAAAATTTTAATTTGTAATTTTATTTAATCTAATATTGAATACACCTTGTGAATTGTGACATATAATTCATAAAAATACATTAAAATAATAATAATAATAATAATAATAATAATAATAAATATTAAAATATTTTATAATTTGCTCAAATTATTTTCGCTACATTAATTATTCACTTTTATAACTTTTGCTATTTTAATTTTGTGATTTTAGTTGATACCAAAATATAACTGTTTATACTCCTGTTGAAACAATTGGTGAATATTTTATGTAATTACGTGTATACAGATATTTTGCTGAATAGACTATATATTAATTTGATTATTTTATAACATGAGTATTACAAGTAATGCTCTTGAAATGAGTAAGCTATTAAGTATTTACTTCTAAATATTAAAAATTATTTCATAAACATACCCAACAATTTATCGAAGACTCAGATGTAGCTACCCAGATGGAACTCATATCAGGTGAAGTAACCATTTTCACAACTGGGGCTAATTCATTACATATTAATTGAACTTTATTAGGATTTTTTAAATCTGTCATATAAATTTTTTTATCACGGCCACCAGATATGACATGGGAAAAATTATCAGTTGCCTGCATACAAAACAATAAATAAATTTATAATATAAAATATCATTTTAATTTTAATATATTTATTTACTGCTAATGCCCAAACTCCTTCTTTATGTATTCTTAGTGTTTGTATGCATTGTTGTTGTCCTAATGACCATAATTTAATAGTACCATCTGAACTACCAGACAGACATTGTGTACCATCTCGATTAACAATCAAAGCTTTAACATTATCTGTATGACCTATCAGTTTCATCATACAATCACTTGTTCTTGTATCCCATACACGTAAAACTTTTTCTGTACTTCCACTAATTAAAACAGTTCCAATATTGTTCATTGCCAAACTATAAATAGAATTTTTACTACCTGGCAAGGAAGCCGCTAAACATATTAAATAATAATTAATAATTATATTTAATCTTACAAATTCATAATATACTTGTAACAGTATTGTTGGTTGTAGTTAAAGTAGTCAACATATTAACATCCCACATGAAAATAGTTTTGTCTAACCCAGCTGATGCAACTACTTCTTTATCTCGAGCATAAGCTAGAGCTCTAACATAATCTTTATGTGTTCGTAATGTTGATAAACATGTATTTTCCTTCCGTAGTCCCCATAATTTAACAGTGGTGTCTGAACTTGCTGAAATTACTAAAACATCAAATTAAAATTAAAATTATATTGAATAATCTTTTTTTTATTAGAAATTGTGAATAATAAACATATATAGATAATATAGATAATATAGTATACAGCTAGATATTTGAATAAGATTAATATAATTAAGTATAAAGATTCTGAAAAATATTAATTTAATGAGCATTTAAATATAAAATCAAAAATGATATAGGCATTGTTTAACAATGTATGATTTTTTTACTCACAATAATTTCCTCCACAACATAATACAATATCATTAACCCAATCAGTATGATGTTCAAGAGATCGTAAATATGTAGCTTCATTATTATCTCGGACATCCCATTGTCGTATTATACCATCTCGGCCTGCAGAATATAATATTCCTTGTTTAGCATCCAACTGTAATGAATTAACACCAGCTCGATGTCTACATTCTTCTTCATCACGAATGACAAATGATATCTAATATTAATTACATTAAATATTGAAAAATTAATATACAAACAATTGTTTAAATGAAAAAAAAAACTGTAATTACTTGAACTTTTTTACGTCCAGGTTGTGTAAGGCAATTTTTATGTATAGTACTCATTTTATAAAAAAAATTACATGAGACTTTTGAATGTATAATTCATTATGTTTATTTATTGATACTAAAATTTACATGACAAATTGACCATTAATATTATAATAGCAACATTACATTTTCCACAATATAAAAATTATATTTCTTGTTTACTTTACAGTTTACCTTTACAATAAACAGATTTTATTCTAATAAAAAATTCTTATCAAATATTAATAAAGTGAATACATAGATAATACCACAGATATATATAATAAACTAGATTGCTAACTAGTGATAATACGTGACGCCAGAAAATCGTCATATTTCTGTGGGTTATGTACCTGTTATCAACAATCGAGAAACAGATGTTTTTGCCCCAAGGTATGCCTTTTTGACGGTATATTGATAACTGATAAGACACCATAACCCACGAATGGATCTTCGCAGGAAAGAATTTTTGGATCCATTCTGTTATCACTTCATTGTTATCGTATTATATAATTTGTAGGTTAGGAATATAATATTATTTAATTTTACTTGATAACATTTCAATGTACATAATACTCTATGACATAATATTGCATATATTACAATTATTGCATATTATATTACAGTATTTTCTATACTAAAATTCAAATGTACTTGTTTGTTATCGCCCCAATTCAAATAAGTATGCCTAAATAGTAATTAATAATTATTCATTTTAAAAATATGTTTACATCCTCTTAAAAGTATAATAATTATGTATGATCATTGGATGAATATTGATATTTATTATTTATTAGTTTATTATTTATTTATTATTTATTTATTACTATTTTTATTTTTCAATATAATAAATTATTATTATCTGTGGTATGATCAAATATTAATATAATTATAACTTAAAATATAAAAGTCTAGTAATATACAGTCGTCAGTCAAGATGTACACGATTAAGTTTCTTTACACACTATAACACACTTAACATACTATGTTGTACATGTATATATATTTAATTTTAATAATTGCAATTGAATGATTAAATAAATATTAATTATAAAAATTAAATTTTTGTCAAATATTAAGCTATTATAAGAAAATAAAATATATAAATAATGTATAAACAAGTTGTAAAACTTAAAGGTAAACTCGAATTGCCAGTATAAGATACAGCATAGTAAAATAAATAATATATTATTTATTTTACTATGAGATACAGTACAATGCATAGAGTAAAGCATGTCATGCTTATATAATTAAAAACATTGGGAATTGGGTTTTCATTAAACATTTATTTTTAAATTGTCAAAAAAGTTGAGATTTATTATGTCTAAAACCTTAAAATAATTTTGTTCTTTGGTAGCAATTTAAAACATGTAATAAATTACTGTTTTTAATTTTAAAATGTAATTAATTATTAATTACATATTCTATATTTTTTAAATTAATATTTATATTTTAATAATAAATTGTTCGTTTATTATATTATTATATTAGATTATATGATCGATATTTTGTTTGAATTGCCACCGGCGGCCTTTGATAACAAGATTTTTGATAAGTGATAACAGAATACGATAACAATGAAATGATAACAGGATGGATCCAAAAATTCTTTCCTGCGAAGATCCATTCGTCATAACCCACAACTAAAATGGCGGTAAAACTGGCGTCAGTGATTACTGATTAACGTTGAAAAACGTACAAGTTAGCAATCTAGTTTATTATCTATATCTGTGGATAATACAGAACTATTATCTATGACTATAAAAGCACAGACTATGATAAAAGTGATAAAAGTTTAAACCATGAAGACTAGAGAGACTAGGGCTCTAAAGATATAGGTATGCTATGCCGCCATTTTGCGACTCATTGATCACTTATCATTATCAGTATTAGCATTGATTAAGTAATAAGTAATAAACTAATAAGTATACAAATAATGTTTATTTAATACAAAAATATTTGGAATTGTGAACATTTAAATCCTAAACTTATTTGTTTTTAGTTAAGTGTTTTGTTGAATGTTTTTATATTTTTAATCTTGAATGTATTACATAAAACATTAAATATTATTTTCACGATCTCCGTATAGCGTTATATGACCAAATCATATCTATAACCAAAAACAAAATATTTATAAACACAGTAAGTTTTAAAATGTTACATTAAAACTATAATATAGCCATAAAAAATTCTACAAGTAGCTTAGCACAAAAATATTATAATATAGCCTTTAACTATAATATATTTGTATTTATGAATATTTTTTAGATGGATAATAATCATACTGATGAACTTAATTATGTGGATGAAACATATGGTTGCTATAAATACTTAAATGTGGAAGAGCAAAAAAAGCTGCTACTTATTTTAAAACAAGAAAATAACCAACTAAAAAAAAAATTAAATATTTTAGAAAAGGCGATTTATGTTACTAATGACACCAATATCAGTCATGAAAGACATGAAAATTTGATTTCTTTTAAATAACATCTTTTGGCATAATTCTAGTTTAGTTACCCCTCGCAAATAGATGATTTTTTTTTTGAAACATGTATTTCACTATTTTAGAAACAATGGCGCAAACGAAAATTTGCGGAAATTAATAGTTTTTGAGTTATGGTCATTTTAAGTATGACATTTTAGTCATAATTAGAGTACGGATTTTGAAGGCATTTGCTTTTTTTTTCTATTGCTCTAAAACGAAGCTATATCAGCTACAAATTCGATTTATACTACTTAGAATAAAATTCACGACATTTTATATTGCTTTTTTTTGCTTTTTTGCGTTTTTTTGTATATTTATGCTTTTTTGACATTTTTTTTTGTATATTTATGCTTTTTTTAGCATTTTTCATACATTTTTTCAAAATGTATTCTAAATAAACGTATTAGAAATGTTAAATTTTGTTTTTATATCAAATAATGGGTTTTCCAATGTCATGAATGGCTCAATCGATTTTATCTCGTTATGTTAGACGATTTTTATTTGAAAATTTGAAAAAAGTTTTAATTGTACAATACAATTCCGATGATATATAGGTAAAAAAATTATTTTCCAACTCTTATTTAATTTATTTTTTGTAAATTACCTTAAATAGAATAAATTTAAATTATAGATTAATAATATTGGGAAGAAAGAAAACTCAAAGCCGGATTGTAAATAAATATATACTTTTTTTTAAAAATTTTTTTAATTAACTAATAAATAATTTTAATAATATTTTTTAATATAATATAATATTTTTTTTTAAAACCAATTTTTAATGCTTTTTTTAAAGCTTTTTTAGGATTTTTAAACAGCTTTATTGCTTTTTTTTAGTGCTTTTTCTTTAGATTTTTATTGCTTTAAAATCCGTACTCTAGTCATAATCAAGAAAAATCATCATGGTTCTAGTAAATAATTTTTAAATTTGATATCTAAAATAGAAATGTACCTTTCTCGATATTAATATAGATTATAGATATTTTTATAGGTAGATAAAATATTTTTCATAATTCAAAAACAAAAAAAAAATATAATTTTTTAATTTTTATTTGAAATGAACAACATTGTAAATAATAACATTGTATTAAAATATATAATATGTATAACATAATTACAAAAATATTTATGTTACTTTTTTTTTCTTAACTGATGCTGTGCCATACATATTTTTCCTTTTTTTACAATCAATTGAAAAATTAACAGCAGTATATGATCGAATACAAAAGAAACGTTCAACAATTTTTTGTTTAATATTGCAACCTATAGAGCAATATGGGAAAGTTATGTCAATATCTGATATAATTTTTTTAATAAGTTCAATACAAGAATTTCGTAAAATAAACATTTTATGTTTACTATATAACAATTCACAATGTAAGATAAGCAAAAATAAATTTGTACAACACACTTTAAATCCTCCCTTATTCAATGTGTCACTAAAAAATTTAATAGGACCGTAAAATTGATTATCAAGTAAATTATCTTGAAGAAATATACAACAATCATTACAACCAATTTTTAATAAATAATTAGTAATGCTTCCTCCTAAATGGTATAAATGATTCAATTCATATTTATCAAGCTGTGATAACAATTTATTTTTAGTTAATGTGATAAATTGCTCGGATGGAATATATAAATTATTAGAAGAACATAAAACATTGTTTGCAATTTGTGAATCATTATTTTGTCCAGGGTTTTTAAAGAAATCAATTAAAAATATATCATTGTCATTGCAATAGTTACTTCGATTCACATCTGAAATAAATTGAGATGTTGAAATAAGTTTTAATGCCTGCAGACATTGAAAAGCTGTTGGCGTTGCTCCAGCTTTTCTCCGTATTTGTGAAAAAATGTTCTCTATTGCATCTTGGGTTAATCGATGAGAAAGAACAAAATCAAAACTGTTATGGAATAAGGTTTCACAAATTCCAATTATTGATAGGGTAGACATAATTATTCCTGCATTTAATGGTTTCCAACCTTGGCCAAAAACAGTATTTTCTGTTATAGTTATTATTTTTAGGAGAAAATCATACTTATTTTCTTTATTCCGTTTAGTTATTGACGTTTTTCTCATTTTTGATGTTGTCAAGCTAAACCATTCCTGAATTAATCGAATAAAATGTGCTGTAGCGATTGCATTTGTAGGCAGAACATTCAATTTTACACCCAACTCAATAGCAGCAGCTGTTTTTAAAGAAAAAAACCTAATTGCAGCACCAACGTGCATTTTTTCAAAATTGCTTGGCCATATATCTTCTCTTTTTAAGTGATGCAATGATCTTAGTTCTTTTTGAGAATTAATTTCATATTCCCATAGGGTAACTATATAGCTTCCTTTCACTACTTGAGAAGTCAGACCTTCATTTTCACAATATTCCTTAGGTAAAATTATATCATTTTTCAATAAAGAACTTTTTAAATTCTTCAGAAGATGGCAGATGTCAGGCATAATAAATATATTATGATTGTTGAATTCAAACATATTTTTTCGAATGCCATCTTTTTTAACTTTAATATCTAAAGTATTCCACAATGCTCTATTAGTGTTTCCCATATCAGATGACAAAGCTAAGACATGTATTCCACAACTTTCAACTGCTTTAATACACTGTTCAATAAATGTTTTAAATAATTTATTATCTAAGGAGCTATCAGTCAAATGGCAACCTATAACTTGCTTCCATTTGTTCTTAAGTCCTCTTATAATTACTAGTAAAAGTTTACCTCCCAACATGTTATCATTACCTAGAGTCACAAGTCCAAATGTTTCTGTACTATTTTTGTCATAACTAAGTTGTTTACTGACTTCCATCTCATCAACACTCAACACACAGAAATTGTCATTATTATCCATTGATTGAACTTTATGCTTGAGTAACTCTAATACATCATAAAAAAGACCAAATTTCAATTTCAATTCACGAAGTCGTTTGGTTAATGTACTATAAGCTGGAATAGGGTAGTTTGTATCTCGTAGATAGTTGTAACCATGAACACCTAGAGCAAATCTTAGCTTTAATCCTTTAATGATTGTCTCTTTTGACCATTCTCGTGGAATTTTTTTAGTCGCTTCAATTTGATCATCATTGAGAAAATAATGTAATGTCGCTTCTTTTTCTTCAATTAATTTCTTCAAATTAGCGTTTTCCAACTGGAGGCGTGCAATTTCATCAGTCTATTTTAAAACAAATATTTGTTTAATAAATATCAATTGAAAATTTTTAGTATCTACATATAAATGCATATTGAGTAGCATAAAATAAATTAATGATAGAATATTGTTATTTAATTTAAAATATTCAATTCAAATTACATGAATTGGGAATATGTTTAAAAAAACTGAACTCTCAATATCATTTAATATCAGTAATTTATAATCACCAAAATAAAACAAATTATTTTTAATTTCTACTTCTTTAAAAAAAAATTAAGTACTACAATATATTACTTAGTACTTACAGTAGAATTATGATTAATGGTATCTCCAGAATTAGATTCATCCAAAGAGGTTTTTGTGGTATTCATTACAGAATTCTAAAAAATAAGAGCTTTGATTAATAATTGAAAGTAGGTATTTATGACAATATTACATTTGAATTGAAATACTAAACGCTTAATGTTTATTTTGGTAAATAACTAGTTAGCACTAAAAAGTTATAACAATAAAAATATTTTAATCTTAAGATATTAGAAACTAAGGGGCCATTTATAAGATATAGAATATAGATATATAAAATATAGCTATAAAACCCTACATAAACTACTGTCATTTAATTTGAGAAACAAAATAACTAAAATATTATTTCAGTCAAATTTTCAGCACTTTAATTTAATTATGAATTCTATAAAATATTTTTTATTCAAGTATTATGCTACACCACAATACTGAAAACTGTAAAGTAATAATGCAGTCATATAATTATATAAATAATATCTTTATAAATATTTAATACCTTATAAACAGATTTTCGATTAGTGTCAAATCGAGCTGGTGGATTTGGCACATTAAAAAGTGTTGGAATTGCATTTGGCTTCAGTTTAATGATTCCATCTTGTCGATGTAATTCGAACTGACTTTCTTCAAAGTGGAACTAAATACAAATTTCAAAATAGGTAAGAGGAAATAATTTAATTATATTTATGGAAGTTATGTTTTAAAAAATAATACTTCGCATAATTCTGAGTGTGCTGTTGGTGTCCACTTATCTCGCCGACAGTTTTGCAACCATTTGTCCCTTCTTTCTTTTTCTTTAGGGAAACGGAATAGTTTTGTTTTATTTTTCCGGGAGTTGCTGCAATTTGGCGCAGTACAAGCTCCCATTATTAAACAAATATTACAAACTAATGTACTACCTACCTATACACAATTAATTAAATATAATATATATAAAATAATTAATAAAGTAAAATCTTCTATATTAATTATACTATATTATGAAATATAAAAATTAAAATAAAAACGTGAAATCGTAAAACGTGATTGCCCGCGTTTTGCGTTTATAATTATAATATCATCATAATCATTGTTGTTGCTTATAAGTCGCAAAATGGCGGCATAGCATACCCATTATATATAGAGCCTTAGAGAGACTAGATCTCTAGTCTTCATGGTAATAAAGTACAAAGTACAGTCTACAGATTATAACCTGTGGTATAGGTACCTATGTAATAGTCTCACGCTACGATGCATGTACTAAGATAGGTAGTAAGATCTAAGTATGTACATGCAAGTAATAGAATGGTCCATTGACCCTTTATGAACACAGACAGATGAAAAAAAATTAGAGCACACAACTATACCTACAAGGTGGATAATCATTTTCTAGTCTCATTAATCAGTCTGTGATCCAGTGTTGTAGATATAAATAGTGTGCAATATAGTTCAATATAGAATCAGAATAGATACTCCATGAGATCATGAATAAAATATCTATAATCATGAAATAGAGTAACTACCATGGGCGTATTTAAGGGGTGGCTAGGGGGGCTTAGCCCCCCAGTGTGTTGGTTAAGCCCCCTTCGTCAAAATAAATGTGATTCTATATAAATGTTTTATATTTTAAATTACAATGTAATTTAGTTTTTGATTTGAAAACTGGATTAATTATACCATATTATATTTATAATTAATTTTTTTACAATTATTTTATTATTTGAAATTTTTTTTATACATTATACAATATAATCATTAAAAGTTATAGTAAAAAAATTTTTTTTGGGCTTTAGCCCCCCCTGTATTGTAACTCTAAATACGCCCATGGTAACTACAGTCTACAAATATGCATAACTAAATAAAAAATATACTTTGCCAATTCCATGGTGAACATACTGTGTACAGAAAAGTACGCCATAATCATGGTCTTCCATACATTTCTAAAATTTAGATTATGTTTAATTCTTTGAAATAACATAGGCACAAAACAAATTCAACAAAGTACCTAGTTATTTTAAATAAATAATGACAAATATTTAATTACACTAAGAATATTAATTTTGAATACCTAACTTTAAAATGCCTAAATTTTATTTAAATTCCTCAAATATTTAAGAACTAAGAAAGTAAGAGTATAGCTAAGTAAATCAAGTTACGTATGATTTACGCAGGTTAGAAATAATTTCATTTTCGTGTGAATCGAAATGTAATGTAATATATTAATATTACATTGTAAATGTATTATATTAATATTGTTGATATAAAATATATTATAAAGCGAAAAGTGGTTTTTTTTTTATTTGTTGGTACTTCGTTTGACGTGCGGATCACATAACAATATATTATTAATAAGACTAAATATGTATTCGCTACCGATCGTATCGTTGAACATAAAATAAAAAAGAACTGATACTCGTGCCGCAGGGATATAGGTGTGCATATCATAGTATTTGATTATAATTATAATTTAAATGCAATGTTAAACCATTGCATTCGAAAAAACGATTCTGAGCGAAGTTCAGTCAGATAATGTAGGTATTGATTAATAGATTGCCGTTTTTTCGTCATTTTTTCATCGTTTTTTCTAACGTACAGGATCAATTTTGAAAAATTCGAAAAATGACCTAAATAAAGTACCAAGAACATCCACTTTCCTACCGGAAACATATGCTATTTGTGAAAATCGGACCATTATTTCGTGTAGTACAAGTGTCTTCAGTCATAAAAACAAAAAAATATAAATATTAATTTTAAACAGCTATAAAAAAAAATGTTACCATGGATTTTTTAAATATTTTAATATGATGATTCAGACATAGTAAGAAAAAAAAACGAAAAAAAAAAAACGCAAAAAAAAAAACGGCGGTCACCCATCCGCTGTCGATGCCTGGCGACGGAGCTCAACACCGAGATAGCGTTCAAGAATATTTCGCCGACTACACCACACGCGTTTCCCATAGAGCCACGTTTTTGTGAATGCCAATTTTTCGTCATTTTTTTCATAATATTTTCGTTTAAACTAAAAATATCAACTTTAAACATCTATAAAAAAAAATTGAGACAATGGATTTTTTTAATATTTTGAATTAATGTTAATTAATATATAAATATACTTCAGTAAAATTTTCAGACCTTAATACCAAATAATGCTAATTTTATCAAACATTATATACAAAAACCGAGAATTTTACGAATTCAAGACGCAAACGTATATTTCAATTAAAATATTTTTATATTAAATTAATTATAAATTATAATACTTGTACGTGTATAAAGCACATAATATATAATATATAATAATTGATAACGTTTAAAATTAATTATTTAATCTGTTACATGAATACTACGAGTAATGTAATATTGATAATAATTATAAATGTAAAACACGAATACTTTAGTTATCGAAATCGAATCGCCGTCTATTATAATATATATAGGTACAACTTCCATTTAGATCACGGTACAACAGTTTTTTTTTTTTTTAATTATTAATTATTCTTATTATTTTGTATCAATATAATATAACGTGCATTCTACAGTATTGTACGTATTTTACTCGTATGTTGCTTATTTCTTCTATACCCATATAATATATTTAAATAGTTTAAAATCGTTATTATTATTATTATTATTATTTGACAATTTTATACTCGTATACAATATTATATACCTATTATCGTACGGTGACCAGTAAACAAAAAACCGTTTTAAAGGAGTTTACGAATTCGGGGATCATGGTTACAAAAAATTACGAATTAGTAGCTAACTATTGACACCAATTTGGAGTCTGTAGGTTGATTTTATGTGAT
>JAIUCT010000009.1:6480628-6587317 GCA_021307375.1 Tetraneura akinire
GCTGGGGTAATATTACCCTGGCACCCGTAAACAAAAAACCGTTTTAAAGGGGTTAAAACTAGGTTACGAATTCGGGGATAGTGGTTACAAAAAATTACGAATTAGTTACTAATTCGTGGTACAATTTTTGAGTAAAAATTTTGACCTTGCGGTGTCAGGGTAAGTGACCTCGAAATTTCAGTTTTCGTGAAAAATGCCGTTTTTTCGTCACTTTTTTACCGCTTAGAAAATTTCATATTTCGAAAATACGTTAAGATATATATGTATATCAGTTGCTTCAATAAAATTTTCAAAAATTTTCTAAATTTATTGGTTTTTCTATTAATTTTTATTGTGAAAGTATTGAGAAATAATAAGAAGAATATTCGTTTGAACTAAAAATATCAACTTAAAATAACTATAAAAAAAAATTGAGACTAGGGATTTTTCTAATATTTTAGTATGATGTTAGGTTAGGTTGCTATTCGTGAAAATCGGAGCATTATTTCGGGTCGTAAAAGTGTCTTTAGAATAAAAAAAAAAAAAATAATAATCACACATCATTGTAAAACCAATACATTCTCGCTTCGCTCAGAATCTAAAATACTTGAAATAGAGTTTAAAAAAATAAAATAGACTTTTTTGTGTAACAATGTATTTCAGATGTCAAAATATTTTTACACATTTCACAATAAATCATATATCATCATTGACTAAGTATGAAATACCCTAGGGCTTCTAAAAACGCGAGGCCCTGTCCCCTGTGTATGAGTTGTTTGATCTGTCTCACATTAAATATAAAGATGCAGACCAATGACCATAAAGATAGAATTTGGTTGGAATGTTGAATATTGCTAATACTATACCATAGGGCAGCGTTTCTCAAACTGTGGGTCGCGAGAAGTTTTTTTAATTATACAGATTGTAAGAAATTTATGTTGTTTTTTTTTAAATTGTATAGACTATGGAAGTATAGATTATAGAACTATAATAGAAGTATAAAGTAATATAAGAATTATTACGGGAATTATTACGATGCGTAATAAAATAGAAATTTTTTTTGATTCTGTAAATGTAAAACTGGGGGGTCGCGGTCTTAAAAAGATTGAGAACCACTGCTATAGGGAAATCTGGTATGTAATGAACTAATGATACTGATTACTGAATACAGATACAGAATTTGATGGTTTTTTTTTACGTCGTCAGAGACCGGTCGCGCCTTGGAAACCGTAACTTTATTATGATAAATTATTTATATTGAACGTAGTCTGATAAACGTAAAAATTTTAATCGGTACATTTTATATTTTAAATCGTGATCGGTACATATATTATCTCATGAACTTCGCTCAGAATCGTTTTTCAAATGTAATGATTTATCGCATTCAAATTGTAATCAAAATTCAAGACTATCCTCTTTACACCTGTTCCCAATTTCCCATCCATTGCTTTTTCATTATCACCGCGAGTATAATTATACTTATTGCCTCAATTATTAAAATAAAAATCCAATTATATACATAAGTTTACATCTATAACATAAGTTACATGTATAAACATGGTACGAGGATCATCTAGAAAGTAAGGTTACATTTATAAAAAACACTACAGGCACTTCTCTGCTCTGATTGATATTGTAGTCGTTGGAATATTGGATTGACGTTTTCCACCCATTAACTAATTAAATTTGGTAAACAGATGAAAATCTGATAGTGCCAAACCGGATGAAAGTGGAAGGTGGTTGGTGATAACCTATCCAAAAGGAACTCCTTAAAAATTCGTGACATACTGTGCCTGGCGTTGTCGTGAAGAAGCAAGACACTTCAACATTCCCTTTTGACGGTTTTTTATGTTTCTTCACAGATTTGTGAAGTTATTGCAATATGCCTCATAATTGATGTTTTTATTCTTATGGCATGAATTCAACCAACTCATTTATGAATTCTTCTCGAATAATTAATAGTCTTTTGCTTCTTACATCATCAAGTAGTGTTTTAATACAGTCATCAACAAATAAGAACCTAACTCACTTCGAAACATGCTGTAGACTAATTACCAAGAACTTTTATAAGATTCCGATGGATACTCAAAGCTTTACTATTTTGCACAAATGGTATGTGGTGAGAGTGTTCGTCTTTTCATTTTAAAAGTCAACCGTAACTAAACTAAAAATCTGATTCTTTTTATCAATTTTTACGATCTCCTCTACTTGCCATATAGCCTTACTTTCTGGATAATCATTGTAATGTATTTCTTACAAAATTGTCTAAGGATAATTAAGGACAATGAAGGAAATGGAAACTATTGCTATTATATTATAATTGCAACCATGCTTAATATAATATTTTAAATTAATAAATTTATAAACATTTTTTTGGAAAATATTTATTAAATTTAAACCATTTTTCTCAATAATTTGTTTATAGTATCTTCACGATTTCCAAAATCACCACCTTCAACATAGTGATTGGTCTTCTTACGCCAGCCTCCTGTTGGAGTGTTTAACTATGAAAAAAAAAAATATGGTTTACAAAATAGAATGTCATATTATTTATAGAAGACATAAAGTAAAAGTAAAATTCTATAATAAAACAGTTGCACTAAAAACATACAACATGCAATTTTCTATGAAATTAATATAAAAATACTAATAAATGACTTATACCCTTTTTCCAGACTATCCAATTAAAATATTATAATTGGGTACAAGAAAATTTTACTTTTCTTTTACAGTAAAAAATTCACAATTTGTGTTTTTATGTTAGGTATATAAAAAATTATATATTTATTGGCTACCTATCTGAACACTTCTACTACAGATTCCCGTTTTAAATAATTACTCTTTGAACCTTTTATATAATCACATCTTATATATATTTTTCTAAACTTACATTCAAACATTCTTATGAACATTATTTATTATATTAGAACCGTTAATATTAATAACTGTTATTTTTTAAAAAAAAGGGATAACTATAAAAATTTTAGAACTTTTCTAGTTTACCAGGCATATTTTTTTTTGTATCCCAAGTAAATTAATGAGAAAAAAAAATTTGTGCAAATTATTAGTGGTTTAGCGCGAGAATACCAGGTTTAAATCACAGATAATTTTTGCAATTTTTCTTGGATTTTCAAACATTTGCTTTTGATTTATGATTAATAAGGAATAAGATGTTTTCAAGCGGAAGGGACTTATGGCGAAATTAATATATCAAACATAATACCTAAAACCTATCCCATGCATAACTGGTGCGGATAGTACCTAATTAGTACCACAAGATCAAGTGTGTCAAAAAAATAAGTGATTGTATCAAAAACTACAAAATTTAAAATTTAAAAGCAATTTTTACTTCATGATTGGTACCAATCATATGGGTATAAAAGGTATAAATAATCAAAATTGATTCATTAAGTAGGAAAAATGAACAAAATAAATTTAAATTTTTGAATAAAATGCAAAAAGCTTAGTCGATTATACTAGGTTCGAACTCGAGGTCTTGAATAAAACAGTGACGCACTAAACCACTAGGCAATAAGAGTCATTGAATCAAACTTCAATAAAATAGATTATTCAACCGAATCTTATAAAATTATAAAATTTCAAAAATTGCCATAACTTTCGAAAATAATCGATTGCGTAAAATTTTGATTGCACCACTATTTTTTTTTGATAAAACTACACAAGATCAAAAAAAAAAAGAAAAAGCTGCCCGGTAAACTAGTAATATACCAAAATTTTATCCAGTAACAAACTTCTTTTACCTCTTAACTCATTATGCCTAATAAAATTTCCAGGCACCGAAATAATGTTTGTATATTTAGTTTCATTTTAAGAAGTTATAATTTTTTTTTTCAATTACTTTAACCAATCTACCAGCAGTATTCTATGTACTAATAACACGTATATATAGTATTTTTATTTATAATTCCATTAAGGAGTTCTCCAGACAAAGGGTTTATTGATGGATAGATCTTTGTTCCAGAGATCGTTTAAATAAGGCTCTATTTTGTAATATACATTATGATGAAATTTTTGTTTTGTTGTGACAATCTTAACAAAAGTTATAATATGATCAATGCGTACCCAATATATTGGAAACTACAATTCTCTTTTATTTCAAAACTTGTAAATAACCCCTTTATCCGGAAAACACCTTAATAATTACTAAAATAAGCCACAATGTTTGTATAAATTCAATATAGAAAATATAATTTAAATAACATTAAAACAAATTATATGAAACAATTATTAATTATTCAAAAATATTGAAAAACATAATAATCGCTTAACAATTTTTTTTGCGACAACGTGGAAGATGAAATATAGGTATAATATTACATCATGGATGTGTCAATATATTATGTAAAAACAATGCATTTTAAGTTTACCTTGAATGGCCAGAGAAAATTCATTGCATATTTAAAACGACGATCAGCTCTATACAAACAATGAACTAAATCTTCTGTACATATGATACCGTACTTCCCCAATTTCTTTTCAATCATTTCATTGTTAGTAATTGGAATACGCTGCCCATTGATTTTTGCAAATCCTCGCTTGTAAACCAATTCTCTTACACTCTTCAAATTAGGATATCCCCATGTTACATATGGTTCACAGATTCTCAACATATTTAATGTTGCCTATTAAAATAATTTGTTATGTAAAAATTACAAATATAAATTCATAAATTTTTACTTTGTTCAATTTAATGAAAACTCCATTATTGATTTGGCGCAATCTGAACAACTGCAATACTTTCTTAACTTTTGGAGCTACTTGGTTAACACTAAAATATTATCATATTATAAAAAATAGTCATTTAACACAATATTAAGTTTTAAAAACATACCCACGAATACGAACAATGAATGCCAATTTCGGTTCAGGAGGAATATAGAAATCACCGGCTTTTTTAGCATTACGTACCAAACGTATTTCATCTCTTTCTTTCATTCTAAATTCCTTAACATATGCCTCAGCTCGTTTGAAATACTTTTTAGTCTTCTTGACACGTTCTTTACGTTCCTATTAATAACATAATGACCAAAAAAATTAAACAGTATTTTATATATAAAATATATTAAATTTTGTATTGATATTTTCTAAGTTGTAGAATATTAGTATTGAATAATTTTATAATAAATAGAGTACAATTACATATTTTTTTATTAAATCAAGTTTCAACATACCTCAATAGCTTTCTTTAACTGTTTAAGTTTGAAAGCTGAACGTGCCTTGCGTCTTTTGAGTACGGACTCCGGCACTGCCGGAAGCCTTTTTGGAGTACTAAGTAAAAAAATAAAACATATACATTACTCTGTAGATCAACTAAAATATTTATACACTTTACACTTATACAGTACCTATCCCATATTTATAAAAATATTAAATATTGAATGTTTAAACAATATTTTTTCAAAATGTATTAAAATATACAACAAAAAACAATTTGTTTTGAGGATTGATTCGGATTAATTTTACTTACTTATCAACGTCAGCCATTTTTTAAGATTGAAAAGAAATAAAAAATAATTATATAACAAAACAGCAAACCTACAGGTTCAAGTAAACCATATAAATACTATATAGCATATACTATAAAGTATATAGCAAACGTCTAAAAGAGAAAAAAAAAAATACAAAAACAACTTTAGAGAAAAACTACGTCGCGCAGATGGAGAATTGAAGGAATGCAAATATTGTAAAGTTATAGAAATTAAAATTTCAGGTTAGTTTATAATTTTCTGTATACAGTATGGCCATATTGAACATTGAAGGATATCTTGAGATTATACTGTATTTATGATTTCTTTGGTGTAAATTTGGGACGTTCCCACCGGGAGGCATATAAGCATACCACACATTGCTAGAGACACATTATACGAAATAACGAACCCCCATTGGCTGTATTATGTCATTGATAACTAATAACATTGAGATGTTGATAATAGTAATTTTTATTTTTTACTCATAGGTTGCATAGACAAGTATACTAGGTTGGTTACACCTTAATTTTGAATATTTTGTAGTAATTTAAAATTTAATATTCTGATATTTTTATAATATATTATAATAATTAAGAAAATATGTTTTATCCAACATCGTTTAAATATGAGATTATTAAAAATGACGAAAACAATATAAATATTGTTATAAGATGTGATGCCAAATCAATAGCTGCACTATAGCTGATATAAATGTGTGGGTTGCCGCAATATTATATTTGTGTTCATTATTTATTAATAAATACTACAGTTCTTCTTCTTATTAAATTACCAATGTATACAATTACGTGAATTTCTAATTAACAACATTTAATAGTTTAATACTAACATCAAATCCATTTATTGTTCAATAATACATATAATGAAATATAATAAAGTATGCGCACATTGCATTTCACAATTATTCACGAATAACATAATATTATACTCGTATAATATATTATGATATAAAATTATTATTTTATTATTAGTGATTTACTAATTTCAAATATTTATCCGTAATAAATATTATTATGAATTTCTCAATGTTATCAGTTATCAATAACGTAATACAGCCAATGGAGGCTCGTTATTTCGTATGGGTCTCTAGCAAAGTAGCAATGTGTGGTATGCTTATATGCCACCGGGAGCGCTTACAAAGCAGAAAAATATCCATTCGGATTTCGGATCGATATTTTCGAAAATTAATAAAATTATTACAGGAATAGCCATAGGCGCAAATAGCTAAAAAAAATGGGGGGCTCAAGTCCCCCAAAATATTGGCTACATTTTTAACATATAAAAAAAAAAATAATCAAAATATATTTCAACGTTTTTTAGATTCTGAGCGAAGCGAAGAATGTATTGCTTTTACAATGATGTGTGATTTTTTTTTTTTTATGTCTGTAAACAAAATTACGACCCGAAATAATGCTCCGATTTACACGAATAGGGTATGTTTTCGGTAGCAAAGAGGATGTAGTTGGCACTTTATTTAGGTCATTTTTAGAATTTCTCAAAATCGACCCTAAGCGGTAGAAAAAACTTCGAAAAAATGACGTATAAACGGCATTTTTCACGAAAAATGAAATTTCGACGAATTCGATTTCAATATTTCACGATAACTCGGGCAATTTTAAAGATAGAGACTTGAAAATTTTTTTGGGTATTCACATAGCTACTATATATATGTGAACCGTTACATTAATTTTTCTCTAAAATATAGGACTTTGAATATTTCGTAAAATTTACGTTTTTACGTATATAATGTGTGATAAAATTGTCAATTTTAGGTATTATGGTCTGAAAATTTTACTGAAGTATACTTACATATTACTTAACATTATACTAAAATATTGGAAAAATCCCTAATCTCAATTTTTTTTTATAGCTGCTTTAAGTTGATATTTTTAGTTCAAACGAAAATTATAATTGACTGGACTTCGCTCAGAATCGTTTTTTCGAATGCAATGGTTTATCATTACATTCAAATTATAATTAAAATTAAACGCTATGATTCGCACACCTGCATCCTGTGCGGCAGGAGTATCAGCTCATCTTTTTTTTTCTTTGAACTTTTTTCTTTTACCTCTCTGTTGTTTGTTACAGTATATTGTCTCATTCTCATTATTATATAATTTTGAAATATTATTGTTAACATTTGAGACTTGTGTTCAAAGCAAGGAAATGTTAGTCTTTCTGAATAATTTTCAATAACAAATTCAATAGTGTTATTGAATACATCTAATGTGTTAATACATTTATTAAGACCTTCCTCAGTAGCTGATATTAATTTTAATTTTGAGCGGGAAGAAATAGCCGCTAGTAGAGCTACTGTTGATAATTGACTACACCGACCTCCGCCCACTCTATATCATTTCGTGGACACCCACTCCACACCCTCCCATCTTGTCGTGTCCCGTCCTGTGTATCTTAGTCCGTGATTATAAGATATTACTCTATGGGTGAACTACGCATTATTGGACGATGTGAAGGGTGATAACCCAGCCACTTGCGTATCATAAAGTTCCTGATATACCTATTTATTTTATCATGATCTTTACTATCCATTATCCATTGGCCCATTGTCAATCACAAAATATTGAATAATTTTTAAATTATTATCAAATATCTAATATATACTCTATAGTATTTGACATTTGTCATTACTTATTGTAGTTATTTTTATGCTGTAATCTGATTATGTGGTCCATGACCCGGTATAATTTATAATTCATATACAAGTTTAAAGTTTTAAAGTTTAATGTTTAAATCTAAGTTCGTGATTGAGTTATGATAATATGACAAAATTACTTTATAATATTATATTATAATGATGACTATAATAGTGTAAATCGTATACATTTTTAGTTTTGTAAACAATACTGGTATATTTTAACCTAAGAATGTCATAAAAATTCAGGTACTTATTAGTTTTTCTTGTATTTACTTTTTATTTTTTCTAAGTTATTAGTATAATTTTAAATATGGCATATATGTCATATGCAATTATTATTTTTGAAAAAAGACATAGTTATATATTATTCGATAAATAGTATTTTTAAGTTGGATTTAAGACAATATATTTAGTATTTTACTCGTTATTTTAGTAATAAACTCACTATTGTTCAATATAACAGGTATTAAAAAATTTTTTTTTTTTTTCTGTTTAATGCACTAAACAAGGTATGATAATTGATAAAATTTCCCTAATTTCTATATATTGAACACATATTTGTGATATAGGTATTAAAAAATATAATTAACTAAATTTAGTTAATCTGTAAAAATAGTTTACATAACAAAATAAATAAAAATAAAAAAATATTATAGAAAATATATATAAAAATATTTGATCTAATCATATTTATAATTTAGTTGGTTGATCAAATTATGTTTATCCATATGGGCATTTAATATTTAATTTAATTTATTCATGGTAATTGAAAACAAAAATTAATTTTTTTGGAGTTACTGTCATTTCAATTTAAGATTTTGGTTGTTCTATTTTAAATGGTTTATTTTATGCAGTGAGGGTCGAAAGAGATTATTAGATATAGTTTTGTAATATTTATAATAAAAATTCAATAAATGTCAATTTTAGTTATTTCTTATTACCTAATCGAAATGAATTTACTTATCAAATAGAGGTATATTTTCGATTTTCAGAGCGAAATAGAGCAACAAATGTACAATAGTACAATACTTATTACACAGAACTTATTAAATTATTAAATGAAAATAATTCTTATTAATTATTTGAAAATGTTGAAAAATAGTATAAAACTTACATTGTGTTACAGCGCCTATAGTATGTGACTTGCTATATCATTCATAAACAAAAAAATTTATTGTCATAATTAGAATGATGAAACTCAAAAATTATTAATTTCCATAAAATTTTTGTTTGTCTTATTGTACTAAAACAATATTTTAAGAACAAAACAAATGGTTAAAAAAACTAATATCTAAGTGGTAGCTGAACTTGAATTGTCTAAAACATATTTTATAATATATTAATATTAGCATAATAGTAGAACTATTAATTTATAATATCTTTTTATGTTTAGGTACTATTAAATTAGTAATAATAATAATAATGGAGATAAAAATTAAATTATATAATGAAATAATAACAATTGTATCTTACTAGGTATTAGGTTTATAACAATTTTGTTCTATTTATAACATTAATGTCTTATGTATATATTTCAGATTTAACAATATGTCGATACTAAACACAAAATCTGACCTTGACAGACTTTTCCCATTTGCTAAAAAAAAACCAAATATACCCTCTAAAGTATCAGATAAATTGGATATAAAATCAAATAAACAAATATTGGTTGATGATAAAAAAATTTCTATTCAAAATTCAGAGACAATTCAGTGTGATATTTTAACAGAAAATAATGACAAAATTAAATATATTCAAGATAAATCTTGTAGTGACGAAAGTACTAAAAAAGTTTTATTAGAAACTTTAAATAATAATCCATCACAAAATGATATTTCTGGGGATATTTCTGAAATTAAATCTTTAAATAGGAAATTTTCTAATGTATCTGAGGTTAGTATAGAAGAAATTAAAAAACCTAAAGAAAATTACCAACGTTGGAATATTCCTTTTTCAAGTAAATTCAAAGGCAAAGATTTTGATAAGACTTTGTTAACCATGCAAGATCTTATTTATTACAATCCAGTCACTAATCCTATAATTAAAGAACCAAAAATTGAACAAAATCAAGATGATGATCCAGATGATGATTTATTACCAATTGAATCTGTAAGAAACATTTTAAATATTATTTATAATTAATATCATATAATTTTAGTTTGAGTTGCTTAAAACATTTTAATTATGAAATAGAGTTTTTTCATATGTTAATGATCATCTATAATAAGTATTAATATTAACCTATACACTTAACATTATATTGTTTACTAAAACTAGATTATATGTTTTTTCTATATTAAATAATAATTTATACATAAAATGTTCATTAACATTTTTAAACTACAAGAAATTAATTGGTTTTATATTTTCATGTATTAATAATTATGGAAAGAAAATTCAATTTTTTATTGAAAAATTGAATCTGAATATTATATATTAAATTAAATAAATTTAATAATTAATATTAATAATTTTAATAAAATAAAATAAAATGATAAATCAAATCAAAACTATTTTTTATTTTTCAGGATGAAAAACCGATAATTCCTAATAATTGCATTACTCCGTGTATTAAAGTGAGTGCTGATGGTAAAATAATCATTGATCAAGAAACATTAACATTAAATGAGACTGGTCTTGAAGAAAAACGTGAAGAATTAGCAAAATCTAAAGTAATTGAAGAGTCAGCATTTCATTCAAGAAGTTATTCATATAAGCGTAAAAAAGAGCATTCCAAACAATGGACTAAAGATGAAACTCTTAAATTTTATAAATGTTTGATGAATTTTGGTACAGATTTCTCAATGATTGGACAGTATTTTCTTGATCGTACTCGAGCTCAAATTAAGCGGAAATATAAGACTGAAGAAAAAAAAAATCCTGAACTTATAAATGGTGCTTTGTCTAATACAACACATTATGATAGTGCTTGTATTGAGAATATGTTACAAGATGATAAGCCCAAAGTTATTGAAGACATTAAAATTAGTTCTCAACCATCAGTTTCTCGTAAACGACATCATAAAAATATAACACGATCAGATTGTAGTAGAATGAGTAAATATGCTTATATGATGGAAGAAGAAATTGTACTAAGGAATAAAAGAAAGCTTTCAAATAAAGTTTCTACTGCAAGTAATTTAAAAGAAGAGGTATTAGCTTTGCAGTCCATAAAAGGTAATAAAAAAAAAACTACAGAATCAGTGACAAAAACAAGTACAAACAAAGAATCAAAAGCCATTGAAAAAAAAGAGAAACCCATATTTAAAGTTCGGCGATTACAAGATTTTCATGATGAATATGAAAAAAATATTACTAAGTATGAAAAAGATTCAAATAGTGAATAAATAGTAATAGTAATAAATAAATAATTTTTGTGCCCAAATTTTGTATTGTTAACAATTTGTTACAGATAATAAAACACTTCTCTTATTTTCAATATATCATTTTTGAATCCTAAGCATAACAAAAAAAAATTATTACATAGTATCTCAACATGTATGTCCCTGTAATTAAATTTTGATCTATTACATTTTTAAAAATATGATTTTTGCTATTTATTTATATACAAGCAAGTCGTTTTTTATTGTTATATCTCATTTTTTTGTATACTAAAGGGAATTGCAAGTGGCAAGTTTCCTTTTCTAGCTAATATACGTAAAATATAAGAATTTATGACGTTTTTTATTTCCAATTTTACAACCAAACTAGTAATGCTATAAGATAAGGAATCCAAATTTTGAGTATCTTTTATGGAGAATTTAGACGTTTTTAAAATTTATATCGCATTAAAAGATTGATTATGATACGAGTATAAGCATAACTAACATTGAACAAAGGAAATTTCTAAATTCCTAAATTTCATGTTTGACTGATGGAAAATGAAAATCATTAGGTATTTCCAATCTACAAGTTTCTTTTCAATCACAATTATTTTATTGTATCCAATTAATAAATTCTAATTAAGAGCATCCATAAAGGAACTTGGAGGTCACCAAATGGGAGACATACGAATTAAATAGATCATGTTTTAATAAATTCGAGATTTAGCAACTGCATACAAGATATAAAGATATAAAAACTGTCAGTGGGGCAGACTGTGACTCCAATCATTACCTAGTAAAAGTCAAAATGAAACTAAAATTAAAAAAGAGAGGAAACAACTTTAGACAACTACGATATTTCCAAACTTAAAGATCAAATAGTTGGTAACGTTTTTAAGAATGCTACGCTAAATCAAATTGATAAGATAATTCATACTATTCCTAGTATGATTGACACAGTAGACAATAGGCGGAAAGCTATACAAAGCGCGATCAAGTTAGTATAGAAAACAGTAATAGGTATTAAGAAGAAAAATCCCAGTAAACCATGGTTTAATAAAGTATGGAGAAAGCTCTAAACAAAAGGAAAAACGTCAGAAATACATGATTAAATGCAGTACCGTAGCATTATTTTTGGAGGGGGCACTTCTTTTTTCTCTATAGTTTTTGTAATGCTAGTAGTCTAGTTATATTCTGTGGTACTACCAATTTTTTTCTTTTGACTGTATTATATATATTTAACATAAGAATGTATCTATTAACATTATCGTAAAACATAGATTTTTAAATGTTTATTAATTCAAGTATATATTTGAAAAATTTAAAACTAACACTTTTTTAAATTTGAATTATATAATAATTATTGCTATACCTACCTCTACTTCTGGGGCTTTATTATAAGTTACAATTTGTTTTTTTGAAAAATAATGAAGTAAATTATTAGAACTCCTTTTCATATATGCTTTTTACTCGTATTTTAATTTTACATAAATAAAAAAAGTAAAAATAAGAACAAATTGAAATAATTCTGTAAAATTGAGAAGTGTTTGGCTTTCGATAACGCCGACCAGTTATAACAATTCACAATACAGTTATTTAAAATATTTGATAACTTACCTACTTATTAATAGAGACATAGAGTGATAGAGTATAATATTATTAATGTTGTTGTTGTTATTATTTTTATTATACCACGTTTAGTTTTTACGAATACAATAAAAAGTGATTTTATTATTTTAACATAGATTTACTTTGTAATAAAATATTGATATACCTATTCAATATTTATAAAATTATAAAGTAACTTTTTTTGTACACTACTACACCACAATACAATCCATAAAAAAAAAGTTTCGATGGGGGCACGTGCCCCTAGAGCCCCCCTGGCTACGGCAATGGTTAAATGAATCGTTAAATAAAGAGAAAGAAAAAAGGAAGTGAATAAAATCTTTAAAAATGAAAACGTAGATATACACAAGACATATTAAAGGAATTGAATTAAAACCATCGAGATAATAGAACGAGACAAATATATCAAAATATCAGCAAGATCAATGGAGGTTTCAAGAAACTGAATAATTTCTTAGCAGGAGAGGATGGAACACTAATAACACCACAGCAGGATATAAAGGAAAAATGGACTGAATACTTTCCAAATTTGCTTAATTGCGAAGAACCCGCAGAGATGTTTCTTTGGACACAGATAGTATACAACGAGAAGTACTGCCCTCCACCAACAAGACAAGAAATCGAATGGCTGATTAAAAAACTAAAGAACAATAAATCGTCTGAATTAGATGGGATTCAGAGTGTGATTTTAAAAGCACTAAATGGTGAAAAAATTACGTACATACATAAGCTAATGGAGCACATTTGGGAAGATGAGCATGAGATAATACCAAAGGATTGGAATTCAATAATTCAGCATTAATTTGCCCAGTACACAAGAAGGAGACCCACTTGACTGTAACAACTATAGAGATAGATATTGCATTGCTGACCGTCAGCTACAACTGCTACAAGATTTTGGCGTACTGCATTCTAGATAGGAAAAACGGAAGAATTATTGGGGGATTACCAATGTGGTTTTAGACAGAATAGGTCAACCACGGATTAGATTTTAACTTGAGAAGTCGAGACAAATTTTTCAAAAAGCATGGGAATTTGATAAAAATCTATGCGTATTATTCGTAGACTTTAAAGTAAGGCCTACTCGATTCATAGACTAATAATAGTATAATAATAGTCTTATAAATATAATGAAAGAATTTAGTTTTCCAAAGAAATTAGTAAACCTAGTTGAAGCTACCCTAAAATATACCGAGATTAAAGTGAAAACAGCAAATAATGCTACAGAACCGATCAGACATCAGAGTAATAACGAGACTAAGATAAGGGGATGCACTTTCACCCGTTCACAAGACCGTCAACGTTTGGTCTTTAAAAATAATAAAATATCTGAAATAAAATGTGTCCCATCACCTATTTATATAATAGCAGTCTAGCACTACCCAGATTTTTAGGGAGATAAAAATTATTTATTTTTACGACCAAGATTCGCAGATTTTACATATTATTCGTAAGGCCGAGGGGATAAACAAAAATATGTTTTTTACCATACGATGGAATACCTGCACCAATTGTTCACTAAGAAAAATATGTTTATCGTATTCCTAAATGCGCGAAAAAAATAAGAAATGTCCGCGTCGATTTTGACTTGTCAAGGCATCTACTCGCCTGTCACTGTCAGTATATAGATTTGAATAATATTAGGTAAATATATAAGAAAAACAAATAAAAATATATGTATCTTAATAACCGTAAAACGTCAGTAGTAAACACCTAGTCTACTACATTATATTTCAACATTTTACAACGTTAAATAAAATTGACAAAAAAATTTAAAAATTATATTAAGCTCAAATACATATTACTTAATTTAGTTCCAAATAATTGTGAATATTACAATTTTTTTTTCTGTAGTTGTTTAAAGTATAAAAATATGAGATGATACAGCTATGAAAGGGATACAAGTCTAAAGAGGATAGTGTTGATTTTAATTAAAATTTAAATGCAATGTTAAATCATTATATCCGAAAAATGATTATGAGTGAAGTACTGTGAGATTTGGGTATGTAGTGACTCATTTAAAGGATTTATGGGCATTTTTATTGATTTTATTAACTGATAAATGTAAAAATTGTAATCAATACATAATATATTATCTGTTAAATTTCTCTCAAAATCGTATTTTCGAATGTAATGATTTATCATTGCATTCAAATTTTAAGCAAAATTCAACACTATTCTCTTTACACCTATATCACTTATTAGCGAACAGTACTACTAGTAGTAGTATTAGCTCTTTTTAAAAATTTAATGAAATATTTTATAATAATTTTATTTGCTGTATATCATATTTCAGTATTTCACTTTTGTTTAAATCACAATTATTTATTGTATTATTTATTATTATTATTATTTATTTGATTGAAGCATGGATTGAAGTATATCTTGTTAACCGTATTGTTTATTATATTTCGATATTTTTTATTGGATTATTCAGATTTTCCTCTACTGTGAATTTTATTTGGTAGTCTAATATATGGAACTCAGAATAATCTAAAAATAATAAATATATATGTCAGTTTAATCTATAAATCAGTTGAATTCCTAATTTCCTATTAAAAAAAAAAAATTGATAAGTGTAAACACTTTAATTTATTTATTTTTATACTGTTTAACAAATGTTCAGGACTTCTTATTGGTGCTTCCACTAAAATCCCATTAAACTATTTTGTATCATATATATTACATTTATTCGTTTCCATAACCATATAATTAATATATTAATTAATTATAAGTAAATCAATTACACAAATATTGATTATCAAGTACCTACATCAAGTGTATTCATCTAACTATGCAAAATAAATAAATAAAATAAACCCTACCCTAATCTGGAGTAGGTATTCTTATTGTTTTTAATTCTTTTTTTATTTTATTTTAAGTGCATATTAAAAAAATAATAATTAAAAATAGTACTTGTTTATTTTTAATATATTGTAAATACAATTTTTATACATAAAAGATCATAAGTTTTTAACAGGAAATGGGGAACGTGTTGTGTAGTCGGCGTGTCATCCGCGTAAGTTATCGAGGTATAAAGCACCGTAGCCAAGGCACCAACAGCGGATGGGTATCCCCTCCCCTACCAGGCATGTCAGAAACCTATAAGGTGCCTAATAAAAATTCTGCCAACAGGTATCCCCAGTATCACAAGAGTAGTAGTAGTGGTAGTAGTAACAGGAAATATCTGTGTGGGACTATAAGTCTTTCAATTATACAAAATGCGAGTTTTATTGCTGTTATGTCAAACAAAAATATTTAATGATACTTCTTAGCATGAATGCTCTATGTATATAAATATATATTATGTGTAATTGATTTTATCGTGATTCAATTCTATGCAGTCTCTAATTTTTATAAAATTTACATTTTATTAAAAGTTTATCTTACTACTTTCTATTTTTAAATATTATGAATAGTTTCCCATATTTCATGCCAATATCTCTATAGTCTATTTGATAAAAGTATTGAAATTTAAAAATTAACAAAATAATATATTTATCATTAATATTGTAATAAATTAATAGTTGATATTCAGCAATAAATTTGCTTATATAGAAAAACTCCAAAGAATCATTTTATTGGAACATTATATTCAATTACAATATCTTTAAAATTAGTTGTATAACAATATTACAATAATCATAAATTTTTAAATGAACACATTAAAATTCAAGTATTTATCATAACTTTGGTACATTTAAAATATAACATTTTTATAAGAAACTAATCACATATAAATTATAAAATTGAAAAATAAGTATTAGATAAATTTATCAGGAATAATCTAATATTTTACTGAATTATATCTTATCTACTTTCGGCTATAAAATATTTAATGTAAAAAAAAATAAAAATAAAAATTTAATATTAACATTATATTGATATAATTATTTTCCGTATTATTTAAATAATTTTAGTTTATTCTAATATAATATAATTTATAATGAAATCAATATTTGTTTGAATAATATAAAAAAATTTAAATGAACTCAGATCACATATTTTATTAAATATATAATGCATACATCACAGAAACATATCTATTATACAGATTCTACTTACTAAAAGCATGGCAGTGGTAGTAAAATACTTGCATTTAAATATTAAGTATGTAGACTTAAATTTTATAAATATATTATCTAAATACAATGAGTTTATCTTTAATTTATAAATTATAGTACATTTTGAATAATATATTTTTATTGATAAAATGACTTTATTTTAGAGCTAACTAAAAAAATATAATTCAATTGAATTTTTCATATAATATTAAATGATTAGAACGAAATATTTTTTAAAAAAACATACATTTTAGGTTTAAAAAAATGGTTTTTACCATTTTCATATCTGAACATAAAATGAAACAATTTTTGTAAACTAAACTCCAACTGAATATGTTACTTAAAATTAAAAATTAATCTAAAAAACAACTTTTGAATATTTATATATACCTAAATTATCACAATTATTATATTTGGTTTACTAAACAAATTAATTAATATGCATTTTTAGCCAAGTCCAAAAACCATGAACAAAACCATACAAACGTAATCTATTAGATGTTATTGCATGCTTTGTGTTCATTAACATGGTTATATATCAGGAAACCATTGGATGACTGGTTGCTGATGCAGAGTCATCATCAAATGGAAAATCATCACTAATCCAATCTCCTTCGTCAGACATTGTAATAGATGTGTACACCATATGACGTCGTTCAGCAGCAGACATTGAGAAATGACTGATAGACAAATATAAAAATACATAATGGTCATTGTCTAAGACACTCAACGAGTATGTCAAAATTACAAACAATTATTGTAGAACATGCATATTATTAAATCAATAAATTACAATGAAACATTTTTAATATTGCATAAATATATATGTGTATATATATATATACATATTTACACACGCACACACACATATTAACTATTTAACTAAATTTACATAAAATATGCACATATAAAAAGTAATGCTTACATTTTATTAATTTATTATGTTAAAAACAATATTTTGGATACAAATAAACAAAATAATTTCTAATTAAGAATATACAGTATTTTTTAAAAAAACAATATTGTCATTACTCATTACTATACTTGTTTTTGAAATAAAAATAGTCATCACTAAATAAAATAATTTGTAAAAATAGATGTTTTATCACTTTACCCATATATTTTAAATGATAATTAATAATTACACATTTCAATACAAAAAAAATTCACAAGCCAAATATAAACAATTAACATATGTAAATAAATGAACGAAGCATTAATAATATAAATAAAACAACTAGATTTTTACGGTATTAAACTATATTTGTGAACATAATATTTATAAAAACCAGAATAAAATTACAGTTTACAAGATCAGTTTTCAGATATTACCTGATGACTGCTTGTTGGTGTTCACTTATTTTATCACCAGCCGATTTTTCAAACATTTTCTCAACTTCCATTTGTGTATTTTGGAGGATATCGCAAATCTAATTAAAAAATAGAAATGTGTATAGCACTAATTTAAATTCATTGATATAAAAAACTAAAGGCATAATACTTGACGTAATAATACTACCCAGAAGATAAATTGAAGTCACAATAATTAATCTTCAATAAAAATTTAACTTAATTTATTAAAATTTAATTTTTTATAACCCTATATTTTAATTTATTATTAAAATAGTTTTATATCCGAGTATATTTTCCTGTGCACAGTGTTAAACACATGTGTTAAAAATTTGGTTGGATTTACACATATCTGCTTGAGTACAATAATTCAAATAGGGCAAGATTGTGGCAATTGATTTAATAATAAAAAGTTAAAATTATAAATTATGAATACGATCTTAATTACAACAATATTTATTAACATCAATTTATTATTTTACAATTTAAATATTTAACACAATTATTTCAAGTTATTATTTGATTACAGGCAAAATAGAATGTACAAAATATGAATGTGTGAAAGATTCAAATTACAATGCATAGAAAAATTGTCTCAGATATAAACAAATATATATATATATATATATATATATATATATATATATACACTTTATTTAAGTAATTAAAAATATTAAAATTCAAATGCAGTTCTAGTCATTGATAAATAACATATGATAAAAGTTCGATATATAATCTAAATACCAAAAGTATAATTTATTAATTTATTAATTAATTATTAATAGTTCAATAAAATAAAATATGTTATCGTTATAAATATGTATTAATTATGTTAAATGATATTAAATGGTTTAAACTTAAAATATTATTGTGAAAACATATTTATCCATAACTTTAAATATTAAATATAAATTAATCCTTACTATACTAACCTAATAACTAAACTAATAAAAAAAAATAAATATATTTATGAATGGATATGTAAAATAAATCATAAGATTTAATATTGTATATATTACATTAAAAATAAAAATTGTAAATTTATTTATAAAAATTAATATACTAAACATAATATGTTATTCTTAACATAATGTAAAAATAATGAACATTATTTAAACAAATTAATTGAAAATATATATAATAACATAATAAATAAATTATATGAAATACATAGGTATAGGTGATAACTAATGAAAAAAAATTGTATGCTTATCCATTTTATCAACTATAATAACTGAAAGCAATTATATCTATAATTTAAAACGTTATTGTCCCTAGATTAGCCGTAATAATATTTGTCTTGGTACTTTTTGAACAGACCTCGTATGTTAAATAAAAATAAAAATAAAAATAATAATAATAATAATAATAATAATAATAATAAACATTATAACAATCATAAATTATCAGACATAATTTCAAAATGTATTTTAAAATGATATATAAATCCATTCATAAATAATCTATTCAATTTATAAACCATTAAAATCATATATGAATATAAAATACTGATAAGTTTAATTCATTTATAACTACATGTAACCTGTAATTAACAAATTATTATTTTTATTACTAAATTTTCTACAAGGTACAATATATTTTAAGTAAAAATATCATATATTTCTCTCCTAATTTAAAACTAAATCACACTCTTTATATATATATATATATGTTTTATAATTATTAAGAAAACTAAAATTAATATTATTCTTATTTCATTAAAACAAACAATAATATTTAAATTAAAAGCAAAATATTAATATCTTCAATGTTTAATTAAAAACTTGATTTAATTAAATATTTATAATATACATTAATATTGTTTACCTTTCTAAAAATCTAAATAAAATAACTGGGCTTTATTATGATTACTGTAACTTTTTATATCTTTTAAATATTTTTATAAAAAGTACTTAATTTTATTGAATATAAAAATTTGATTAGATATAAATACACATTCTAATTAAATATAAAAAGACCTAATGTTACAACAGAATGAAACAGTAATCATTTATCTAATTTCCATTTAAAGAAAAGGCTATACTAGTTTTATAATTACTTCATATTGATAAAAACACTTGAATTCACATGCTAAGAAACTCCACACACTAATACCACCCACTTACAAAATTTAACATTTTTATAGGCGAAATACACATTTCTGAAGCACCACAGAATTGGCTCCTTAATAATTATTAAAAGAATAAATAATTAATTAATTAAAATGATTGATGTTTATAATAAAAAATTATTTTAATTAATTAATTATTAATTGTTATCTATAATCATTATTCAATTTTTATTGAAAAATTATAATTATTATTGTAAAATTTGAAGAAGCATTTAAATAAATATTTTTTACATACTATAAAAAACATTTATTTAATTTTAATGTGCATAATGAATGCATGGGGAATCTCAATTATATTACAGGTGCTATAATTTGTCAAAAAGTACGATTTTAATTGTACATACAATTTATACATTATATAAGTTCACTCATAATAATAGAAATTCCAAAATAATTTAGGCTTCCTCAATAATATTAGTAACACAAAAAATCTGTGCATATAAATTTAAAAAATATATAAATACATTATATTCTATTAATTGGCAAATTTTTTAATAAATAGTCATTTTAGAAAAATACCTTATTCAATAACAATAATCCATATAAATTATATTTCTGAACTAACTCAAAAACTTTCAAACTTTCAGTCCGAACTAATATATTAGAGTCTAGGTTTTTAGACTTTATTTTTTATCATAGAATAATTAATATAAATTAAAATAACATATGTTTATATAATCAAATGTATTTTGTTACCAACACAACTGGTGGACAATTTTTTCATAATTATAATTTTTATTTTAGTGTAATAAGTATACAAAAAGCTCACATATAGATTTAGTGTTACAGGATTATTTGGTAGTTTTATTTACATAGTTTCATTAAACCAAAATACTACCAGTTGTATTAATATCCAGTCACGTTTAATTTGAAAAATACTGTAAAATGTTTTTATTTAATAATTAGTTTTTTAAAAAAATTACCAAGACACAATAATTAATTTAATATATGACAATTATAATAACTTAATATTATTTTTATTTAGAATTATTGAAATTCAATTTTATAATAATAAAATATACTCTTTAACTTGCCATTTCTAGATAAGTTCTATCTCATAATTTAAATTTGTAAAAAACGAATATTTTATATTCTTATAATAAAATCATATATAATTATTAATTACTTTTGGTTGTTCTTCATCAACTTTTGGCACTTCTAGATGAACTTTTAATTGACATAATTTTTCTAATATTGCAATGCCTTTAAAATAAAATAATAACATTATATACTATTAATATAAATGAATAGTATAAATCATATTATAAAAAAATGGAACGGGTGTGTATTTGAATTATTACTAAAATTTTTTATTTAAAATTGTAATTATTGGTAATTCTGGAGTTACCATAACTGAGTAAGTAACGTGAATATTATTATAATACTAATTACTAAAAATTTTAACACTTAAATATTTATTTTTATTAATAAAGTTATATAGATTAAATTCTTACCTTCTTCTCTCTTTTTACTATATTTACATTCCCAAGCATCAAAAAGCATGTTATAATATCTGGGTCCATCAAAAAATTGATGATATTTATAAGAAGAAGTAGTTGGAAATACTTTTTGAAATCTAAAAATTACAAATACTTAATAAACTTCTCTTACAGACAAAAATATATTACAGTGAATTTCATAAACCATATCATTCAAGAATAATTTGGTAAAATTATATATGGAAATTAATAATTATTTAATTATCTGACCATCATCAATACTCAATAGTATAAATTACACATAAATATTATTTTTGTAATTTATATTTTTTGGCAATAATATACTTTTGTAATACATTTGTATTTTTTAAATAATTATATAATAATTAAAATGATCCTAAATGATTAATTTAATGGTTTCTTGAAACCTACTATTAGTAAAACACATAAGTATACATACGATCCAATTTGAGTAAATTCATCTTCATAAGCAATGAGATGACGAACATCATCTGGTAATAAATCATCTAATATGCTATCAATGTACTAAAAATAATATATAACAGTAAAATATATAATAAATTATATTAATAATAGTTAATTATAATATTAGTTATTAGTTAATAACATTTACTAGTAATAAATTTAATAGTGATTTTTATTTAAAAAATGTTTTACTTCATCTCTTGATTCCATATTAGTGTAATATTCTTGTTTCTCTTGTTCCTTAGTAGATAAATTGAATGTATATAATCGTTTATCATAACATAACGGTGAATTAACACCTAACATTTTGAGTAAAGTATTCTACATAAACATTTTATACGTTATCAACAATAATTTTTAATGAGTTAAATTTATTATAAACTATATAATTTACATGTGTACTAGGAGACATTTTATTTGGTATATGGTAACCAACCATATTCATCAGGTCTTTAACTAATGGTCCCTTTACTGCTAAGTCAAGTGGGGAAGATGAATGTAATGAAGGCGATATATTAACCTAACATTATATTTATTTAATATTATTAAATAACTGAATCAAAAATAATTATAATTTTACCTCTAATATCCAAGGTTTAAGATATTCATCAAACAAAACATCAATACCAAATAACTCGTATGCATTATATCTATTACTTAAATTAGAACGACACATTTGCATCATAGGTGATTCACCACTAATAACAGTCTTTACAACCAAATCAGCTAAACTGTCCCATAATTTTTTAACTTCAATTTTACGTTCTTTCTCCATATAAGTCCATAACGATTTTAATGTCCTAAATTATATATAATTAATAAGTATTATAGTAACTATGTGTATTAATATAATCAGTTGAATGAACATAAATTAATTAAATTAAATATTTACCATTTATGACCTTGACAAGCATCAGCATCTTCATTTTGAGTATATTGACTACTCAACCTATTAATACTATAATTTGTCAAATGCATATACCGGTCAGAAATAGTAGTAAGATCAGATGAATACTTGACTGAAAATATATAATAAAATAAATAAAATAATTTCTAATATACAATAAAATTTGCTGAACCTGATGCAAATCGTACAAGTCCATTGTCATATAAATATAATCGAAGTGGATCAATTGAAGTAATAAGTATATATAATCTTAAATCAAATTTAGTATCGTTGATTAAATATGGGTTATCAATGTATCTTTGAACAACTAATGGTACTTTTTTAGGTATCTGATTCCATTTTGATATCACACGAATTCCAGTACCTCTTGCTGATGCTGGCTATAAATAATTAATATATTAAACAAATATATAACAAATCTTTTTAAAAATATTACAGGTTTAACAATCCATTTATCCTCATCATTTTTCTCCCAAACTTGTCGTAAAAGTCTAGCTTCTTGAGGTAATATATATGAAGTAGGTATAAATCCAAATTGATCTTTACCATATTTTAACATTAATCTGTGTAAATTTTTCCATAATCTATCTTTGCGCCCTATTTGAAATGTTCCAGGAAAATGATTAAGTTTTTGCTGATCACGTAGTGTTTTAAAGCATAATGATTTCATATGTTTACCCCAAGTACCAACCCAATCATTAGATTCTAAAAATAATAATACAAATAATTAAATACTATATTTAATATATTAAAAATAATAAAATATAATTAGTAAGGAAAAATAATACTAGCAAACTTACGGGATCGAGGTAACATCATTAATTCATTAGGTGGAGGAATAATACCACAAAAAGCATCAATAATAGGAGGTGTAACACCACAGGAATTTTGTAAGGAAATTGAATTTTCATTAGATTGATTTGTCATAAGAGAAGAATCATTTACATCATGAACTAAACTATGCTCACTTCTAACTAATTTAAAGCCACTATTTTGAATAGTTCGACGAACTACAATTGGAGTAATCGAACTCAATTTCCACTTCAATAATTTCTGCAAAGGTAATGGAAATGATTCACCTATAACAATAATAATAATACAATTTTTAAAACTTGAAACCATTAAGAATAAATTACCCTTTATATCATGTGAAGAAAATCGAATATAAGGTGGCATATTTGAAAATAAACTAGACCTTAACGCTGAGTGTTGTTCAAAATTCTCATTTTGCTTATGGGCATCTAAAATTTTGTAATATTAAAAATTTGTTTAATTATTATAAATTTTATATAAATCTAATAAATATATATATAAATGTATATAATTTTAATAAATCACAAAAATAATTAAGTTTGTATTGTAAATGTTTCATACCTGTAAACAAATGGTCAAAAGCTAATTTATTTGATTCACCAATTATCACATCATGTTCTATATTTTTATTAAGAGTTTGCACTGGAGAAGATTTTACATTTTTTTGAATATTTACTAAAAATATAACAATTTATAAATTAATATTAACAAATATACTGTATAATGTTTTGAAGTATTATTTACTTTCAGATGTTAATTCCAAGGATGTATTATTTAATAAATTACTATTCAATGAACTGAAATAAAATAAATTGCCTTAAAAATAAAATATAACATTGTTTAATTAATTTTATTCTTACTTAACAGGAAATACAGAAGTACTATTTGGAATATCAACTTTTCTTATTTTAACATTCAATTTCTTATTATTTACATCAATTAATTTTGATTGTTCTTTTCCAAAGATATCATTACTATTCAGTAATAGTTCTGTTTGAGGATTCATATTATTACTTATATTAATATCTTTAATATCTTTAAATTCTTTAGTAATCAAAGATGTTTCTTTTAGTTTAGAAGTATCATTAATATTCTTTGTTTTCATTATATCTTTTGTTTCATGTATTTGAGAAGATATTTTTACATGATTATTAAATATTTTCCGATTTGGTATATCAATGAGATCTTTATTCATTGGACTTTGATTATTAAAATGGTTATTTGTAATTGAAGATATGCCCCCTGATTTTTGGGTAGAATTTGAAAAAGTAAGAGGCTTGGGAGGAATGGTTGGTAATATCTAAAAAATAAATTAATGTTTTAAATTTAAAATATGTGTTTACTGATATACTTACTTTGCGTTGGCGATGAATAGGAGGTTGTCTTATAGGTGTATCATAGCTTTTAATTGTAGAGTAGTTAAATAGATCAACATTTCTCAACTCTTCTCGATTTATATTGTTTTCATTTTCTTCCCATGGTCTTAAATTATTACGACATAGAAAGACCTCATTATGTCTATCAGTTGGTTCTACTTCATATATAGATTTTTGTGTTGTATAATCTTTCATTTTGTTTCCTAGTACATTAATAATTAAAATGACGACTAAATTTATATATATATATATATATGTATAAGAAATTCATAATAAATTTTTAAATTTCTAAATAATTAAAATTCAATTATAACTACTTGCCTATTGATTGAGGAGATCTAGATAAAGTAGTTGAGAAATTTAAATTGTCCAAAGTAGGATCAGTATCTAAAATTGGATATGGTGTTAACTTTAATAATCTTTCTGAATTATGATCCATATTTTGATGTAAATTAGAATGAATAGTTTGTATACGATCTACAGGACATCGTCGATCTTTAATACCATCTAATGAGAACACATTATGCTCTTGGTGTGTATCAAGAGGTCGAGATCTCTTTATTTTATTCATATGAACATTACATACAGGACAAAAACAATTTTCTGGTACACTTCCATTATGCTCGTGATTATTAATCATCTCCTTGGTTAACATTGAATATGATTTATTGTTCATTTTCTATACTGATATTTTATAATTGTAATGATAAAATAATTGTTAAGACTAGCCTGTCTGAAAATAAAAAATAAATATATAAATAATAATATGAGTCAATAAAATAATGATACAATATTATGATATTTGGTAATATCATGGATACTTCACAAAGAATTAATAAATGCTTAGAATTGAAAAAAATAAATGTAAAGTAATTTTATTTTACTGACAAAATATAAAAGTCCTATAAAAAAATTGTTTTCCATTAATAATATAAGGCAATACAAGTTTTATTTACAATAATATAAAAATATATTGAACAGAAGAAAAGTATAAGGTGAGATGTAGTTTAAATAAATGAGGTCAGTAGTTAGATAATGGTATGTACAAGTAGGTATACTTGGCACATTTCAATAATTTAATGTGTACAAGTGATCTACCATTTATAGATTGAGATTAAAAAAAGGTAACTTATAATTATACCAATAGTAATTTTTTACAACATAAAAAGGTATTACCCAAATAATAATTGGTAAGATTACATATACATTTAAATATAATATACCTATCCATTGATAATAATTCCTAACTATCATAAATAAAATGAATTTAACTCCTATAAATCTATTTAGGTAATATACTAATATCTGCCTAACCTATATTTAATAGAAATTTTAAATACTTTAAATTAAATTAATATGACACTAATTCTGCTAAATAATTATTTTAGGTACCTATTCTATCTAACAGGCTATAAAATAATTTTGGCATCTATACAACAAATATATAGTTATTACTTGTTACATAGATATATGTATATATATATGGTGTATATGGTAGTTATATATACATATATAACTACCCTAGTTATACAGATATTTATACAATTAGGTATAATTGTTTATAAATATTAATTAAAAATAGTATATTTATAATAATAAACGTTATTACTTACTGTTAAAAACTCATTAATTTATAATTTGAAAAAATATATATATTTATTTAGTTATCTAGGTATCCAAATACATTTAATTTTTAAATAGATAGGTATCTACATTTTTAATAATATATAGAAACAGATTCTTACGTCATTAAACAAAATTAATTTCAAAAATCTAATTTATAACATTTTAATGCATACAAATTGTAAATGAAAGCAAAAATATTATTGGTGAAATCATAAATGTAATATTTAAATATTTACCATAGAAATTGTAATATATATATATAAACGTTTAAAAAATAATTATAAATAAATATACAAATTATGAACATAAACAATAAGTTAAACATAAACAGTAAAAACAATATAAATAATACAAATCAATTATAAAGTGAATAAATTTCAGTAGTTTTTTTAAGTTTAAAAGCATTTAGGGAAAAATTATTTACTTGGATTTAATACATAATACGAATACCTATATAAAAAAAGTATAATTTAATTAATTAAAAATTTCTAATAAAAAATATACATAACCAAAATTTCTTATAATAATACATTAATTATTACTATATTTATTTAAGTTATTAAGTAAAACAACAATATTTATAATTTTATTACATATTGATGTACAATAGTATACTCACAAGTAAAAATTTATGTAAAAACCAACGTTACGGGATATGTTATATTATATTATAATATATTAAGGAATAATAAATATTTGTTTTTAGAAAAATAAATGAAATGAATTTGATCAAACGATAAAATTAAAAACTTACCATAGATTTAAAGAAATAAAACGATGATGTATCTTCAGGATAGATACCATTTGTTTATAAATACTAAATACAAATCGAGCAAACGATAGCACATCTAACCGCCAAAAGGGACTCGATTTAAACCATTAAAAAACATAACTAATTTATACAACATATTAAAATAAATACTTAATATATTATTAAAAATAGTATACTTGTTGAAGTATTGGCATACAAACGAATCAACGATCACATTTAAATCTTTAAAATGAGCAATTAAACCAACGGCGTGTTATAAACATTGAGCATGAAAAAACGATATTACGAATTTACGATTACGAGGGAGCTCTTATGTACAGTGCAACTACCCACGACAACTGCAACTCTGCGAGTCGGCGACTCTACAGCAAATTGATGGAAGCACGTCGTCAGAGTTGCGACTCGTGTTCCAAGTTCCATTACTGTTCGTCCATTATAGTTATAGTAGTTAATAGTTACTAATTTACTATCATGGATTTTGTAAAAAAAAAAATAAGACTTATAGAGTAGTAAATATATTATAGACTATAGGGTAAGGGTACTACAGTATTACAGGCAAGTAGGTGTTGATAGTTGGTACCTATTATTTAACAATTGAACGAAAACGACCAGTGCTGTCTGTGTGTAAAAAAAAATGTTATATCAAAAGGTTATCAATGTGAACTTAGATACGATTGGTGCGCGCGCACAGCACTCAACCTATGTCTCATACTCTCTCATACTTATTCAACTGCCCCCTGCCAAAGGGCTAAAGCCTGCAGGTCGGCTACAGACCTATTGGCAATTGGCATTATTTAAAATTTTTAACCACGGGTCCGCACTACCACAGACTATAGTTATGTCTTATGTCATATACATTTATAATCTTTACATCTAAACTATATATATAATATATATATTTATGTTTATATTTTGGACTATTGTTCTTTGCCAATAATAAATTATACGATATACGACCTACAGTTACAACTATAGGACACGGACTGAGATAAAAATAGATTATAATTTACTATTTAGTATTTACTTTTACTTATACTTGATAGTAATTAACATTCTTAATTTCCTATATCTTACCTTTTACCTATAGTATTTATTACTTTATTAGCCCTAGCCATTTAATTAGTCATTTCACTAATCTATTATATTTTCTCTGCCACTAGTTCAGTACTTCAACAAAGAAAACTATAGCGTCTATAGTCCTATAATTTTATTTTTGTATTTCGTTATTTCATAGACAAAAAGTCCAACTACAATTAAATTAAAATTATGTAAATAACGAGTTACAAATCATACAATGATAATATGTTATATCAAGAGTCGATAATATAATTAAAAGTACTTGTCACTTGAACATTTTTGCTTATAACTTTTATGCTATTTGACCTATCTGATTGCGAGTTTCTCTGTTCCCATCTGCACAACATTTCTGATCGATTGATACCTTTCATGACCTTTTATGTTCAGCCATTTGCCCTGTAGAGCTGGACAATGGATTAATATAAATTAAGACGGTTTTAGATTCTGAACGAAGCGAAGAATGTATTGGTTTTACAATGATGTGTGATTATTTTTAAATACATTTTTACGACCTGAAATAATACTCTGATTTGCACGAATAGCATATGTTTCCGGTTGGAAAGTGGATGTAATTGATACTTCATTTAGGTCATTTTTCGAATATCTCAAAATCGACACTAAGCGATAAAAAAAAACGACGATAAAACGGCATTTTTCACGAAAATTGAAATTTCGACGAATTCGATTTTAATATTTCACTATAACTCAAGAAATTTTTAAGTTAGAGACTTGATATTTTTTTTGGTTGTTCACATAGCTATTATAAAATACGAGTATGTGGTAAAATTTTGGAACCGTTACTTTAATTTTTCTACATAATATAGGATTTTGAATATTTCATAAAATTCTCGTTTTTACGTATATAATATTTGATAAAATTGGCAATTTTTGGTATTAAGGTCTGAAAATATAACTCTGAAAGTATACTTACATATTACTTAACATCATACTAAAATATTAAAAAAATCCCAAGTCTCAATTTTTTTTATAGCTGTTTTAAGTTGATATTTTTAGTAAAACGAAAATCTTAGACTCCATACGTATAAATAAATATTCTGAAAACACTTTTACTACCCGAAATAATGCTTCGATTTTCACGAATAGCGAGTTTCAGATGTAAAAGTGGATGTAGATGGTACTTTATTTAGGTCATTTTTCGAATTTCTCAAAATTGACTATAAGCGGTAGAAAAACGACGAAAAAACGGTATTTATCACGAAAACTGAAATTTTGACGAATTCAATTTCTATATTTCACGATAACTCAGGAAATTTTTAAGATAGAGACGTTAAATTTTTTTGGGTGTTCACATAGCTACTATATATATGTGGTAAAATTTTGGAACCGTTTGGTTAGGTACATTAATATTAGTATATAGAATTACAGAATGCAGAGAGCGTGACAGAGGCCAGATTATTGTTTATTTATCAATCTTCATGATTAATGATTATCTCTTATCGTCGTTTTGTTAATTTTTTGTTCTATTATCATTTTTAATGCACAGATATCTATTCTGTGTTCATGATTAATTAATAATTTAGCAATTGAATATAGGTTAGTGCTTGATACATTTTTAATCATTAATATAAAATTCCTTAATTATGATAATAGGAAATAAAAAAATCAATTTTTTATAAATTTGTATAAAATATCTATATATTGTGATATTTCCACATTTTCGTTCGAGAAATAATAATTATATCATATATTTCACCGCTTTTATTTGAAAATTGTATTTATCCAACTTATGTAATTTATTATTATTGAAAATGAATTTATAATAAATATATTTAGGTACCTATTATAAAAACAATTATTTTTTATCAGTATACTGGGTTAATGCATATTGTATTTATTAGCATCCTTTTAAATTCCTATCAATTATTAATTTATAAAATATTTAAATGTTATATTATTATGACCAGGGTTCGGGACTTAAAGCATTTGCTTATTTTTTTAGATTGACATTAAATCTAGCAGAGTGCTATGGAAATTTATGTCACGTTGCAACAATTACAAATATGAAATTTGAAAGTGCTTTTTTTTTTGCTTATTTCAATGATTTATTCGAAAAATGCTTTTTCACGCTCTTTTCTTATTTTAATTGCATATTTCCAACTTAACAACGCATGATACTAAAAATTTGGGTTTTTTTTTTAATGTTTGTTGGCAATATAAAAAAAAATTGAAACTAAAAATAATTTTACCATTGTGCATCAATATAATATGTATTGTACCCAAATAGTATTCTCTTAATTTATTAATTTTCTTATTTTATTTTTAACGTTATGTACTTATTGTAGTCACATTATATAGTTACGGGTAATTAAATTATTCTAACACTGTAATAATCTAATTACGTTTTATTTTAGATAAACAAACTATAAATACTCGTATTAATTCCTGACATATAATAAGAAACACAATAATAGTAGATTACCTATTATTTAATTATTAAATTTGTAATTTTAATATGAAAAAAAAATTATATTATAAAGTTTTTATATTTATCTACAAAATTTGCAGTTTTAGACAAAATTTTTTTTTATTACTAAAATTTAGTAATAAATTTTATTACTTTCAGTAAAATTTTAGCATCTTACTTTTTATTTTAATGTTTTGAAGTGCTTATTTGAATGCTTATTTTGAAGTTTTTAGGCGCTTTTATAAGCGCTTATTTTGATGATTTTAAGTGCTTTAAGTCCCGAACCCTGATTATGACGTATTGTATATTTAACTCTAAATTGAAAGAGTTGATCAAAAATTATCTTTAAAAAATTGGTAAAAATGTTTATTGTACCCAACCAATAACTGTATAGTCATAAAATACATTAAGCTAAATGTATAAATTAAATAAATATTAAATAGAATGAAAATATATTATAAAGTAGTAATTTTTAAATACTTTTAGAAAAGGTATTTTACTATAGATTTATAACAATATAAATAATAATAGTCAATAGCAATTTTATAATTTATTTTTAAGTCTTTACATTTTATATATATTATAAAATATTAATTTTTGAATACCTACTTTTAGAAAGGGTATTTTTACCGTAATTATAATATATAATATTAAAATAGTATATATAATATATTATTATTATTATAATATATTTTATAATATAAAACATTTCAATCGTGGTTTCTTTACACATTTTAATACTTTTGAAAATTGCAATTCTCATCACATCACAGTATCACACTATCAACTATAAACAGTATGATACATGATTCTATTTTACCATGACGAAATAACTTATTTTATATTAAAATAACAATACTATATTTTATTATTTAATAATTTATTTCGTCATGTATTTTACTATCTATTCTGTCGAAGTGTCGTTTTATTACTCTATGGTCGTCGGTCGACGGTAATCAAAAATCACAGATATATAAAACAATATTATAACAATATTGTTTTATATATCTGTGTCAAAAATTAAAAAATCATAATTTAATCACAGATCGTTTAATATAATGAGCGCTAGTAGTAGGTTAAAACAGCTGACTTTTGGAGTAACTTTGTGGCCGTAATTTAATTGAGTAATAACACAATAATAGTTGGTCGTGCAACCATATTGATATTAACCGTTAACATAAAACCTATAAATTTAACACTAAAAATTTCGACTTTCCAAAATGTTATCAGTTTATCACATATAATATATAGTGCCTATGTGAACAACCAAACAAATTTTTTTCTAAATTGTTAGAATTTATTATTAATAAAATAATTGTCACTGCACCAAAGAAAAAAATATTTCATAAAAACAATTACGGTCATTTACAATGATACGTATTATCATTAATAATAAATTTATAATCAATGGTATTACGTATAATAAAGTATAATGTAATAAATAATTAAATACCTAATAATCATGCGGCATGCCGGTACACAATTCACCAACAATTCGGCGGGAAGTAAGCATCGCGCATTCGTGTTTATGGTATAATGAATTAATGACTATAATATAATAAATATACCTATTCGTACAATAATATTACCTGTATATTCTTATACACAATCTATTTCAATAAAGGTTCTATTTATATTTCAGTTATATTTTTACTTTCATACAATAACACATTAATATTACTTATTTACGATTGCATTGCCTATCCAAAACTCCGTATATTTATCCATCTGTACACAAATTATTTTATTTTATTATTGCGAATTCCATCAGTACGATGAAAAAAATATTTCGATTTAAATTTAAAAAACAGATTTGAATTTTTTATAAAATAATCTGTTTTCTACATTTATTATTTTTATAAAAAACAAATTATGATATAATATTTATTATTAAAGTTTTATTTTTTAAGTAGAATTTACGAAGTAATTAAAAATTAAATTAAAAATGTATAAAGTAGGATACACAGAAGACTTCATAATAAATTCTAATCTGTTTTGAAAACTAATTTCTGATCATGGAATCGAGCGTACTGATGGAATTCATATAGGGTGTTTGGACTGAAAAAAAATCTAGAGACAGAGGCCTCTTAAAGTCTTTATATGGATTCTTCTTATTATATTATAATATTTTTACAATAATGATTAATAAAAAAAAAAATTTGCAAATTTTGTATAATCATACTTACATATTCGTCAACATGATACCAAAATATTAAAAAAATCCAAAACCTTTTTTTTTATAACTGTTTTAAGTTGATATTTTTAGTTTTTGCTATTAAGGTCTAAAAATTTTACTGAAGTATGTATACATATTACTTAAATCATATTAAAATATTAGAAAAATCTCTATGCTCAATTTTTTTTTATAGCTGTTTTAATTTGAAATTTCAGTAAAATCAATATTTAAATTATTTATATGGATTTTTCTTATTATATTACAATATTTTACAATAATATTAAATAAAATTGACAAATATTTTTTTAAAATATCATTAATGATTAATATAATTAATAAATCTACAATAAATCTAAATTTCCTACATGGTTCTCTAAGGATTTGATTGATGTAGTGTTTCAAAAAAGAAAAGCTCACGCCGTTTTTAAGACAACACGGAATCCACTTGATTATCGTAAATTTTCTCTACTCCGTGCAAAATTTAAGTTTATTTCGAAACAATGTTATAGGAAATTTATCGAATCTACTGAAACAAATTTTTTAACAAATCCAAATAAATTTTGGAACTTTGTCAGAAAGAATAGGTCTCACCATGACATTCCTAAAACAGTTAATCTGAATGGAGTTACCAGTACAAATTGTATCGAAGTTTCTAATTTATTTTCAAAACATTTTAGCTCTGTTTATACCCAGCCTAGAGTTCTAGATAATTTCTCAGTCTCTCCTCATTTACATCATGATCTTCCAAGTAATTGCTTTTTTGATGTCTGTGATGTTGAATTGGGATTAAGTAAATTACGCGGTAACAAGTCAGTAGGTCCTGATGGTTTCTCTGGTGAATTTTTGTACATGTTACGTTCATCATTATCATATCCATTGTGGCTTATTTTTCGTAAATCATTGGATGAAGGTATCTATCCAGATCTATTTAAGCTTAGTGCCGTGACACCTATACCTAAGTCTGGAGATAGCTCTAACGTTACCAACTATAGACCCATTTCGTTATCAAGCCATATTGTTAAACTCTTTGATTTATTAGTCTTGCGTTCTATTAAACCATTTATTAATTCGATATTAATTGATGAGCAACATGGTTTTCGATCTGGTCGTTCAACAACTACGAACAGTTTAGTTTTTTCTAATTACATATTTGAAGCTTTTAATAATAGAACTCAAGTAGATGTAATTTATACGGACTTCACCAAGGCGTTTGATCGTGTAGATCATAAGCTATTGATGAGAGTGCTAATAGATACAGGCTTTGGTGAACCATTACTATCATGGTTTGACTCCTATCTACGGGATCGTAAGCAATTTGTAAATGTACTTGGAGTAAAATCAAACATTATTGATGTACTGTCTGGTGTTCCTCAAGGAGGACATCTCTCTCCCTTGTTATTTGCACTATTTGTTAATGATATTAAAAGTTCTCTGGTTAACTGTCGTTTCCTTCTGTTTGCTGATGATCTTAAGTTATTTTTAAAAATTCAGTCTCTTAAGGACTGTTTATTACTACAGGATGATCTCAACTCTCTGGTTTCGTGGGCTAGTAACCGTGGTTTGGAACTTAATATTTCAAAATGCCGTTCAATGTCATTCTATAGGACTCGAGAACAAATTAATTATTCATATATGATTAATGATAATCTATTACTGTCTGCGGGCAATGTGATTACAGATTTGGGTATCGTTTTTGATCGTGAATTAAACTTCCATGCTCATCTTGATAAAATTTGTTGTAAAGCTCTTAAAACGTTAGGTTTTATTAGAAGAATTAGTAGTGAATTTAAATTAGTGTCTTCTTTAAAATCTTTATATTGTGCCTTTGTTAGGTCGATTTTAGAATATGGATCTGTTGTTTGGGATCCGGGTACTTCTTGTGGTAAGAAACAAGTTGAACGTGTTCAACGTAAGTTCCTCAATATTGCAGCGTACAAATTAAAAATTGATCACCCACCCCATGATTATTCTTTAGTCATGCATAGACTTGGCCTGAATACATTAGCTGACAGAAGATTGGAAGCTAATTTGATTTTCCTCAGACGTCTTATTGATGGCCTTGTAGACTCTCCTGAACTATTAGCCCAAATTAACTTTAAAGTTCCATCTTTTCATTCTCGTCAATTAATTATTTTTTCCTTACCCAAATACAATACCAACTATGCAATAAACCAGCCACTATATCGCATGATGAGTATAGCCAATAAGGATCCATCAGCACTACTATATTATTAACTGTTTGTACTTAATATATAATATATAATATTACTATATTGTAATTTGGGCATGTCCCGTATTGTTATAAAATAAATAAATAAATAAATAAATAAATAATTGTAATATTGGTAATATGATTTTTATTCCAATCTAATAAAATAGATCCATTCTATTTAAATCTAATATAATAGATTAAATTAGTGCAAATAGTGCCGTCAGAAATATCATATTTTCAATAAATTTAAAAAAATCCTAAAAATCAACATCTATGGGAGATATTCTCAACAAAATTATCACTCGATAAACTGGCTGTCTTCAATTTTTACTAAAGATAAGAAAATAAGTTTTTTTTTTTAAATTAAAATATTATTATTATTAAATTTAAAAAAAATAATATAAAATAATATTATAATAATTATAATAATATAATAATATAATAATAACATAATATAATAATATAATAATAACATAATATAATAATATAATAATAACATAATATAATAATATAATAATATATTAATATAATATTATAATACTTATAATATAATAATATTATTTATTATTACCTAATTAATAATCAAAAGAAAATAGAATTCAAAAAACTTAATTTTTCGTATATGAGTAGATAATATTATAATGAGTAAATATACCGTGGACACTGTATATAAGTACCTATATACTTATTATATATAAACTATGCAGTATACATAAATGTAGCATTTATTAAAGTGAAATAAAAAGACGATCTGATACTCCTGCCGCAGGGATATAGGTGTAGTCCTATATTTTGTAAAAAAATTAACGTAACGGTTCCAAAATTTTATTACATATATTATATAATACCTATGTGAACACCTACTAAAATTTTTAAGTCTCTTACTTCAAAATTGTCCGAGTCATCGTGAAGTATTGATATCAAATTTGTTAAAATTTCAATTTTCGTGAAATAGGCCGTGCGGACGTTCCGCTCTCTGTTTAACTGAGCCTTAAGCCTTAACCAGCGCCCTTTAACTAGTAACACCCGGGGCAAGGAACCCCACTCGCCCCCCTTAGATCCGGCACTGTAAGTAAGTATATTAAAATCAACATTATTTAGTTGTAGAGAATTTTTTTTAAAAAAGGTGTTACATTTATTTATTATATTTTTCCTGGTATTTGCAATAATTGATAATTTTACATTGTTATGCGTCATGTTCTTTTAAGGGGTTGGAAAGTGGTATAAATTTTAATCGATTTAGAGTTAAAAGCCTGACAAGGACAACAATTTAAGTACTTCCCGTGGTTCGATTTAAAAAAATGTAAACATATTTGACTATACTAGGAAGATTACTTTGCATCGGTCGGAGCATATTTTACATATTTTATATAATTATTTAATTATTTACTATAGAAAATTGAAAAATTTATACAATACCGTTTAACTAGTGAATGTTGTGTTATGTCTAACTTCAATACCCGGGTCCGGGTGTAATATTAGGTATATATAAATATAACTTATTTCATGGTATTTTGTCGGAAGTAATATTGTAAACTGGGTTACACCTTACACCTATGTAAACACGGCAGTGAGTAGATTGGTACAACCATTCTGGTTGGACCATTCATGGTCTAACCTAACGATAAGATTAAGGAAAAGGGAGAGTCTTTTCCGGTTCTCTGTAGACGGTGCAAAGCACCCAAGACGTCCAGAGTATTAAGAGAAGAACATAAGTTCAAAGTTGTGTCATATATATTGTATGTGCTATTCTACTGTACTGATCTGAAGATCATAGCTGTGAATCAGTATCCAAAAAACATCAGGAAAGAACTTTCCAATACTTACAAAATATTATAGAGGTATATAATATAAATATATTAGGTAGGTATTTAATATTTGTTTAAAATAAAAACTATTTTTTTCTCGAAAACCAAAACATCGAGTTCATTATTATTTATTCTTCATTTATCAGGATAAATCATAGAATAATGATAAATACATGACAGTTGTAATATTTAGTATAGATATTTTTTTCATATTTAAAATAATATTTAGTATTTAGTATTTACGTCTAATAATATAATACAGTGTAATATAAACGAATAATGCATGTTTTAACTTTTAACAGATCATAGACTTAAAGAAATAAAAAATGTTTTGTACAACGTTAGTTGTTATAGTTTTAATAACGATTATTACACTAATGCGGTTGAAAATTAGAAGGAAAATAATGTTAGCTGATCGAATAAAGGGACCCAACGGGCGATTCCTTATTGGTTCACTACCATTACTATTACAAGGACCAGTACAATATTTAAACAATTTATTAAAACTCTACCGCAAGTAAGTTAATAATGACCTATTTAATATACATTTTAGTTTTATATTTTTATCAAAGCAAAAATTTTATATTTATTTAGAAACAAATATACGAGTACTTATATGTTTCACTTAGGCAATACATAAAATGTTTACTTGTTGAAACGGTACTTTAGCCCCCAAGCCCCGCGCCCCCCCATTTACGCCTACGAATACAAGTGTTCAAATCATAGTGTTTAATTTTAATTAGAATTTGTGTAATCATAATTTTTTTAATTTATAAGAAGAGTTCTTGTGGATATTAATAAATAAATAAAAACCCAAGTCCACAAAAAATTTACTTTATTATTTTAGTAAATACGTATTTCGACAACGATGTTATCATCTTCAGTACTAAACACAGACTGATCCTCTGATCAATTATCAATATATAAAGTAAAAAATAAAGAGAATAATAAAGTAAATTTTTTGTGGACTTGGATTTTTATTTATTTAATCATAAACCATCGCATTCAAAAATACGATTCTGAACGAAGTATCTGACAGATATGGGTATTCTGGAGACAAGGGATTTTATGTGCATTTATATTAAACTTAGACTTGAAAATTGTATAGAGTGTTCATTTATGTACTATATGTGTGAAAAAATTTTGCGTTTTAAATAAGTTAAGGGATGCAGGTGTAAAGAGTATATAGTGTTGAATTTGGATATTGATAATGGTATGTAGATTTTTGGGTTTTATGGTTATATACCTACTCGTATATATTGAACGTACAGACTGATAAATATAAAAAATATTAATGAATAGGACCTACCTACATATTTTATATAATGAATTTCTTTCAAAATTGTAATTTCTAATGTATTGATTTATCATTGCATTCAAATTTTAATCAAAATTGAACACTATGTCACTATTGTCTTTACATTTGTATCCCTTCCCTTGCTTTTTTAAATTAAAATGTTATTGGTAATTAAATAAAATATTATTTTTAAATTAATCTTATTATTTTATATATTTTTAATAAAATACATTTGGAAATAAAATTACATAGATTGAACTCAATAATAAATTATTAATACACAATAACTCCACAATAGTATAAACTCTAAATAATGGATTGCAAAAATTACTTTTACTTTTCCGCTTTTCCCTCTTTCATGACTATGAATTATAATGTAAGGAACAGACGTAAATTTTTATTATTTACATAATATAAAATATCATAGGTATGAAAAATCTCTATTTAAAATATGGATTTGTAATCAACTATATATTAATCTTACAAAACCGGAAGATATTGAGCAAGTTCTTACCAATCCCAAACTACAAAGAAAATCGAAGGAATATTTGGTGTACAGAGAATCCATTTTAGGACAAGGGATAGCCACAATTGATAATGTTAGAAAATGGAAGTTGAATAGGTAAAATAATTGATATTATGTAATATTGAATATTATTGTATAATAATTGTGGAGTAATAAAATTTAGAAAAATTATTTCCCGAGGATTTAATTTTAATATTATAAAGTCATATATACCGATATTTTACGAAGAAGCTATTGTGTTAAAGGAAATTCTACGAAAGAAATGTGAATTTGAATCTAACGGATGTAACATTAGTATCCCTGTCAGTATGGCAACTATAGAAATGATTGGAAAAACAGCTATTGATGTAACATTTAATGCACAATTTTGTGGCAATCATTTATTCGTTAAAAATTCAAATATAGCTATCCAGGTAAGCAATAATTTTTATTTAAATTAAACATTGATTTAAAAATATTAATAATATTAACATAAATAATTTGTTTTATTATTACGTAATTATTAAAATTATTAAGATTATTTAAAAACAAATTTCATTTATTTATTATTTTAGGCATGGAAATACAGGCTCACACATCCTTGGTATTTAAGTAAAACGTTATTTCGACTGTCCTCCGAATATAAAAATTACGATCAGTCTAAAAAGAATATAACTAAGTTTATAGACAAAGTAATTAATGATAAGGTCGAAGAATTAAATCAAGTAATGAATGATAATAATGATTTAAAATGTGAAGATAATATTGGACAAAAAATGAAACCTGTTGTAGAAATTCTTTTAGAAAATTCTCATAAAATGTCCTACCAGCAATTACGAGATGAGCTAATTACAATTATTGCTGGTAAATATTTATGCAGTAATACCTACATGTACAATATTTATATTAGTAAATATTGATAAATTAAATTTTAAATTCAAATTAGATATTATAATAAAAAGCAAGGGAAAGGATACCGGTGTGAAAGAGAATAAGAGATACAGTGGTGAAGAGGATAATGTTGAATTTTTATTACAATTTGAATGCAATGATAAATCATTATATTCGTGAAAACGATTTTGTGCGAAGTTCATCAGTTAATATATATACCGAATAAAATATTTATACGTATTTATCAGTCTCTATGTTCAATATAAATAATTTATCATTAAACCCCTATTCCCTAAATGAGTCACTTAAATACCCAAATCTGACAGTACTTCGCTCAGAATCGATTTTTGAATATCATTGCATTCAAATTGTAATCAAAATTCAACACTATCCTCTTACATCTGTATCCCTTCCCTTGCTATCGTAATATTAATAATTCACAATTAAGTGGAACTGAGTTAAATAAAATGTATTAAGCTTCAGTGAAATAAATTTTCAAAATTTTTAAAAGAAATTTGTCAATTTTATTTAATATTATTGTAAAATATTGAAATATAAGAAGAATCCATATAAAAATTATAAATATTGATTTTACTGGAATTTCAATTTTATATACCTACCTATAAAAAAAAAAAAAAAAAAAAAAAAAAAAATAGACTTGAGATTTTGGGAACATGTTAAAATATTTATCAGTATACTTCATTAAAATATTCAAAAATTTTCCAAATTTTTTGGCTTTTCTATGATTTTTTATTGTAAAAGTATTGAGAAATAATAAGAATGAATACATGTACGGATTCTGAGATTTTCGTTTAAACTAAAAATATCAATTTTAAACATTAATAAAAAAAAAAAAAAAAAAAAAAAATGAGAGTTGGTACCTATTTATCTAATATTTTTATATGATATTAATTAATATGTCAGTATACTTCAGTAAAATTTTCAGACCTTAAAACCCAAAACTGCCCATTTTATCAAACATTATATTTAGGTAAATAAAAACGAGAATTTTACGAAATATTCAAAGTCCTGCTATATTTTGTAGAAAAATTAACGTACGAGTTCCAAAATTTTATCACATATATATAATGAACACCTAAAAAGCTTTCAAGTCTCTAACTCCAAAATTGCCTGAGTTTTCGTGAAAAATTAAAATCAAATTCGTCGAAATTTCAATTTTCGTGAAAAATGTAGTTTTTCGTCATTTTTTGGTCGTTTTTCCTATCACATAGGGTTAAGTTTGAGAAATTTTAAAAATGACCTAAATAAAGTACCAACTACCTATACCTACATCCCTTTCCCCCAACTCGAAACATAAGCTATTGATGAAAATCATAGTATTATTTCGGGTAGTAAATGTGTTTTCAGACATAAAAAAGAAAAGAAAAAAAATGACACACATTTCTCGCTTCGCTTAAAATCTAAAATTCATATAAACATATTATTCTAGCTGTCTTTTACATTCATAACTTTATAAAATGGATATAAGTCGATTCATGGCGCGTCAATTCATCGAGTGTTATTCATCGTGTATATGTCATAATTAGGGCAGATATATATATGCCCTAAAAATCTACTAAATATGTATGCAGATATGCACTAAAAAGTTCCATAAAATGCACTTAAAAAATGCACGTAAAAAAAACAAAATTAAGTATTAAACTTTAAAACATGATTTATTATTATAGATTATAAAAATAAAAATATTTATTTTGAAACGGCATCTTCGGGATTCAATTTATTAAGTACATTTCGAATAGTTTGAATATGTTCACAATAATATATGCAAGCACTAATCCATGTTCCCCATCTAGTTAGTACAGGAGACGGAGGCAATGGAATACCTGGCGCTTTATTTTTAAACAAATCAATACGATTAGGTGCTTTTAAAAATATTTTTTTTGTATTTGAAATTAGTTCATCGATTTTCGGAAATTGTCCTCGAATTGTTTCTGCTACTCTGTGTAATCCATGTGCCACACACGAAAAATCTAAAATATGTCTTAAAAGTAAATAAAATCCCATGATATGCACTAAAAATTAAAAACTTGTCAAATATGCCGAAATATGCAAAATAAAATTTTAAATATAGCATCGTTAGGCATAGGCGCAACTAGAGCCTAAATATTGGGGGTGCTAAAATTATGTACCTAACAAAAAATAAACCGTGCCCCCACACCATCAAGTGCTATTTCCCAATTATTTATGTCTTTATGAATCACTATTACAATTCTAATTAAACATATTTTATTATTTATAAATTAATATGTGTATTGATTAATATTTTATAAATTTTACTAAAAACTATAACAGATATATATATATTCATTTGCATTTAGATAATTTAACTTACGTAGTTATTTTAATTACGAAATTTTATTTCTTAAATATGTAATGCACATATTGGAATATCCAATAAAATGTCTCTACGTTAAATATAAATGCTATTAAAATCCCTAAATTTGTCAAAAAAATAATAATATCTGAGAGAAAATGTGTTTTTTGACATTACATTCAAATTTTAATCATAATTCAACACTTAACTTTTTAGACAATTGTATCCCTTCCATAATGGTATCAGCTCTTCTATTTATAATTAAAACAGCTATAAAAAATATTTTAAATGTAATATTCACAATAATTAAGAACTGTGTTCAAAAATATTTTATTTATTGTTTCGAAAATTTTTCAAATTTTTCAAAAATTTTTATTGATCATTCATTGATTCATTGATTATCGATTAAACTATAAATATAATTTTCAAACTTCTATAAAGAAAACTATAACTTGGCATTAATCATTAATCTAATTTTTGGGTAATATGATATGAAATATGTGAATATACTTCAGTAAAATACTACCTTGGGTTTAATACCCAAAATTGCCAACTTTAAAAAACGTTTAATAGACAAAACAAGAATTTTAGGTAAAATTAAAAGTGTTATATTTTCTCAAAATATAAAATTAACCGGTTCAAAATTTGTAGACATCAAAACCAAAAATTGTTGACTTTAATAAACATTAATAAAATTTTTTTGATAAATAATACGAATAATTCATATAAAATATTTTAGATTTTCGACTAATGAAAAAATTTCAACTTTAACCTGTTATAAAAAAAAGAATTGAAACTCTTCTATTATTATCAGACAATATCAGTACAGTTTATACATATTAATTACAATTTATATTTTTTCTAAGTTTCATGCAGTATTATCAATTTATTATATTCATAGATTACAATATTATAAGACATTTGAACAAAATAGTTCTAAATAAAACTTTAAAACTTAAAATTGACAGTATTTTACTGTAATTATTATAATAAGACCTAAAGAAAACAAGGGGTGCTAAATATTAACTCAGGGGTGCTAAAGACCCTCTTGCGCCCCCCTAGTTGCGCCTATGTCGTTAGGTCATGAAACACATATTGGTATCAATTAGCTATTTTTAAGATCAAGCACTAAAATTATGCAAAAGCATAAATATATCTGCCCTAGTCATAATAATAAAAAAAAATTCAATTATTTTTTTAAATTAATATTATTATTATTTTTATTGCCTATTTAAAGTAAAATATATACATATTTTAATTGTAAATTGGACATTATGTTTATGTGCTATTCCTTTTAATAGTACGTGGTTGTTCTTTTTTCAAAATTTCTATCACTAAACCAAAAATATCGTTGATTCACCTTATCGAAATGTATGTGTATTTATATGTATATTGGTATATAATATTATATTATTATAAAATACGTATAATCATATCACTTATACTAATCAGATACGTATAATTTATTTTAAGCAATAATTGTGGAATATATAGAATATTCGTATTTAATATGCGATGAATCAGCGTTATTATGATGAATTCATGTGCGATAACTTAACGGGAACTTAGAAAATATAAGAATATGATGTAAATAGTATTTTTTTAAATTCCAAAAAAAAATAGGTATTTAAATAAATGTAAAATTATTAAATTTTTATATTAATTTAAATAATTATTCACTTATATATTATAACATTTATAACATAATATTATACAAAACAATATTACTTATAAAGAAATCATAAAAACATAATTAATTAAAATATTTATCATGTTTTTAAAAAATAATTTAACTATAGGTACATATTAAATAATTCAAAACCAGGTAATAATTTGTATTTTATTATTTAACAAAAATTAACAAATTCTACGTGTGACTCAACACCAAAATATGATTTATATTTTCTCGAGTGCGAGTAATATGGTCTAATAATATTATAATAATAATATAATATTCATATAAATTTAAATGAAATCAATGATATAATTATTTTTAGGAGGGCATGAGACAACATCCATGGTTATCTCTTGTGCAATAGTTATGTTAGCCCATCATCAAGACGTTCAAAACAAGGTAAACATATAATTTTATATTTATTTAAATGACAGTATAATTTCGTTGAATTTTAGGTTTTCGAAGAGTTAGAGTCGATATTTTCAGTTGGCTATCCAGATCGACCACCAACCTTCGAGGATTTGCAGAAAATGGAATATCTCGAACGGGTAATTAAAGAAACATTGCGACTATTCCCGCCACTGCCTGTGATTGCCAGAAGTTTGGATGAAGAAATGAAAATAGGAGACAATCTATGCCCTGCGGGTACGTATAACCACAGTCATAACTCATAACTCATAAATATACCAAAATTATTGTGATTTAAGGATCGACTCTGATTATATGGCTGATCTTTTTACATACCAGTCCACAGTATTATACCGAGCCAGATAAATTCAACCCGGACAATTTCTTGCCCGACATGTGTAACAACAGACATCCATACTCATTCATACCGTTTAGCGCGGGATACCGTAATTGCATCGCCATCAAATACGGTATGCTTCAAATGAAAACCGTGATATCAACACTGTTGCGAACACAAAGAATATTACCATCAGACAAATGTCCATCGTTAAATAATCTTAGATTAACGGTTTTAGAGAATTTTGGAAAAGAATTAAAATCTGCCGATTGGTTTTTTGTTAACATAACACCAAGAATATCATGATTAAATTATAATATAGGTAATATTATTTATATGAATAACCTAATTTTATTTGTTGAAATATACTCGTATGTACGGTTGTCAGATTAAAAATTGTTAAATACGGGACAAAAAAATTTAGCTTATAGAACTATAATGTATGGTGAATGTTTACATAATTTTTATGTTATTTTAAATGTTATGTTATTATATAATTAGTACCTAATTACATAGGTAGGTATTATAAATTAATACAAATACAATATCTCTTTGGATAAAAACGATTTATATTTTATATTATACCAATAAAATATTATCTGAATTATCGTAAAATATTGAAATCGAATTGGTCGAAATTTCAGTTTTAGTGAAAAATGCCGTTTTTTCATCGTTTTTCTTCTGCTTTTGGTCAATTTCGAGTAATTCAAAAAATGACCTAAATAAAATACCAACCGGAAACATATGCTATTCGTGAAAATCGGAGCATTATTTCGGGTAGGTAATAATAGTGTTTTCAGACAAAGAAACAGAAAACAAAAATCACACATAATTGTAAAACCAATACGCATTCCTCGCTTCGTTCAGAATCTAAAAATAAAATATTGTACTATAAATGAAATAATATCTAATATGAATAAACTGTAAGTAAATAAGGTACAAATTTTAAAAATAAATTCCACAGAGATTCATAATTTTAATATGGCTTTTAATATGATTTTTAGATTCTGAGCGAAGCGAAGAATGTAGGTATTGGTTTTAGAATGATGTGTGATTTTTTTTTTATGTCTGTGTACAAATTTACTACCCGAAATAATGCTCCGATTTGTATTAATAGGGTATGTTTCCGGTAGCAAAGTGGATGTAGTAGGTACTTTATTTAAGTCATTTTTCGAATTTCTCAAAATTGTCATATGCGGTAGAAAAAATGGCGAAAAAATGACGAAAAAACGGCATTTTTCACGAAAAATGAAATTTTGACGAATTCAATTTCTATATTTCACGATAATTCAGGCAATTTTTAAGATAGACTTGAAAATTTGTTTGGGTGTTCACATAGCTATTATATATATGTGGTAAAATTTTGGAACCGTTACGTTCATTTTTCTACAAAATATTGGACATTGAATATTTCGTAAAATTCTCGTTTTTACTTATATAATGTTTGATAAAATTGGCAATTTTTGGTATTATGGTCTGAAAATTTTACTGAAGTATACTTACATATCACTTAACACATCATACTAAAATATTATAAAAATCCCTAATCTCAATTTTTTTTTATAGCTGTTTTAAGTTGATATTTTTAGTTCAGACAAAAATTATATGACTGAACTTCGCTCAGAATCGTTTTTTTCGAATGGTTTATCATTGCATTCAAATTCTAATTAAAATTAAACGCTATGGTTCGCACACCTGTATCCTGTGCGACAGTAGTATCAGCTCTTTTTTTTTTGTCATGAATCATGATGATTTTGTGTAGTACCTACTTATCTATAATATAAAATTATTTTTTTTATTTTCAAAACTATTTTGTTACAAATTATTATCTAGGTCATTTTTTGAATTTCTCAAAATTGACCCTAAGCGGTAGAAAAAACGCAATTTTACACGAAAACTAAAATTTGGACGAATTCAATTTCAATATTTCACGAAACTCAGGTAATTTTGAAGTTAAGAGACTTGAAAATTTTATTGAGTGTTCACATAGATATTTATAATATATGTGTTAAAATTTTGGAATTGTTACGTTAATTTTTCTACAAATTATAGGACTTTGAATATTTTGTAAAATTTTCGTTTTTATGTATATAATGATTGATAAAATTGGCAATTTTGGAATAAAGGTCTGAAAATTTTACTGAAGTATATTTACATATTACTTAACATGATATTAAAATATTAGAAAAATCTCTAATCTCATTTATTTTTTCATAGCTGTTTAAAGTTGATATTTTTAGTTTAAACACAATCCTTAAAATCCTTATGAATATTCTTATTATTTCTCAATTTTTTTACAACAAAAATTAATAGAAAAGTTAAAAATTTGGAAAATTTTATAGAAGCATACTGATATATATCTTAACGTATTTTCAAAATATTAGGAAAATGTTAAGACTCAATTTTTTTTATAGGTGTTTAAAATTGAAATTTCATTAAAATTAATTAAAGTATTTATTATTTTTAGTATTTAGTATTTATTCTTATTCAATATTTTACAATAATGGTAAATAAAATTTTGAAAATTTTATTGAAGCTTGAATACATTTTACTTAACTCAGTTCCAAGTAATTGTGAATTATTACATTTACGATTTTAGTATGAAGTTAAATAATACTATTTTTATTCATACTTTTTAATTACATTTTTTAAATCATTAATTTTTATAAAAATAATAAAATGTTACATTTTTAATATAATAAATGTTGGTATATATTATTTTTTATTTTATTACATAATATAATAATTTTAAACATGTTATTCATGTAGTTATGAAAATATATACCTAGTAAGTATATCGTATATAAACATCTATTTACAATATTATTAATAATAAATATATTATTGTAAAAACTAGAAATTTACACTCAAACAACTATTATCAAAATGCCGCAAACTGCAACTCTGCAAGTGACGCGGACTCATGGTTATGCTGATAAATAATAATGATGTATCTACATACCTATCTACATATTATAGCAATAATATATTGCGTACATTCATAGATTCTATAGGAGTCCACTTATACCATGCAATCAGAGTCCATTGTACCTACACATATCCCATTAGTTTTCCGATATTTATAATTTATCAATATTAAATTAGTTTTGTATAAAATGTTAATTTGTAAATGTCATTGCTGTTGGTCAGAATAGTATTTCATTTCATTGCTTTCATTAATTGTATATTATTTAATTGTAATAATCATGTATAAACATAAATCTGGAGTGTGTGAGTGTAAAGAAAAATTAGAAAAAGACAATATATTTTATTTTTATTTTAATTATTTTTTTTTTTTTTTAAAGATTGTATTGTAATTTTTCAATAATGTTAGATAAATGTGGCAAAAAAAAAAAAAAGTATTGCGATTTTAAACGTTTTTCCCATGTAATTAAACTAAAATTTATGGTAACATATTTTTGTAAGTAACTCATACTATCTTTACATAATGATAGGATCATTAGGATCCAAAAATTTTGAAACCGTTTCATAAATTTGTCATCTGTAAAACTATAAAGTATGAATAAACAGTTATTAATGTAACAATAAATAGTAATTATAGGTACCTAATTAATGGAAAAGTATAGTGAAATATCATTAACTATTAAATTATAATAGCTCAATTCTATTGAAAATATATATATACTTTTAATACTAGAAAACAAAAAATAAACTTTATTTAACTAAAAAAATACACAGAATCTAAAACGCTATTAAGATTAAAATCTCCTTTCTTCGGTAACTGTTTAAAGACATTTAATAAGTCTTGAGTATCATTTGATAGATTGCTAAAAATAAAAAATATCATGGTAAACATAAATAATTCTTATACCTTAATATGATTTTATGTATTAAAAAATGAATGAGATTTATTATAGTACTAAAAATGATCAGTGACAAATGTATTAAATTAATTATTACACATAATCTTAAATTTTGATTTTACTCACTAATTAGGAAGTTCATATTTTTTAATCATAAAATTTGATAAATTTTCCAAAATTGGTTCATTATGTAATGATATAAATTGTTCTCTACAAATCTAAAAATTTATTATGCATAAATACAATTATTCAAGAAAATATAGTAGATATTTTAATTACTTTTCCCATAATTTCAACTGTATTAGGATGTGTCCAAAAACAATCATGAACAGATACAAATGTGATTCCAGCTCGTTCACAATGTAGAGAAGTTAACATCATATGACTAGAATCTAATGAATGAATAAAATTTGGCGGAAAGGCATTCTTTTGCTTCATTACATTAGGCCGACTAGAAAAAAATGCATAGCTTAATATTCTTACTAAAAAAGATATTAACATTTTTATTTTATATTAATTACTTAAATATTAAATTATAGAATATAAAAATTGCTAAATAATAATATAATTATGTTTATCAAAACTGAACATCAGTAGTAACTTACTCATACATATCCAATATAAAATGTTCTCCCATTTTGAAATTAGATTTCTTTGAATAATCAAAATATTTATTTCTACGAGTATATGGTTGAACCACAGGCAACCCTAATGGTGTTACCCATTCCACACTTTGGCCACAAGATTGTGATATTACACGAGCACATTCAGTAAACCAGTCCTAAAAAATAAGGATTAATTTAATTTATATTATAAAATGAAGAACAAAAATGACTATTTACTATATAATTATACATTACTTGAATCTCTTTTGTAGAAGTAAACATTTCTCTTAAACAATTAAATGTTTTTGATACTAAATACGTAGAAGCTGACCAAACTTTATCTTTAGGAAATGAATCAATATCTTAAAAAAATACATAATATTTCTTTAAAAATATAATATAATTTATTTTAATACTAATATTTAAAAAAAGAAGAGCTGACAATTCTGTGGAAGTGATACAGTTGTAAAGAGTATGTGAGTATGTGTAAGAGATAGTGTTGCATTTTGATTAAAATTTGAATGCAATGATAAATCATTGAATTCAGAAATATGATTTTGTGAGAAGTTCATGAGATAATATAGTTACAATATAGTATTGATTAAATTTTTACATTTATCATTCTCTATGTTCAATATAAATGCCCATAAAACCTCTAAATGAGTCACCTAAATACCCAAAACTGACAGAACTTCACTAAGATTCGTCTTTCGACTGTAATGATTTGTCATTGCATTCAAATTTTAATCAAAATTCAACACTATTTTCTTTAGACCTAACCTTTCCTTAATTTCATATTTTAAACAACTTAAAAAAAAACCTTAAATGTAATAATTCAATTTATTGGATTTGAGTTAAGTAAAATGTATTTGTGCTTCAATAAAACTTTCAATATGTTTTGTCAATTGTATTTAACATTATTGTAAAATATTGAAATATAAGAATCCATATAAATACTTTAAATATTAATTTTACTCAAATTTCATCCTTAAACGGCTATAAAAAAAAAAAATCGATACTCGATATTTTTTCTAATATTTGGGAAAAATGTTAACCATTTTTTATGCTACAGTAAAATTTTTAAAAGATTACAAACTTTTTTGTCAACTTTATATAACATAATTGCAAAAGTATTGATAAATAATAAGAATCCTATATGGATTCTTTGATTTTCGATTACACTAAAAATAGTAACTTTAAACAGCAATAACAAAAAATTGAGGCTTGAGATTTTTATATTAAGTCTCTAAGTTCAATATTGCTTGAATTATCATATAACATTGAAATTGATTTTGTTAAAATTTCAATTTCGTGAAGGATTTTTGTCATTTTTTTTTTTTTGTTTTTTCTATTACATAGAGTCAATTACATAAAATTCTAAAAATCACCTAAATTAAGTACCAACTATACCCACTCTCATACCGGAAATACTATTTTTGAAAATTTGATTATTATTTGAATAGAAACAGTGTCTTGACATCTAGTACCTTTTAATTGTTTAGCAATTTGTAAACGAGCTCCAAATCTAGTTACACCATACACTGTCGTCATTACAGTTTGTTTTATTACTTTACGTCTAACAAATCCATCTAAATATTTTGCAATAGCAATATCATTTGCAGCATCTTTTAAACGTTCACGTTCAACCTATATATGTAAAATCAATTAACACATTTTTATACTTAGGTATTTACATATAAAAATAATATTGTTTTTAGTTTATTACCATAACTGCAACACAATTATATACATCTTGAGGTACTTCAGAAGGAGTTAAATTTACACTTACAGCTCCAGCATAATCTTTGCCCAAAGCTGCATAATGTTGTAAGCCATTACATGAACCATCTTGATGAACAGGAAAATGAGAAATAAATTTTTCTGGTAAATCTGTTTGTAAAGCATTAGATATTTCAATACAGCATGCTAAAGTTTGCCAAGGATTCTCAGATTCAGTCCACCACATTTTGCCCTAATCAAATAATAAATTTAATAATGTAAACGAATATAATACAGGGGTGATACAGATGATGATTGTAAAGGATATTGTGATAATTTTATTTAAGATTTGGAAACAATGACATATTTTACATCTTTTCAAGTGTAACACTTGAAAAGAAACAATTTTGAATAAAGTCTTTCTAAAATATTATATATATTTTTTTAAGTATTAATGTAATATGTAGGTCATATGTTAATGATAATTAAGTATAGATATTATTACTCAAAATTAAAAATAAAAAAATATTTGTAAAATTTGAGTTTTATATTAATTGTAAAAACTATAACTTTTACAAAATTTTATTAAGACATGTTGAATACTGTTTTGAATGCTCAAAAAGAAATTTCAAGTCTCTCAAATCTAATAATATTTTTCTCTTAATTATAAAAATTAATTTTATTAAAAATAACTTTTTGTATTTTGTGTAGGTTTTAGTTTAGCTTATTAAAACTATTGATTAATTTTAAAAATGACTTAAAGAAACGTGCTACTCAATAAAATCTTGAACTTTGAATTTGATAAATTGGTGATTGTAATTATTAAATCAAAATTAATTTTATTCAATATAATCATAATTATTTTCAGACTAGATAACAGTAATTTTTGTGTGATCCCAGTAAAGACACTGAAGCATACACTTTGGGAACCAATGTACTAGATGTAATTCTATACTAAATACAATATCTATTTATAAAATTCAGAAATTATTTTTACCTCAAAAAGTGTAATCATAATTTTAAACACAAAAATGACATAGTAAAATTATATAATTTATTTGTATATATACAAAACATATCTAAGTATATTGCTATGGATTTTTACTTAAACCAATATAATGAAATACTATAAATTTTATTTCCCTGAAAATTATTATTTTAAAGTTTTAAGTTTTGCAAAATTCCATTAATTTTTAGTAATTTTTCAATTGCACAAGAAAATTATTAGAAAATTTGAAAAATACTTTAACACTACACTAACTAAATGATATTTTTTACTATGTACCAAAGGATAAATATAAAAAAATAAAAAATATAAAAATAAAAAAAATCACGCATTATTGTAAAACCAATATACTTAATTCTATTACAAATTCTTCACTTTTCTCAGAATCTGAAAATTATACATGTTTTAATAATACATACATCTAAGGGATTATTGGCAGAATCTAATATATCTGGAAGTATTTCTTCTGCATATTCAAGTCTTTCTTTAATTGAATTTCTTTTTTTTAATCCAGTTAAATTTATACAATGTATCTAAAACAATATAGTAACTTTATTGCTGATATTTTAAAATTTTAAGTTTTAGAACTTACCTTAAGCCAATTAAGACCATTACATCCTAGTGGTTCTCCTTTTGCAAAACACAATAATGATCTAGCCATATCAGAACCCAAATGATTTAAATGAGGAGGGCATGGATATACTCGACCTCGAAAATCCATATTATGAGGCAACCAAAATATTTTACCACAAAACTAAAAATTTATTTGATGATTATAATTATTAAATATTAAAGAAAAATACTGATATATACATGATTTGCTAATGAAAGACGATATAAAGCATCACACCACAAACTAAACATTTCAGCTTTTTCTCTTTTTAATAAAGCTCGTTCCTTAAATAATTTAGACCTTTCCTCTTTACTCATATTAGATAATATTGGTTGTGGAACTGGATAAGCAGATATAGGTTTTGGAATATCTAATTTTGAAGATCCTCCTGTACGAAATACGTGAAGTACTACATCTAAAACCTATTCAAATTATTATGTTTAAAAAGATAAACATATTACATTATTTATAACATTACTGGTTTATTAATAGTCCAAGGAATAGAAGCCAATTGATTTAGAGCATCTAATGCTGGATAAAGTTCTTGTTTTGAAGTTTGCTCAAGTCTATGCAATTGTAAAATGGCTTGTTGAGGTAATCTAAAAAATTACGATAACTATTATAAAACTGTGAGTCATAAGAATTGTACTATAAGATTGTTATTGCAACTTTGTTATATACACCTCAAATATATTGATATATCATATATTCATCTTAAATATTTTGTACTTAAATTAATAATTTACCTAATCAACTCGGCTTTTGCAGCAATATACCCTCCAGAATTTGTTGATGTCCAAGGAACAGGTGGACTTAACATAGGAATCATAGTAACATCAAATATTAAATTTTCAGGTTCTGATATTCGATAAAGTTTTGATAATATTGGATGAGGTTTAATTTCTTGTTTCACATATTGACATTGACCACGAAAAATTGTATAAAATGCAGGTAATAAATGTCTGGAATACGTATAAAAATTAATGTTAAAAAAATACAACAATATATCATAATTTACTCCTCGTCCTTTTTATCTTTTAAAATATTAACATCAACTTTTACATCATTAATGATAATATAGTATAAAAATTTCCCAATGCTTGTTAGTACAGTCGAAGGCCATTGTTTATCATCTAATTCCTAAAATTACATTAATGATAAAGCAAAACAAAATGTAAATTATTGAAATTGTAATTAAACTTACAATATTTGCACCTATATTTTTATATTTGTGTATTAATAATTGCCATTTTTGCCTTGTATTTTGACAATCATAATTTTCATTATTTACGTACCATGTACAATAATCATTATATACAGTTTTTATTTTTTCCAAAATTTTTGTATTTTTTTTGTGTTTAATTAGATATCTATTATATTTTTACAAAAAATTTAAAATTATAAAAATTTAATTTTATATAATTATGAAATTATACCTGAGTTTAACTTGATTTCCTAAATTTCGATATAGTAAATTTAGAGATGGACTAAATGTTTCAGATCCTTCAGCTAATTTACGCACTTCTTGTAAAATTATGTCGACATATTGTTCAGTATTTAAAGTTCGCAAATAAGGATATATATTTACAGTACGATAAGATTTTAAACAATTATGTTGTGCACGCATACTATCTAATTCACGGTTAATGGCATCACGTACAGTTATTTTCCACTTTTCTTGTAAAACATCAAATTTATTTCTCTATAAACAAATTACAATATAAAGTATAATAACAAATTTAAAAATTATAAAGCAGATATTATAATCAGATTTATATAATGATTTATTAAAATATCTCACAATATGCTCTCTATTGAAATATATATATATATATATATACCATATTTATACCATCAATTCAATACTGAATAATACATACAACATAAATGACATAGTGGTATCATTTAGCATAGATAACGCCAATAGTGTTTTCTTTTTCAATGTACTATAACCATTGGTTATTGTTATAATTAAATATGTAACTTATTTCTAAAGCACAAATTTGTATGCAATTATATATTTTTATTCTTTTTATATTTTTGAAGTTTTGTCAATGATATTTACAAATTACACTATTTTCAAAGTAATAGCAAAATTTTATTTTATTTTACACATTTAAGTAGAATTACATTATTTACTAGACTTAAAATATAAAATAGATGTAAAATAATTTTATATAGGTATTCGAATTAGAAAAACAGATAATAAATTTCATAGAATCTTTATAATAAATAATTTTTATGAATGAAAATCAATTACAAAACGTTATTTTTGTCCACAAATTTATTATGTCTTAGTAATTATTTATCGGTAAGTTATTAGTTTAAATGTTCAATAGTTTTTATAAATATCGTACTTTATCAATCTACGAATAGTTAAAAACTAATTAGTTTTTAACGTTATGTTATTTACTGTAAATTCTATCCTTGCCGAGGAACAACATGGTTTTCGTCCTAGACGGTCTACTACTACATGTAATCTTTTGTTAAATAATTATATTTTTGATTCTTTCCAATGTCGGGTATAAGTAGACATAGTCTACATTGATTTCCAAAAGGCTTTTGACTCAGTAAATCATATGGCTTTAATTGAAATTCTCAAGAAATCTGGTTTTGGTGATCCACTTTTATCTTGGTTTAGATCCTTTCTTAAGGACAGGTACCAATGGGTAAAAGTTACTGAGGCTAAGTTTAAATTGTTTTTGGCATCTTCAGGTGTCCCTCAAGGTAGTCATCTTTTGCCTATTCTGTTCTCACTTTTTATTAACAATCTCCATCATGTTTTACACCATTGTCACTTTCTCTGTTTTGCCAATGATATCAAAATATATTTTATTTTATTTTAAAAAATTATATGGACATTGAGTCCTTTTATACTCTTTTTATATTTACGTGTATGTACACCAGATGATTGCACAAAAATTCAATCTGATTTGAATTATTTTTCTGATTGGTGTATTACATTAAAGGTTTAACACTTAACTTCTCTAAATGTAAAATAATGACTTTTACTAGATCCCGTGCACCAATTATTCCCAATACTTCCTTAATGGCAATGCTATTTCTCTTGCTGTTGATTGTGTCATGGACCTTGGTTTCAAACTTTGCTATAACCTTGACCCGAGTTCTCACATCGAATACGTCTGTTGTAAAGCTTTTAAAACTCTTGGTTTTGACATGCGTTTATCAAAAGACTTTCGTTTAGAAGCATCAATAAAAACACTTTTTTGTGCACTTGTGCTCCCCATTTTGGAGTATGGTGCTTTAGTGTGGGACCCTCATACCATTAATAATTCCAGACAACTTGAGAGTGTTCAACATAGATTCTTTCGTTTTGCTAGCTTTATATTAAAAATCCCCTGTACACCTCATAACTATACACCGGTCGCTACTCATCTTGATTTATTATCTTTAGCTGAGCTTCGACGTATCGCTGGTATTAAATTCCTTGCAGGGTTAATAAACAATAACGTCGATTCCCTGGCCCTGCTTTCTCTCATTAATTTTAAAATTCCATTTCGTTCTACTCGTTCCATTGCCCCCTTTTATGTTCCGCATGCCACCACCAACTATATGGCCAATGAACCTTTAAGGCGTTTAATGTCTATTGCTAATGCTGATCCTTTCTTTAACGATCTGTTAACTTTCTAAATATGTTTAATTTTTATATTTTATTGTTTTATATTAGTAAATTATTAAGAACTAAGTTATAATTTAATGATGTTGTAATTTTCATATATTTTGTTTTATTTTATATCTAAGTGAATAGCTAAATTAAGATTAAAAATTATAATATTTGTAACCCAGATATAATATGTATAAAGGGCCCAGCCCGTAAATTTATAATAAATAAATGAATAAATAAATAAATAAAAAATACAAGTTAAGCATCACTTTTAATAATCCAAACTATTAGGAATTGAAATAAAATTTGACATGTTATTTTTATAATATTTGATTAAAAACCCAAATCACATATTGATACTTAATAATCTTATATGTATTTCAACAAACCTTATAAAAGAATTAAAAAACAAAAATTAGAAATCTAAAATCTAAAATTCAATAGAGAGAATTCTATAGTGATAATGAGGAAATAAGACTATATATAGATAGAATATTTAAAATGATTATAATGGTTGCTATAAATAATTAAAAATGAACCCCTTAAATAAAATGATTAGAGTAACAAATATAATTAATAATTGAAGAAAAAAGTAATTATTTTATAAAAATATCAAATCCCTGTATGTCTAAACTATATCCATTGCCAAAAATTCACAAACCTAGGGACCAATTGTGTCTAACATAAGTGCCCCAAATTACAGGTTGGCAAAGTATTTAGTTAAATCTTTTACATCTTTCGAAACATTTAAAACTCTTTCAGTTAAAAATAACGTTGGTTATGTTAAAGAACATTTAAGAAATATTAAAAATCAAGATGATAAATCTCCAGTTGTGGAACACTTATTGAATCATAATATAAAATCAATAAAATTGTTTAAAAAAATGTAAATTATAATAAATTAATTATAAGATATAATTGAAATGTCTAAAAATAAAAATAATTTATTAAATTAGAATTTGAATCAATTATAAAACTAGCATAGAAATACAATAGTTGACTAGGCGGGGTTGAAAATTCACATTTGTTATGGTGAGGATCATTGGGTATAAATTTTATATATAAGAATGTTGGTAGCATAAGTCTGTCAGTGCTTGGTATGTGCTGAAAATAACAATATTACTATTATACAATTATTAATTATCAATTTTGTGATTTGGGTTTTGGTTTTTTAATCAAATTTTATTAGGAATTTGTTTTATACTTACTATTTTAAATAATAATAAAAATAAAAAAATTAATTTCCTTATTACTATGACTCACAAACTATACTCTATTCAGAATAAGAAAGGTCCTCGGTGGTGATGTGTTTTACGTTCGATACTTGTAGGGCTGTGTGCCGGTGACATACTATTCGTTTCATTTACCCGAATGACGGTTATTAAGTTAGCGTAGTATATTTTAAATTATGTTTACAAGTTCATTGTCGATATTAGAATTATGTGACGCTCCCGCAGATTGTGGCACTCGTATAAAAGCTAGAAACAATGCCACGACCATGCGTAGAAGTTGGCCGCCGAGGACCTTTCTTATTCTGAATAGAGTATATAAATTATTATATAATATGAATCTATGTCACGATTGCAGATGTTGTAATAGTAGAACGCATATTGTAAGAAAACAAATTATGTAATAGAAATATTCTGATATCTCACATTACTACTTTTATTTAAATTATAAAGGTGAATAGTCATAAATTTAATGTTAAAGATAAATGTAACATTTAAGTTAAATTTTTAAAAATTCTAGATTGATATATATATATATAATAATATATTATATGTTAAATAATATTCAATATAATTAAATCTTACATATTCTAAAACTTTTTGTGATGGATTTGAATTACAATGTACAGACTTTACTTTAACAGTAGTGGCCATTTCCATTTCTATTTGTTTACAAGCTAATTCATGTATTTTCTTTTCATTGAGAAGACCATTGGCTGGACATTTATATGTGGGCTAAAAATTAAATATTATGTGTTAAGTTATTAGAAATTAAATTAATATTTATTTTTATTTTTTATTTATTAATATTTTATTAATAATCATACTTTTTGTGTATTTAATTGATTTAAAAGAGAGCAGGAATAGTGAATATTTTCAATATTATTATATGGTTCAAATGAAGGATTTAGTAATTTAACAGCTTTTAATACTTGTTCTCGTTGATTTCCAACAAAGATACATTTTTCAAATAAATCATTAAATGAAAATCCCTAAAAAATATAATTCAAATATTCTTTATAAAAAATATGTATATAATTCAATAATTGTATAAAATATTAATTATAGCATACATCAGAAAATAATTGTTTAGATATTTCTTGAAGCACGTCAATAGAATGTGATTCTTTTTTATTCATCAAACATTCAAATACAGCAGCATATGCTTGAATATTTGGTTTTATTTGTGATATGTCTAATAGAGACCAAATTTCTTTTAATTTTTCATAGTTTCCCTGTAATCATTTTTATAAAAAAGTTAAATGTATTTATTTTCAATTAAAGATTCTGAGCGAAAGAAAGAATATATTGGTTTTACAATGTGTTTTTTTTTCACTAAAACGTTATTTTCATATTTTATAGTTCAATTTATAATAAAAAGGGAATTGAATGAAAATGTTATTAATATTTATATAATTACCTTACTTGCAAAACCATGCATTAAACATGTAAAAATACGAATATCATTTATTTTTAGTGGTACCTTATTTGAAACACTTTTATAACAATAATGATTTAAAGCAGCTAATCCTCTATTAAGAAAATCACAACACACCTAAAAAATATAATTCGTTAGAAGTACTTAACAAAAATAAGAGCTGATATTGCTGCGAGAAGGATATAGATATAAAGAGGATAGTGTTGAATTTTGATTAAAATTTGAAAGCAACGACTTATCATTTATGACATTTATCTCAATAAATCATTACATTTGAAAAACAATCCTGAAAGAAGTGTAATAAAACATTAGTATTCATTAAAATTTTGATATTTACGAGTATATTAAAAATTTTAAACACATTTACATTTATATTTCAACGTAAGAATTCCAAAATTGTTTCACACATATTAGGTATAAGTACATTATCTGAACACCCAATAAAATTTTATTATTTTAATATATGTATTGATTAAATTTTTAACATTTACCAGTCTCCATGTTCAATATAAATGACCATAAAATTCTTAAATAAGTCACATAAATACCCAAATTTGACAGTACTTTGTTTCAAGTTTTAATCAAATTTCAACACTTTCCTGTTTTGACCTGTATCCCTTTAACAGCAGTATCAGCTCTACTTTTATATTCTGAGTGAAGCAAAGAATGTATTGGATTTACAATGATGTATCTTTTTTATTTATATTAAAACATTCTTACTACCAAAAAAAAAAAAGGTCAAATTATCACTAATAGCATATAATTCTAATAGACAAGATAGTTTAGTTGATAATTCAATTCATTTTTTTAATTTATCAAAATTGAGCCTATGCGATAAAAATAACTACCAAAAAATGATAAAAATACAGCATTTTTCACGAAAATTGAAATTTTAACGAAATTAATTTTAATAATTCATAATTCAGACAATATTGAACCTAGAGACTTAAAAATTTTATTTAATGTACACGTAGATATTAAATATACGTGATCAAATTTTTAAACAGTTGCCATAATTTTTCTATAAATATATTTTTGAATATTTACTAAAATTCTCGTTTTAATATATATATTTCATAAAATTGTCAATTTTGAATTTTTAAGTCTGAAAATTTTATTGAAGTATACTCACATGTTGCTTAATACGTTACCAAAATATTATAATAATCCCAAGCATTAATTTTTTGATATAGTTGTTTAATATTAATATGTTTAATGTAATCAAAAATCTAAGAATCCATAAAGGATTCTTATTTCTTAATATTTATAGTATTTATACAATGATTAATAAAAAACAAAATATTTTAAAAAAAGTTGAAAATTTTATTGAAGTATACTAATATATTGGTTAACATATTTCGAAAATATTAAAAAATTTCAAGTCTCATTTTTATATATATGTTACGGGCAATGTAGAATATCGGGCAATGTGAACCTTATTAAAAAAAATAACAAATATCATTATAATAATATGTAATTTATTAATATTATTTTAAATATTTTTATTTGAACAAGGTAAACTATTATGGCATTTTAGCCATAATAGCTAATTTTCTAGCGATTCTTTTCTATTTCGATTAATTGATTTTTTCCTTGATTCCGTCACATTTTCATGTAAATTTTGTTCATTATTTTCTGTATCCCTCACATTTTCATGTACATTTTGTTCATTATTTTCTGTATCGTTAGAAATAACTTTTATTGAATCAAAAGCTGCTTGAAGTTCTTCTTCGGTTTTTAATTTTGAAATTATTATATTATTATATGTTATTTTATTTTTGTACCTGTGTCCAATATTGTAAATGTAAATAAAAACATACTTTGCAATTCAAAATGTTATTATAATGGTTTGACTAGTACAAACAATTTTTTTTTTTTAATAGGATTCACATTACGCGGCAGGACTACATTGCCCGATATTCTACATTGCCCGTAACATATATATGTGTTTATAGTTGAAATATTAGTATTTTATAAGTATTTACATGGATTCTTTTTATTATTTACAATATTTTACAATAATGTTAAATAAAATTGAGAAAAAGTTATTTAAGTTGTTGAAAACTTTATTGAAGTTCAAATACATATTACTGAATTACTCAGTTCCAAATTATTGTGAATAATTACAATTTTTTTGATATAGCTGTTTAAAGTATAAAAGTAACTGAGTGAAGCAGTATGTATTAGAGCTTTAATAAAATTTTCAACATTTTTCAAAGTGTTTTATTTTTATTAATCACTATAGTAAAAATATTGAGAAATAATAAGAATCCATATATGGATTGTTAGATTTTTGATTACATTAAAAATATTAACATTAAACTATATCAAAAAATGAAGGCTTGGGATTATTATAATTTTTTGGTAATATATTAAGCAACATGTGAGTATACTTCAGTAAAATTTTCAAACCTTAAAACCTAAAATTGCTAATTTTATCAAATATTATATAGATAAAAATGAGAATTTTAGTAAATATTTTATGTTCTATATTTTCTAAAATAATTAATGTAACCGTTCCAAAATTTTATCATGTACCTATGTGAACATCAATACAATTTTTAAGTCCTTAAGTTTATTTTTGTCTGAGTTATTGTGAAATATTGAAATCAATTTTGAAAAATTCAAAAAATGACCTAAATAAATTACCACCTGGCACCTAGACAATATTCTATACCAGAATCATATGCTATTTGTGATAATCGGACTGTTTTTCTAGTAAAAGTGTTTACATACAAACTAAAAATAAAAAAGACACACATTACACTCAGTTAAAAAAATTAAATAATATATTTACACATAAATCAATATATGCAAGAAGTGTTTGATTAAGACTTTTCTCACGTCCTTTGATATTTAATTGCGTTATCATTTCCTTGAAATCTTGTTTATTTTTTTCAATAATAATTCGATTACGTTCTTTTAGTAACCTTTATAAATACAATAAAATTATTTACTACGTATATATAAAATATGGTCATTCTAAGATGCAAGTACAGCTAAATATTTCAGCCAGGTGACAGATCAAAATGTCTATTATTTTATGTTAGGAATATACCAATATACATTTTGCACTTTTCAGAGTGGTGAAAAATGTGTGCTAGTATACTTATAATCATGCCCGTATTTACACCAGATCCAGGGATCATAAAATCTGTAACCCCAATTTTGGGGCCCTAAGTTTGTCTCATCATATATATGATGCATTTTTCAATAGAATTAAATATTTCTACTCAATATGAAAAAAAATGCACAAAAGAAGTCCAATAAATAGTCAATGTGATATACTAATTTTAGTAATTAATTGTATTGAGATGTATTTATTTGGATATATTAAAACGGCATACTCCTTTTAATTATTTCACTTTATAATAATTTATTTTAAGTTTGTCAGTTACATACATGTAAATAATATTTTTATAAGTATGATTTTTCAGATTATATATTCAAAAAAATCAATGTTAAAATTTCAATTGAAAAATTATATATTAAATTTATTTATTTTAATTATCCTTTCCACAGCTATATCATCTTTTTTAATCCTATATAATACAAGTTTAATCTAAGGGACCCTTAAAACTATAAGGTTCTAGGCTCCCATTTCTCTAAATTGGGCCCTACTTGTAATACCTTATAAACATTCTTATTTCTGAAATATTTAATAATTCTTAGTAGGACTCATGTTTTATAAAATTAAAAATTATTTTTAGAACTTACAAATTGTTTGTTTTCTTTGATAATTTAATACTTTCACAATTATCAACATTTTCAAGTTCTTCTCCTTCTAAATGTTTAGATATAAATTTATTTTCAATATCATTTTCTGTCATTGATATTGCTTGTAATAGTTCTGTATCCTTGAGCAAATTTATGTGATCTTCATTCATTTCATCAAGATCGTCTAATAATTCTTCTTTAATGCAAACTTTATCCAAATTTAAATTTATATTTTTTTTTTTACTGATAGGTAATTTATTTTTTGTATCATTTTTTGTAGGAAATATACCCATTGGTGTTTTACAAGAAACCATTTTATGAACTTGATTAGGTTTTAAATGTTTTACTTTTACTTTTGATTGACTTGTAAGACTATTGGTAACTAAAAATCATATAAAATTAAACTTAATTTTTTATTTAAGTATCAAATTAACATTGATTAAATTATCTTAGTTTCTTATAAAATATACAAATATCAAAAGTTTAGAACATTCAGATAAACTAATGAAAGAAACTTCAAATAGATAATAAAATAACTAATAGGCAGGTTTAAGATATTTGCTCAAAATATTTTTAACAATTCAATTAATATTTTTTTAATAAATAAATTATTAGAAATACTGACCTTGTACTACTTCTGCAAATTGTTTTATTGATTTTTTGAATTGTTTATTCTTTGTTAAGCATTTAGTTTGTATTCTTTCTGAAGTAGTAGAACGATAACGGATTTGCAATTGAACATTATACAAACAACCTATAAAAATTAAAATAATTTTATATAAATTCATATTGTTATACCAAGTTAACTACCGGGAATGTCTGAATAATTAATAATTGATGGTAAAACAGATTTATCTAAAACAAAAATTCTGGGATGACCATTTTTTATTTGAGACTGAATCCTAAATAATCTATACATGGTTCTAATGATTTTAGCATATTATATTCAATTTTTTTAAACTATCCAGACTAGTTAACTCCAATTCTTATTAATATTTCTTGTTTAAAATAAAAAAAATTACGTCAAACACTTAACCAAATATAGACTACTAAATTTAATTTAGTAAATTAATAAAACTCCGAAAAGGCAAAAAGAGTAAAATAATAAAATATAGTAATATACTATATAGTATATTATATATTAAAGCATGTGTTAACTATTTACAAATACTTATTACTGTTAAGTGTTAATATGATAATGATTTATGATAACAATCTAAGGTTAAGTAAAATCACGAACTAAGATATCACGATTTAAGATATACAGGACTGGAAATGAACGTCGAATCGGCGGATCCCAAATGTTTCGTGAAAAGTACACTTCGATATTTTGCGCTATCTATATTCAAATACATCAACTATTATTATTGAGTTTTTATTGTCAAAAAACGTTGAAATGATATTATCTTTAATATTTAAAACTTCCTTTAACTTTGTACTTTTGTAATTTAATTACTAGTTAACTACTTACCAATTATTATTTACTAAACCATTAAAATCAATGTACATGAACGAAACATTTATTATAAATTAAAATAATAGATAGCGCTCAAAAACCAAGTGTACGATTTACGAAATCAATGGGAAAAATCAATGTACATGAACGAAACATTTATTATAAATTAAAATAATAGATAGCGCTCGAAATATCAGTTTTCATAATAAATGCCGTTTTTCTGTTGCATAGAGTCAATTTTGAGAAATTCGAAAAATGACCTAAATACCATGGAACATTATCTATGTAAATACCAATTACATTCATTTTCCAACCGGAAACATATGCTATTCGTGAAAATCGGAGCATTATTTCTGGTAGTAAAAGTGTCATCAGACATAAAAAAAAAAAAAAACACATTATTGTAAAACCAATACATTCTTTGCTTCGTTCAGAATCTATAATGCAAAAAATAAACAATATATATATATATATATATATATATATATATATATTAATAATAATTATTAATTATAAATTTGTAATATCAAAGTCACGACGTACTGACGTACTGAACTCCATATTGGTGGCAAGTTTGAATTATATAATAGATACATATATTTTTCACAAACTTCTATAAGTAAATATAAATAAATAAAAACCCAAGTCCACAAAAAATTTACTTTATTATTTTAGTAAATACGTATTTTAACAACGATGTTATCATCTTCAGTACTAAACACAGACACTAAGAACTATAGAAATCTGTGATATTATTTCAACCTATAACCACAATTTTTAACTGAGATGTTAACAAACAATAAAAAACACATACCTATCATAAAACCAATCAATTATTTGTTTACTCAGAATATAAACCCATTATGTCATTTTAAATTAAATTTTAAGATATGGTTTGTATAAATAAAATGTTATTATATCTATTTTATGATCATAAACAAGACAATGAATTCATTTCTTTATACATAATATAACCTATTGCTTCATAATAAGTAAAGATAATATGAAATTAATTATTAGAATAATTTATTTCTCTAATTACTTATTTACATAATACAAAATTTATTGATTTTTTGTAAATAGTCTTAGTGGATATATCTAAATGATAAATAAAATAGTTCACAAAATCTCCATCATCTATTGCCAAGACCATTTTCTTGTTAGTAATAGCACCAACTCTACTATGTGAAACCATTATTTCCTTGTCCAAATCTCTACAATTGATTATATATTTAGCATGATAAGCTAAAGGATCACCTAAAAAAAAAAAAAAATTATAATAAAATTTATTGTATAACATTTAATGTACAAACCTTCATAGACTAAAAAATCACCACCAAACTTCATACCACAAGATAAATAATAACCTTTTAACCACAAATCCTTGAAAACTTTATATCTTGTCCTCTCTAAATCTACTACAATTTTAGTTAATGGAATTTCTATTACATTTGAACATATTTCATCTAAATAAATATTAATTACTGACTGTAGTAAAACATAGAAATAAAATAATCTAACCCAGTTTTATGTTAGTATATTTGGCAGTATTTAGTAGATTGTTCACAATTACTTCTTTATTTAATTCTATTACTTCCTTTGAATTTAAATCTCCAACGGTTAACATATCATTTATTTCTGTTCCACTATTGAAATCGGTTGTATTATGGTCATTTGGTAACAAAGTAATTTCTGAATACTTTACAATACGACCAATATCATTTTCAACTATAATTCTAACTTCTTCTGGTAATAATACAGAAGGAAGACCATTCTCATATTGTCGTGATGAATTTAGTGAAATACCAATTAAACTGCCCAATAATCTATATTTTGTTCGTAAAGTGAACCAATCTATATCAAAATAAATATGAAATTAATAATTATAATACTACCAAAGTAACATCAATAATCTAAAATAATGTATATTTATAAAATATAATATATGTACCTATGTACTTATTATACCTATTAATTTTAGTATAAAGTTGATTGACTAATCTCATCTTTATTTTAAATATAAATATAATAACTTTAATTAATTTAATTAGCTATTGTAAACTTTAAGAATCATCTCTTTATCTTAACCATCATAAAAATACATTTTATTTACTTATTTACATAGGTATTTTTTAAATATATAGATATTATACTTATAGAGAACTAACCACATAAAATAAATAACTTATATCCTGTCAAAATAAATAGAAACAATATTATTATATTATTTTACCATCGGCTTTCCAAATAAATCCTTTATTATTGATCATGTGTACATCAATTATAGTATTATTATTCATTTTATCTTACATACATAAATTATATTTAAAAGTGCAAAAAAATAATTAGATAGTTTAAATTTATAATAAATTAACTGTTGACTGTTCTACTGTCATATTTAAAAATAATAATTTTCATTTACAAACTTGTACTTGTTAAGTAATAAGTACTTGTTAACTTTACTTGTAAAGTAAAACCACAGATAATATAAATTTATGTTTAATCTAATCTGTGGTATAACCCAAATGCCATGTTAATTCAATAACCTTGGTGATAAACTGATAACTAGCTCCAAAATAGAGTTCCTGACTACCGTAGCTTTTGGGAACTTTCCCATAATTATTTATTAAATAATAAATATTTAAATCACAGAATCACACTAAATTAGCATAGTCATTAAGCACAGAAAATGTATTTTGTATTTATATAAGTACATTGTTTTAAAATTTCTATTAGATATTTGTAATTTAGTTTTAAATTTTCTAATTTTTGTACTACAAAAGTGTTTAGTGCATATCTTTTAAATTTTAGTATTATATAAAATATATTTTATTTATTTAATAATGTAAAAGTTTTAAATTCTATATTTTTTTTAAAGTCTAAATATATTAATTTTATTAACTTATAGTGATTTTATATATATATATAATAATATACTTTATTTTATTTCTAAAAATGAGACGATTTACCTATTTAATGAACATAATACCAACATTACTCAAGTAAAAATCTAAAATAATTAAGAAAATAGTTAATTTTCTAAATATAAATACAAAAATATTAATTTTAATATACCGGTTAAAATACTAATATTGTTTTAAAATCTATTCAGAACTAATTTTTACATAGGTTTTGGTTACTATAATATGTAATAAAATGTTTTAATGTTATAGAACTCAAAAGCCAATTTTATCTAGCTCTAAACTGCTTTCTCCCATTATACAGAAATCATATTTTATACCTACTCGTACTATGTTTATACAAACTCAAGATACCCCTAATCCAAATAGCGTTAAATTTTTACCAGGTGTTCAGGTCAGTATATTTCATTCATGATATTTTTTGGATAATTCTTTAGTAAATATTACTTTAGGTATTAGAAAAAGGTCATACAATGGATTTTCCAAATGTTTCCGCAGCCTACTGTAGTCCTTTAGCTAAAGTTTTATTTCGTGTTGATGGTGTAAAAAGTGTTTTCTTTGGTCCAGATTATATCACACTGACCAAAGTAGATGATGATGTGGAATGGATGATTCTCAAGCCTGAAATATACGCTACTATTATGGATTTTTTTGCTAGTGGTTTACCAATTTTAACTGATGCAAAACCAACTAGTGATACTCGTGAGTAATTCATAATATATTCTGTATTATATTTATGAAATTAAAAATAATACAATTAATTTAAATTATAAATATGTTTAAGAAATACATGAAGATGATGATGAAACAGTAATGATGATTAAAGAACTTCTTGATAGCAGAATAAGACCAACTGTACAAGAAGATGGAGGAGATATACTTTTTATAGTACCTATAATTTTTAAAAAGTTTTTTTTTTTTAATTTAGATTGTTTCTATAATTGTTATTTTGGTACTTGTTCTTTAATATTAGTGATTAAAAAAATTATCTCTCTGCCACTGCTGGTTGTTCTTAATTATATACTATTATTATACACTGCTGCTGTATATATTTAATTTTTATTACAGTGTATCTGTATCTCATATATATAACATATATATTATATCAATGAAATATTATATATGTATATATATCATTTACATAACGGAAATCTAATATCCTATGGGATATAAACACTTCTTATGTTTTAAGTATTTACAAGATGAAATGGAAAAATATTGATAAGCAATTGTTATTTCATAGATTTATCTACATAAAGCAGTGTTATAAAGTTATGGTATATTATAATTTTAAAATGAATTATTATAATTTTTTAGTATATATAAAAGTGTAATATAGGTACATAATTACTAATATTATTTCTTATAGTAAATGACATCAAATGAACCAGTGGTTTGGGGTTAGGTATAGTGATGATGGAGTAACAAATTATTTATGGTATAGTGGCAGGGCGATATATTTTTTATGCGTTAACATGGCTGACGTGGATTTACACTTTACATAAACAATTATTTTTTTAAATATATATGTTATATTTAGGGATATGATGCAGGAATTGTAAAATTAAAATTACAAGGATCTTGTACCAACTGCCCAAGTTCAGTAGTTACTTTAAAAAATGGAGTACAAAATATGCTTCAATTTTATATTCCTGAAGTACGAGTAATTAAATAAAATATTAACGTATAAAATCTAGTATATTCAAATTATTGATAATACTGTTAGATAAATTAGTTTTACTAGTTATTAAAATTAATTATATTTACTATAAATAAAATAAAGATTCATAAAAAAATTATTATTTTTTTATTGTAAATTTATAATTTTATATAATGTTTATTGAATGATATATACAATTTTAAAGGTAATAGCTGTTGAACAAGTTGAAGATGAAATTGAAATACGAACAAAAGCAGAATTTGAAAAATTTGAAAAGAAAATGCAAGAAAATAACGAGAAAGAAAAATCATAATTTAATCAAGTATTAAACATTTAATAATCAAATAGTTTAGAAATAGTTTTTCTTATAGATGTATAATATTTATTTTAATAGAATACATTAACACAATTACAATGTAATATTAAGTAAATTTTTAAATAATTAATAAAGTACAATAATTTTTGGTAAAATGTTACACTATATAGAAAGTATAATAGGAAAATTATTATAAATGCAATTAGGCACTATAAAAACGTCGTGCTACTAAAATACTAATGAGTGCAATAATTAAATATATTAGATACATTCCTATGTCTGAACATAACATATCTCTACAAAAGTTGTGTGAAATATTGTCTACTTCTGTTTCTACATTCATTAATTTTATTTCTTGATTTTCTTGTTCAGATGGTTTAGAGATTTTTTCTAAATCTTCTCCCTAATGATGAATAAAAATATTAATTACATTTTTTTAAATTTAAATATGTTTACAATTACCTTAAATGTCACATTATTTATAAGCTCATTTTCTTCTTTTGTTAATGGTTTTGCTTTATTTTCAGTTAATAAATTGGATATTTGACCACATTTATCACAAACCCAGTTCTGAGATCTAAATTAAAAATTAATATAAATACAGTGTACTCCCGATTATCCGTGGAATAGGGTGGCAGGACATCCACGGATAAACTGCAAAATTACACGTTATCGCATAATCAACTATCGCAGCCCAATTTAACCGATAATGATGTACAATGTACATTTGAAGGTCTAGTATTAAAGGAACATAACATAATGTGTATTAATAAAAGTACATACACGTGTATTAATATTAAATAAGTGTATTTTGCGTCGTTATCGAGTTATCGGCTATGACAAATTCACAACCCAATTAAACCTATGATTTATAATGGAAAGATACAATACGTATATATTTTTATATATATATATAGGTATGTAGACGATTCCGTGGAAGACAGCGGATAATCGGGAGTACACTGTACATTAAAACTTAACTTATGTATGAAATCCTACTTTTTTGCTAAATTAAGTCTTTCTTCTGGGGTGTACTCAAGAGCCCCCAATGAACCACGGCCATTAGTTGGCATATAAGCAATTAATGCTAACAGAGCTGTTCTAATAGACCATGATGGTTGCCAAGTTTCTGGATGATGACTGGAAATACTTAAACATATTTTTTTATTTGTTTCCCATCGGCCATTTGGCTATAAAATAATTAAATAATATATACAATTAAAAATTAAACTAATTTTTAGTTTATTGTATACAGTTAATAATATTATGTTTGGTGGTTTCATTGGATATTGAGTTGGTAACAATATACGTCCATGATAAATGCCACCTTCGAACTCTGATGACTGAGGACCACGCATTGTAAAATGCCATTCAAATAAATTATCTTCTAATGGGTATGCACTATATTCATCTGTTGGTTCTGATAATTCTTGTGCTTCTTTCATCAATCGCTTTACAGCTATAATAAATATAATTAAATTTTAAATTAACAAAACAATAATGAATGTAAATTGATAAAATAAAGTTTCCATTTTTGTTTTAATAGTATGTAAGAGTGCTAGAAAAGGATATTTACTGTTGGGAATTTTTACATAAAAATTAATGATAATATGGAATCTAATTGTTTTGGTACATATTCTTTAAAATTATAAACAATTTTTTTATGAAAATATTTAAACATTTATGTTACAATATCAGTAATAAACAAACATATTTTTGTTAAAAAGTAACATAAGTTTGAGAAAGAATTAATAGATATTGTAAAATTTTCAGGAAATTGGTTATTTTAATTATATTAATTACAATTTACTATAAATTAGTACATAAAAAATAAGTATATAAATTAAAAATGTTACTAACCTGTACTTTTACTGTTATATTGTGGTTCCATGTTAAAACTATAGTATTTCTTGAAGTCACGTATTATATAGTTACTTGAAGTTATTAAAATAAATGTACTAGCAAATTGTTAATTCGCACAATTAATTACGTGTTCTTTACTGCTTTGTACAAATTTTTGAGTAAACGACTGATTGTTTAGTACTAATTGATAAAAGATTAAACCAATTTTTAATTCAATGATATTAGCATAACAAAATATCTGTGGTGGGTAATGAGTATGGGGCAGAGGCAGATTACTCTATGGTATGGTATGGGGTATTTAGTATTTCAGATTGTCAACAAGACAACAACTTATCTTGTTTTTAATCATGTTCACGCATTCCCCCTAACCACGTCTAATTTTGTGACGTATTTTCAGCTGTTTTCATTGGACAAACTAATTCTTTTAGGTATGCTCACGATATTGAGAGGGTCAGGGTATGTGGTATGCTGATAGATAAAATCAGAGTTCAGAGTTTATCAATTGTCAGAAATAATTTCCCGAAAAGTATCAATCCGAATGAATATTTTCCCGCTTTGTAAGCGTTCCCGTTGGGAAACAGAGTATGAAAACATGACCAGTAATTCTACTATTGAAATCAACTGTTAAACTAATGACTAGCGCGACCAGCGGAATTATTTGTAACTATTTTAATACCTTTTGCAAAAAATGCAGGAATTTTTAAAGTTAAATAATTATTAATCATGTTGTTCTAGTTACAAATAATTCCGTTGGTCGCGCTAGTCATTAGTTAACAGCTGATTGCAACAGTAGATTTACCGGTCATGTTTTCACACTCTGTTTCCCAACCTATGTATCTTAAACCGTGATTATGATTATGACCAACTTCGAAAACAAACAGTATTTTCTAAAATTCTAATTACCATCATATTTAATAAATATTGAAATAGTTAATAGTAATTATTGTTTGATGTGTATTACTATTGTTATTCTTTTCAAGTGGAATGGGCGCTTGCTACGCCTACAAGCGCTGCTTTGCGACACTTTTCGTGATGATTGGGCTACGAAATAATGCCTAATGCCTACCCCATAGACCGGATACTGGATACCCGATCTGGCAATGGTTCTGTGTGACCTATAACCTCGCTTCGCGAGACCTTTAGATTAAGGCTGTTGGAAGTCGATATTATTTTCATGCATTTAGATCAATAAGCAAAAGAAAAATTAAGACCCTTCCAATTGTTCAATTTTAATTTTGAAAAAATGTTTGAACTTGTGAACCTTTTTTCTATGTTATGTAGGAAATAGTTTTTTATTTTATGTATTTTATGTGTTTTTAATATACAAATTAAAATTAGAAAAATCAGTAAACTTATAATATGTTATATTGAACGATCCAGATAATAGATAATATAATCTAGATAATATTCAAAATCGATTTCCTACATAACGTAGAAAAGAGGGATACGAATTCAAATATGTTTACAAAATTAAAATTGGATAATCAAAACTATGCTAATTTTTCTTCCGCTTTTGGTGCTTTTAAACAGTTATTCAGATCAAATATAATTTCAGTAGTCCAACAATGACATGTGCATGCGCGTGTGACTGTTAGTGTATTTTCCAACCAGTATAGGTATTTCCAGTATACATACTATACGTCTTTGACGACGCATCTACTCGCACTAATGATCATTTACGTTTCACACAAACACACTGCGTAACGAGAAAAAATTATAATATTGTCTATACATAACTCCTTAATAAATAGCCGCTTCAAACAGCCTTAATATTATAATATGGATGTAAAAATAATCAGCGTTTTAAATTATTAATCAAAAAATGTATTTTCTTGATTTTTAATTACGCAATTATAATGTGTAGTATTTGCCTACCCAACCTTTAATGCAGCAGGCGAGACATGTTTTAAAATTTCGCACCCCGCTTCGCGAGACCTTTGGATATTTACCTATATGGTTCCTATGTGTTATAAAATTTGGGTTTTAAATATTTAATAAAAAAAAATGTCAAAATTTTAATCATTACCTACATTATGTGACTAATCGTTTTTTCGAATGCAATGGTTTATCATTGCATTCGAATTTTAATTAAAATTAAACACTATGATTTGCACACTTGTATCCCATGCAGCAGGAGTATATCAGCTCGTTTTTTTTTTTTTTTAAATTGGAAAAGATCAATTTTTACAATAATTCATTTAATACAATATATTTTTTAACTCATCAATTTTTCTTGTAATGAAATGTATCGTGTTATCGTTAAATGCTTTTTAATATTTAACATAATATCTTTTTCAATGTTCATTAATAAAAATGTTTATAATTATTGGTCCTAATGTAACGTGTTTCGCAGTCTATTGAAAACGTATTTTAGTTTTAAAAATGTTGTTTCACATTTCACTTGCATGAACGATAAATGGTAATGTTGAAATATTAAGTATTATATATATATTTAAAATAAACAATTTACTATAAAATGTTGAGTTAATTTTAACAAAACAATAAACAAATGATCATTTCTGTATTTAATTAAGTAGGTATAATCAATTTTTGTATACCTAAAAATCTGTACCGTTCTATTCAATTAAAATTTTATAAATTATAAGACATTGAATAATTTTATCCTAGAATATAATCCCCAGAACGATGAATACTAGATAAAGCTACGATACTACGAGTATGTTCGCCAAGAGAGCACAAGTCGGCAGCGATCAAAATGAGTGAATGAAGAAGGTGGATATGAAGATCAAACAGGGAACTTAATTTTTCTTTTAACGAACCCAAAATACCTGCCACACTCAAGAGCCAAAGAATAAGATAGGCCAGACACGTCTGGAGAGGGGAAGACCAACTATTATTGCCCATCACGAAATGAAAACCGAAAAAAAGTCGACCGAGAGGAAAGCCTAGGCAACGATGAGAGGACCGAGTCAAGCAAGACCTCAGGATGTTAGGAGTTATGGATGGAAAAAACTGGCAGTGCACAGAGAAACATGGAGGAAGCGGCAATGGGCCGACATGGCCTAGAAGTAAAAAATAAAAAATCATAGTTACGATGTAGAGAAGATTGTGATATTTTCTAAGGAGGCAAGAAACAACCACAGGCAGCCATTATAATTTTGAATATCCAGCAGAAAATATCTTCTTTATATCATGATATCCGGCAATGACGCCATACTACAATTTTCCTTAGTGCTACTTTTTCGTAAATTCAACAGTGAAGCTATAAATAAAGTAGACTTTTATTTTTATAGAGGCACATTGTTCTCTGATAATTATTAATTATACTTATACCCACCATACCGTATGATTACGCACTTAGATTATATTATTAAATATAATATATAGACGGAACCAACAGGTATTTTTTTTTGTATAGTGTATACCAATATTATAAACTATTAAAAAAAAGAAAGGTCGTCGGCAGCGACGTGTTTTCGTCGATTACGTTCAAACGTTTCCCCTTCCATTTCTATGACCCGATTTGCATCATAGAAATAGTTTCAAATTTGGTAATTTAATATAATTTTAAATTTATATAAATTATAAAATCATTTTTAGTATGTCCGATTAGTCATAATATTGGCCTTGGCCAACCGGAAAAACTCAACAGCATTAATAATGCCATTACAACATTCTTAACATTTATTTTCATTATACATTAAAATTACTTACATTTTTGGTAATTCTCATTCTACTTCTTAAATAAATTTAATAATATGTTAAAGTATTTTTTTTATAAAATAATATGATAGTCTAGACTCTAGAGCAGATCTAATATAATCCTAAGCATAACCTTTAGAATATGCATCAATGTTGATAACCCTAGAAGTTTAGACCAATAAAATAAAAATTTAATTTTTTTTTTTATTACACTATATACGAGTATTATATGTATTTCTATAAAATGACAATGTTATGGATTTAATGTTTATTTTTAATAAAAATTATAATTTTTTTTTTATGTAAATCATAAGCGATACAGAGCATACGGCTCTTTGAAAAACTTAATTTGGCAATCTTTTGAAAAATATGGCTTATTTATCCAAAAATGTTCGGGACCCCGGGTCTAGAGTATAGATTGTTTTTGCAAAATTAGAAATGAAGTGTATATTTCTAATTTTAATTTTATGTTGATATTCTGTATATTTGTATTCATAACTTTGATTTAAATTAATGAAAATGATGATTAAAGTATTATTATTTAATTATTTAAGTGAGTTAAATATTTAAATATTCTTATTAAGAGCATAATATAATTATGTCATGAAATATAAATGTAATATAATACTAATTTATACTTTAAATGTGATTAAATATACATATTTAAAAAATAAAATATTTTTGATATTTTTTTAATATTATTGTCATTTCTTAACTTGTTACTATTCACAATCTAAGATATTATGTAAATAAGTACCATAAATAAATAATTATAAATATCCTTAATAGCTTAATCTTGGTTTGTAAGTTCCTACCATAGTAATTTAGTACAATGTTATATTATGATATATGACATAATTAGACTTACACTTAAAATATGGAAAATATTGATTGCTTATTACAATGTTATTGAAGTATTTTAAGGTACTTAAGATGTTCCAGGTATTTATTATAGTCTTTTAACATGAATTCTATATTTTACTTATTGCTAATAAATTACTTTTTTAAGCTCAATTAATATTAATTGACATAATTTGGTAAATTTCTTCCTATATACGTATAGTTCTCTTCATTTGAAACTATAACTATTTTAGTTGTTCATTATTTATGAATAAAACTAAGATTAAATGGAAATGTATACAATTTAATATCAACTCACATTTAAACAAATTAAATTAATGATTTTTATATTTATTTATTTAATTATACTTATAAAATCCTATGAAACATTATACTAAAAACCATAAAATAATATGTAAACTTAGTTACAAATTTTGTTTTGTGCTTTTCTTTCTACCTTTAAAATATTGATCGTATACATAACTGATATAGAAGAATAGTTTTAAATAAAGATTTATATTAGTTGAATAAACTATTATTTTACAAAATAAAGTATTAATAATTAGGTATAATTGTAATATTATAACATTGGTAATGTTTTATTAACAAAGTGGTTTATGTATTCTCAAACAATGGATTATACAATATGAATGCAGATATTATGTTATAAGCATAAATAAATAATTTATCTAACTCATTTTTTAAGAATGTATTTAACATTGATAAATATGTTACTATATTCGTTCTATTAATATTAGGCAATAGGCTGCTCTAACTATTACAAATTATTTTCAAAATATTCATGTTTGAAAATTCAAATTTCTTTTTTTATATTTCAATAAATTATAAGTTATTAACAAAAATAATTTTAATAAAAATACTTGTTTTAAAATCTATATAATACAGATTAGTATTATAATTAGTAATTACTACCATTATTCAGCTTGAAAATAAGACATATTATTTAAATAGACATATGAATAGACTATAATGTATTAACAGCTCAAGCAAAATTTTCATGGTTCATTACCACAATTATTAATAACTCGAATGATTTGAATAATATACATAAAAAAAATGATGTTTTCTCCATAACATTAATTATATATACAATATGTGAGTATATATATAATATATGAACAAAAATTAAGGTAATATGATAAATTATAATATGAATGTATAGAAATATTATGTCCAGACATTTTATGCATTTATATATTACAACAAACATACAATATTAAATTGTTCTTGTGTTGTACTTATTATAAAGTAAAATGTATTTGAAAAATAATACTGGCTAATAAAATTAAAAACTATGGCAACAAACCTATTAAATATGAAATAGTAGGCTATTACTTTTACAGAATAATTTATATGCTAATTATTAATATATAAATAAATATTATAACATAAAAAATGTATATATATATATATATACACATACATACATACATGTATGTACATATATATATGTGTAAAAAACATTGTTCCTAAGTCCATTTTATTTTATTCAATGGCAACATTGGAAGACTTAAAAAAAAAAAAAGACATAAATAAAAATTAACAGATGAACACGAAAATAAAAAAAAAACATTTTTAATAAAGTTATTAGAATTAAAACTTTATTTTCTTTGTACTATAAAAATAATAAAATAGACATATGTATATATGTATATACATATATATATATATATGTATGCCTAATTGTAGAGGAGTTTTAAAATCTAGACTATAATTATTGTTATAATCTATTTATTATATATATTTTAAAAATATTAGCTTGCAATTCATTCAAGTATATATACACATATATACATATATACATACAAAATACGATTGTTGTTCTTCCTCTGTTTGTGGCACTTCCAATATCTTACAGATACGTTGACTCGCCTAGAATCACCGGAAACACAATCACATTTGGATCTACGCCATCAGATGTATTGTGCTCAAGCGACAGGTTTACGAAAGCCTAAAGGAGAGAATAAAGCGGCCTTCACCAATCATTATTCTAACAAAAAGTACTACACAAAAATAATAGGGGATAGCGTTTTACTAAAACGTTCAAACAAGAATAAAAATATTAAATTTATTAAAGTTGCATTTTATATAAAGAACATGTTCATTTTAAAAATTAAAATATATACAAGAGAAAATAATAGTTACTTTTACAAAATTATACACAAGCAATAATTTGTTCATGTACACATACACACACACACACACACACACACACACACACACAAATATATTATATATATATTTATATATATACCCATAAATAACTATTTTCTTATTCCACAAACCTAATGAGACAGGGATTTAAAGCGATAGCCTAAATGAAATTTTTTTAAAGAATAATAATTTTTTTAATGATTTTACTAATCCTGCTTTTATATGCTAATTATATCTTTGTGTAAATCACTGACCAGATTCCCATCCATCTTCTTCGCATCCAGTGTCATCTTCTTCAGCTGTTGTACAACTACTTGATTCACTTTCTGATAGTGTTTCACCAACCACAGGTTCAGATACATCAGCACGTTCAAATAATAATCTTACATGAAAATCTGCACTAAATAGTTTATTTTGTTTATCCTTATGACCATCTAATTCCCATTTGTTCATTCTTAATGTTAACAAACGATTTTCACTTCCATCCACATGATGACCATTAGAGTTTATACTGTTAAATATATAATAAACACAACTATTATAATAATGGTAAGCATCATATCACATAAATATAAAAAATCAATTTTCTTCAACTTTTAAAATTCCTAAGTAAAAATGTAATAATTATATTAATAATCCATGTGTATAATATTGAAAACTGAAATACTGATAAAGAAAGGTATCAACCTGTACATGGATATAATAAAATAATTATTATATTTATAATATTACTAGATTATATTTGAAGTAAAATAAATAAATTTACCGTATTTTATTATGTGGACAACGAAGGTTATTGGAATCATCTATACTATTTATACGTATAGTTTTTTCATGTTGGCAAATATTTTTATGGTCTCTATTACCATATTCAGATACAGCTGGTTCACAAACAAAAAATGTATTAAACCAGAAATGAAAAAGTTTTTCCTGAAATAATAAATTGTTAATTTAATAAAATGCATTGATTTTAGTAAATTATAAAAATAATTGACATTATATTGCCTAATTATAGTAATATTCCATTATCTCTAGAGTATTATTATACTTTATCATTCATATTTTCCCAACAAACATCCAAAAATGTCTAATATACTATACTGTGTTACCAAGTGTGGCCAAATAGTTTATTGCAATTGACAGGTTAATTGTGAATGATTTTAAAAACAATTTTTCATTATTTAAACTAAATTTTGTACATTTATTAGATAAGACACAATTTCCAATAAAGTGAATAATTATAAACACTTAATTAATTGTTTTATCAAAATTGATTCTCAAAGAAAACAATACACTCTTAGTTATTTATTAAAAAATTATGTTTGGTGATTGTTGCTATCTTGGTACTCGTATCATATCTCTTTTATATAAATAACAGTTTTCTTATTCTCATCATATTATAAACTCAATAAAGAATTTCAATTTTGTTATATATATATATATTTTATATATATATATATAAATATTTTCATATATTTTAGTATCCACTCTACATGTTATTTGTTAAATTTTGATATCATCTAATAATATAAAAGACTAACCTTTTTCTTCACTTTATGTTTGTTATAACACTCTACTTTTACATCACCAAGAACTTGAGTGGTTTGTGTCAAACGTATAGTCACGTCAGAAGCATTGCGCCGCATATCTTGTACTTTAGATGAATAAACTTTTCTTATTTTTGAACTATCTCCATTTATCCATTCAGATATTACTAAACGGATACCTAAAAAAGATTATAATTTTAGTTTCTAATCAAAAATTTTAATTCTTGTAAATACATACATGTCTGGCCTGAATTAAAAATATTAGGTACGGGATCTAATTTTATTTCCTTTACAGTCAATACTACAGGTTTGTAAATTAATTTATCTTGAATTAACAATGCATAATAGTTCACATATCGTCTTTGACTGGGAATAGTAACACCCTAAAATTATAAGTTAATATAAACATTATATAAATTTTATTATATATAGAATGTTTCATTTAAATAATAAGGCCTCTATCACATGACACCACTCGGGCAATATGACAATAGTAGTGGAAACAAAAGAAATTAATAATTAAATGAGGTATTTAATATAAAATTGAGTACTAGTAAATATATTTATATTTTATTAAAAATCCAAATCACAAAATTAATACTTAATTATCATACACATATTTTAACATTATTGCTATCTTCAGCGTGTACCAAATATTGTGTTTTTATGCTACCATTTAATACACGGTACAATTTTCAATTTCTAGAATAGTTTTCCCAGTGAAATTGAATATATTAAAAATATTGGCAATATAAAAGAAAACCACCATTAAAATGTGCCAATAGCACTGAATCATATTATGAAGACATCATTTTAAAAATAGAATAATATTAATTTAAATAATGATTCAACTTTTCCGGTCGCTCATTCAGGTAGTTTGGTCACATAAGTTTTTATTTAATTATTTATTTCTTGTGGTAGTGTTAAACCAACCTAACCTAACCTAACCATGAAAAAAATTAATAATTAAATTAGTGTTTTCACACATGGTAGTGCCACTCATAAAAATTGTGACCAAATTACTTGAACGCAAGACTGGAAAAATAACGCCACCATTTCTTTTTTTTTTCTTGATTTCTACGCATCTATAGCGCTTCCGGGCACTTTATATAAAGTTAATTTAGATCTGATTGATAATAATTTCAATTTCAGGATTGTTTTTAATGCAAAGAAGCACTTATTACCTGAGTTAGGTTAGTATTTCCTGATGGTTATTATCCAATACACTTAATTCCACCCCTAAATATTTGAAGTTCTCTACTCTTTCGAACTCCATGTCTTATACTATGAAATTAGTATGTTTATTACTCTTTAATATGTTAAAGTACTTTGTCTTTTCTTTATTTATAAGTAAACCCATTTGTTTGCTTTCATCAATGAGAGCCTCTGCCACACTTTGAAGGACCATTTCTGTTTCTAATAGTAATATTATATCAACATATTTATTGATTGTCATAGATACTTGAAATCTGACCCTTATATCGATGTTCAGTACCTTTTTTAATATTTCCTCTAGTGCAATATAAAATAGCATCTCCCTTTGTGAAGGTGAATTTTTTTTCTACAATCTATTTGCGTTGAATTATTATAATTCAATTTTCCTTGATAATTTCTATTTTATTCACATTATGTGTCTATTTTTCGTTGTTCTCATTTCCACTGTCAATGAAGTCAAATACTACATCTGTAATTACTTCTGTGTATTCGTTTCCCGAATACAATTATACATCCTTAATAAAATACTACATGCATTATCATTTTCGTCTTTGTTTGTTGTGCTTTACACCGTCCTTTCATAACATTGTATAGCGTTTATGTTTTATTACCGTTTTATTTTTACCGCCATAACAGTTACACCATGTGATAAAGAAACTCTATCTGTTAGAAACATTCATTGTGCCACAAATTAATGGTTTAATATCTCAAATATTACTTAATGTTGGAAATTGGAAACATGTTCATGATTTAACGTTAGCTGACCCGTTATATATACAATGTTTCAGGACCTATCGATTTTTTATTGGGTGCCGACATTTTATCATTTCTCCTTGATGGTAAAAAGCTGGGATACTTGGTGAACCCCTTGCCTTAAAAACAATTTTTGGTTGGGCTTTAATGGGTCCAGTGAGTGTACCAGATCATAATCCAATCACTTCTTTATGTTGGTCAGTTATTGATACTTTAGATACAACAATTATACAATTCTGGAAAGTTGAAGTAGTGACTGTTTGTAAACATCTACGTCATAATAAGATAATTACAGAAAATATCTATAAAAATACTATGACTCGATTATTATATTTTAAGACTCCCATTTAGTGACTCAAAACCTTTTTTTTTTTGCTTTGCAACGATACAAAGCTCTTGATCTTCGTTTAACACGCGATCAGGATTTATACCAATATGGAGAATTCATGAGAGAGTATTTAAATTTGGGTCATGGTCATATAGAACTTGAACATTTGCTGAAAGAAATAATCCATTAAATTATTATATCCCATACCATTGTGTCTTAAGACCGGACAGTATACTAAGTGCCACGAGAGAGTGCGACTACCACGCTCATCAAAATGAATTAGCTCCGACGTCCAGAGGCTAAATTTCCCCCACCATGAGGCGTTCGCTCTCTGTATACAGCTGCTGAACCGCATTGAATAACAAACGTGTAATAATAATAAATATCATTACACCAATAACCGCTCTATATATGACAACAACGTCGTTCGGTAACGGTACGACGGCGATTAACACATACCGATGGTAGGCAACCTTAACAAAAATGTGGTGGGAATGCGCGGAAACAAACACATATTGGTCCCCATCCAGTCGCACTCTCTCATGGCACTTAGTATAGTACTACCAAGCTCCGAGTGGTCTTTAACGCATCTGCTCGAACCACGATAGGTGTTTCACTTAACGACAGTATGTATGTGGGCAACAACTTTCAACCTGAGATACAGAGTGTATTACTCCGCGTCCGACTGTGAAAATATGTCTCTATGGCAGACATAAAACAAATGTATAGACAGATTTGAGTTCACCCAAATGATCGAGATTACCTCAGGAATATTGGCGTTTTTCAAAGACTTCTCCTATAGAAGAATATCGGTTATGTATAGCGACTTATGAGTTATGGGACATCAGCAGCGCCATATCAAGCACTCCGAACTATTCGAGAATTAGCACACCTTGACGGTAAAAATTGGTCATTAACCGCAAATGTGTTACTTAATGATACTGGACGATATCATCACTGGTTCAAATTCAGTTGAAGAGGTTCTTGAATGTCAATCACAATTAATATGTCTCTGTACGTGTGCCAAATTTGAATTACGGAAATGGGCAGGTAATAACAATGAGATTCTGAAAGTTGTTCCTGAAGAGAGAATAGTAGATTGTCGCTATCATATTTTTTTTTGATTTAAAAGAAGAATCAGAACTAAAGGTTCTTGAACTTCAATGGGATTCATTAACGGACACATTTTCCTATAAAGTTCAACCGACAATAAACACAACAACGAAACGTTCGGTTTTATCAAACATTACGAGAGTTTTTGATCTATCCACTATCCACTATTTAATCCACAAGATTACTCTCACCAATCACCTTTTGGACAAAATACTTTAGACATCAGGAATAAAGTGTAATGATCCTGTCTTCTCTGATATTGCCAGCCAATGACACTTTATCAAGTTGAACTACACTTAATTGATAAATTATCTATTCCACGTAGAATTAGTCACAATCGTGTACGATAATTACATGCTGAACAGGGTTACGCAGCTGCAGTATATTTTCGAGTTGAAACGGCATCTTCTATTTATTGTCATCTTATAACAGGGAAATCAAAAGTTGCTCCTCTTAAGAAGTGATTTTCCCTCGGCTTAAATTATGTATTTGTTAACATGATTTTTTCCAACCGTGTTAAAATTGAATAACAACATGCGTGGACAGATTCCACGACTACACTCGCCTGGATACGATTGTCGCCACATCGTTGAGCGACCTTCATCGCCTAATTCAAGAATTAACTTCACCATCTATACTCGATTCAAAATTAGATTGTACCTCTCGGCGTACGTGTTTTGAACGGCGGCGGTCAGACTCCACCTATTTATACTCCCGCTCCATTCGAACACTTATTACTAGTCATCTAGGAGCGCGGCGCTAGGTATACATGACTATATGACGCTCATGGTGACAACTATGAATGCTTCACGTTCACGAGCGGCCATTCTCCACGCCCAACGGTCGCCGTAATGCGCGAAAGAAGTAAAATCTCATTTTGAATGGAGTATACATGGAGAGACATGTTCCGACTCATTATAATCCCGAAGACTATTCCCTTCTGAACTTGTTAACCATTCATTGTGGTGGACTGGGCCATCATTTTTGTTACAATCTTCTAATGAATGGCCATCAACTACATCATCTTTATTAAATGAAAATGATATCTACTCCGACAATGAGACAAGAACAATTCTTTTAACAAACACAGAATGCTTCACGGAAATTATATTACATAGGTTTTTGTCGCTTGACAAAATTCTTCGAATCATTTCATATTGTTTTCGTCTTTCAAAACCAAAACCAGTGTCTCCCATTTACCAAAATTGTTGTTACAAGTAAAATGGCACATGCCCTTTCAGCATTATTTTTTTCTGTTCAACAAAACCTAAATTATGCAGATGATATTCAATGTTTGAGAAAAGGGTTACACGTTTCGAAAAGTATTCGTCGGTTAGACCCTTTCATTGATGACGATGATTTAATCAGAGTGGATGGTCATCTAAATAATGCAGGCAGCATTCCATACATACATAAACATCCAATATTATTGCCGTCTTGCCATCGACTTACCACGTTATTCCCGATTACGCGACTTTGCATTTTCTGTTTTCGTATAAGGCCAAGAAACATTCAACCGAAATTGGCGAATCTCCCAAAATATAGGGTTCAACAAGTGAAACCCTTCTTTATCACGGGAGTGGATTATGCTATACGAAAGTCAGAAGACTAAGGGATGAAAGTCAAATAGAATAGTTTTTAAGGTAGGGTTCTACAGTTCAAGAAAGTTTAAGAATTTAAATATCTGGGTACAATGATCACCCAATCAAACAATATGGAATACGAGATTTTAAAAAGGATGCAAATGGGCAACAAGTGCTATTATGCCTTGAGCAATTTATTTAAGTCAAGAACACTCTAAAAAAAAAAACCAAAAATCCAGCTATACATTACGCTGATAAGATTGATAGTTTTGTATGGGAGCACAATGCTGGACTGTATGGAAAAACTAAAGAGTCAAGATTGAGGGTTTTTAAAAGAAAATTATTAATAATATATGGGCCCTGTAGAAATCCACAAACGGGAGAATGGCATAAAAGACATAATAATGAGCTAAATGATTTATATAATAGATCCAAAATAGTAAATGAAATAAAAATGTTGTAATGGGCAGGTCGTTTATGGAGGAAACCCGAAGCCCTAATAAAGACGGTTCTACAAGAAAATCCAAGAGGAAAAAGGACTTTGGGAAGATCTCGAATGAGATGATGGCTGCATAAAAGTGACGTAGCAAACTTTTATCTGGATAAAGATATTTTGGTGCAAAATCGAGATTGATGTTGAATTAGTTATGTTTGAATGTGTGGTCTAAAAGGCCTCAAAAAAAAAAAAAAAAAAAAATACTAATAGTATAATGAAAACTGATTATATCCACTTCTTAAGAAGAAAATAATATAGGTACATAAATATTGAATGATGAATTAATTTATAATTTTTACTAATAATAATATAATAAATCTATGGCATAGAATTATTAAACACAAACAATAATAGAATTACTAATGCATGTGTACCTATTTACTATTTCTATACAAAAATATTTGTAATTGTATTAAATTGTATATATTAATAATTTACTTTATGAGTAGTACAAAAAATACACCCACCTATAAAAGTAATGTATGTGCGGCATTTACACTCATAGAAAAGAAGTATGAATAGACAAAATATATGGCAAATTTTTGTGGATTTCAAGAAAGCTACATAATATGGCTTCCCAAAAAACTCATATCTCTAACGAAAATGTGCATGAACGGGACCAGATAGGTTAGAGTAGACTGTACAGTGTCAAAACAATTTAAAGTGATAACAGGGCTTAAACAAGATAATGTACTATCACCAATACTCTTCAACATAGCATTAGAAAAAGTGATATGCCGTGTACAAAGTAATAAACTTGGAATAAGTACTGGCAAAACCACGCTAGATGTGCTGGGTTTCACAGACAATCTGAATTTAGTAAGAGAAAACAAGGAAATGATAGTGCGAAATACCAAAACACTCATTCATGAAACAAAAAAGATTGGCCTAGAAATAAATGAGAAAACGAAAGTAATGGAAAAGCTGTTTGTAGGGGGTGAGTACAATTACTCGTATCGACTGAAATGCTCTATAATTAGAACCAATTTACATTGGGCTTTCCGGCAATGACTGGATGCATTTATTCGTATTATTTTATCTACATAGTTTATCGTGACTGTTCGTTAACGTACTACATAATTGTTATTCGAATTATTATACATTTTTTGGAAGTTAGTGCCAAAGGAAGACTTCCTTGCAATGTGTGATCTTGCCTTGTAGATTTCAATCAGATTTGGATCAACATATATTTGCATAAAAGCTTTTTCTACTCTAACGTATCTAAAAAATAAATATCGCAGTTCATTAAATGCACCTACCTCATTTTCCAGATTTGATATTATCAACATCAGATTTATCACCAGATATTGAAAAATTATTAGCTAATAATTAGTCCCTTTACAGGTCTCATTGATGTTTTTTTTTTTAAAAAAAATATTTAATAAACAAAGATTATTATTATTAAAACACGTGCAATTTAAAATGTTATTTGATAAAAATACCTATTTATTTAAGTATTTATGTGTAAAATATAAAATTATAGATGAATTAAAATGTTATAGTCTTGTTCATAATATGGCTCACCAGCTAAATGTAATTGAAATTATAACCAGTTTCCAAAATAAATTGGGCAACCTTGGGACACACAATTAGACGAGAGGAAACGAGTGAAGTTAGAGATGCAATTGAGTACAAAACAAACAGGTAAAAGAGCCAAAGGTAGATCTGAGAAACAATGGAAAGATAAGAGTGCTACAAGATCTAGAGAGACTAGAAGTAATTGGGGAGGAAAGGATACAGGATACAGGAAAACTCTTGCAGAGTTGTGAAGGCACATAAGAAGGAGAAGATGTGTAGTATTTAATTGTAAAAAACGATCACCTTATTTAGGATGTATTTTTATAAATTTTCTACAGATCCAGCAGGTTAAAAATTCATAATTGTGTTTATAGCCAGCAGAATGTGATTAGATAAAATTGTATATTTTCTATGAACAAAGAAATTTTGACTAGCTCTTCCTACTTGTTATCTTCTATACCATTCCTCAAACACAGAGGTTTTAATGAATAATGTTGGAAAATAAAAATAATATTCATTTTATATGAATCACTGCTAGTAGCCCATTTTGACCAGTTTTTTCTTTACGTTGTCAATCAATATTTTTAATATGCATATATTATGCATTATATATGCATCAAAAATGCATGTACACTCTAAAAAGCTAAAAATTTAAAAGTTAGAGATGTGCAATGGTATACAGACATAAAAAATTTAATATCTAAATTCACACGGCCAAAATGATTAGTTTTTGTATTTAAGTGAAACATCCTCTATATATTCAAAATAATTTTATGTTACATTAATTTTCTCTGTAAGTATTCGAAATAGAGAAAATTGTATAATGAGAAGTAACAATTTAATTTATATAGCTAAAATTATTTGGATTTTCAAAATTTGAAAATGCCCATAATGGAAGATGGTTTCAGGAATCAACTATTGAAACTCAAATTTTTTATACATTCATCATATGAATTTATCTTTGAAAAATATTTAAGGGGCCCGGTGCTGATGAGTTTTTAAATACAAAAACATGCCTCACAGGAAAAACTCTCACGCCTCATAGAATAGTCCGATTTCGATTGTTTTTTTATTACAAAGATTTTTATTACAAGACCTCTAACAGGGCAGATTGAAGTCTGATTTTCAAAATTTAAATTACAATAGTGGTAATAAACATATTCATTATTCAAAATTTTGTAATTTTTAAAAGTACTTATTTTAATATTGAAGTTTTTCTCTTTCAAATAAAAAAAAAAAAATTAAATCAGACTATTCTGTGAGACGCAAGTTTTTCCAGTAAAGATGGTTTTGTCATAAAAATTATGATCGTACGATAAACTCACTTGTGCGGGAGTGATATTATTTTGGTTATATATTGAAACGGGAAACACAAACTAATAATCATTTACACAACATCGAATCAATCGCCACCGATCACTATGTTAATAAATTGCCTGAATTTTACTCCTAAATAAATAGCAGGCAACGTTTCTTAAGTTCAAAACTGTTATTGTGGGAATAATTTGAAATTTTGTTTATTTGGTTTTTCATTACTTGAACACGCACAAAAAATATTAGCGCCCATAAATACAATGTACTCACTACAAACACACATTATTGTATTATGCTATTATAATCCCATAGGTACAATTTATCAAAACTTCAAATCACTCTCGTTAAGAGTTTTGAACTTTAAATTTATAAAAAATAAATGTGTAAATGTGAATTAAATGTGTAAAAAATTGGGGTTTGAATTATGTTTTAAAAGTTGATCACTGAAATCCAATCCCCTCCCCATTATGGGCATTTACAAATTTTCAACATCCAAATAATTTTAGACTACATAAAATTAAATTGTTTTCTCATTATACAATTTTCTCCATTTCATATATTTACAGAGAAAATTGCTATAACATAACAATTGTATATATGTATATAATTATTAAAACTATACATGTATAGGTGTTTAATTGTACCTTATATAATCAGTATAATTTGTATTTTATAAAGAACACAAAACATAAAAAATTATATAAAGAAATACCTTTTCATCGAGTGTTCTTTTTTGACCATAATAATTGAGAGCATCTTGTGCAATTGTAAACTGTCCACTGTGTATTAAATAACAACAAATCATTACACCAGTTCGGCCCTTTAAATTAAATAAAAATAAATATTTAATTGTTAGCAATTTAAATATTTACGCTATAAATATTATTTTTTATTAGAACAAATACAATTTATATTTTTTTTTTTTTTTTACAATGTGCATGTTTGAATTATTATAATATAACATGAATGGTTTGCTAAGGAGTTACCCAGTAATAACACTTTCACTTGATTTTAAATATTTTAAGCAACAAAAAAATTAAATATTTATTAATTTAATTATGTAATTTTTATTTATAAGTAATAAAATATAATTCTCAATTCTAATCAATACTTTGGGTATTTAAAAAATTAAATTATTTAAATAGTTAAGTTTTTAAACATTAAATAAAATTATTAAAAATAGTTCAAATACCAATTTAAAATATTATAAATTGTAATACAAAAATTCTCTTCTAAGTAATCAAAATGTGATGTTTTTCTTTGATATAATGTAAAAATGTATGTTAATCCATATAATTATAAGTAAAGTTATATTTAACGACACTACAATAATAATTATGATAATAACTAAGTGTCAATTTTCATGACATTGAGTATGACTAGAAAACCCTTAAAATATTATTTAACTGCCCCATTCAATTTCATTCACATAAATATATAATATAGAGATAATGTTCTATAGATGTATATGTTTACATCAGTCCCTCTTAGTTAATATAAATCTAAAACATACTTTCACATCAGTATAACATATTGGATAAAATATATTATTTATAATAAACAAAAATATAACAAATATAAAATTTAATATGTTATCTTCCCCAACTATTATTTGACTATACACTAGATGTTTTAAAATAACAAAACAAATTAAAAACATAATTATAAATTAACAATTTTATTTGATATATAAAATATTTAATTGCAGCATTAGAAAACAGTTTCTATTAAAAACCAAAACTAAAGTAATTAATATAATCAAGTTTAATCTAGTAAGTGTATAATTTATAAATACATTTTACCTTTCCAGCTTTACAATGTACAGCAGCTACATTTCGATTATCCGTTGTAAGCCACTGATGAACATCTTCACAAAAAGGTCGTATTACCTCTAGACTAGGTGGATTATGATCTTGAAATGGATAAGTTGCTACACGTTCATGAAACTTTCTAGGATCGTATGATCGCTCTGAACAACTAAAAAATTAATAATTATTAAAAAATATGACTTCTATAAACAAATACTTACAGATTATATATTTTATAATGGTTTGGATGTTTCTGATCAAGAAGTCTACTAACGTCATCTATGTGATTACGATAGACAACACCTTCTAGATTTTCAGCTGGAAATCCCATTGCTATTACATTATTTACAATGTCTAATAAAATTATTGGTTAAGAAAATATTTATTTATTATAAATTAACCCAATATTATATATCAATTTTAATAAATATTTTGTCTACTAAAAAATATAGGTATTGCTCATGGAGTATATATGAGATATTCGAGGAGATATTAGAAAAAAAAATGATCATTGATTTAAAATGGAAATTTAGAAATTTTCATAAAAAAAAGAATGATTTAAAAACTAGTTTAAAAACCATAATTTTAAATATTTCAAAATATACAAAAATATTAGAAATAGTTTATTTAATTTATTTTTCATAAACTAATTTGAATAATTTTAATTAAAATACTGATTTAAAAAATTATACCTGCATTTAAATGTTTAAATATATATGTTTTCTTATAAAAACCAAGATATATATTCAAATTTTTTTTTTTATATATAAATAAGTACACAATTTATTGTATTATAAAATTTAAGATATATATTATTTAGATATTTGTTTACCTATTGTATTTTAATTCTTATATATATATATATATATATAAATATATAGGTAGTTAATTATTTTTATTAATTTTTCTTTATAATTAAAAGTACATATAAAAAAATAATATGATACATGGGCATAAATTTACAAAATAAAAAAAACTTTATGCCTAATTATAAGTAGTGATAAATTTTTTTTTATATTAAATTAAATTGAAATACCTACTAAACCATTAAAAATTGATGCTACAAATTATAATTTAAAAATTTGTATGTTATTTAATATATAATAAAGGATACAAGTCAAATCAAGATTAAACCCATCTTGTGTATATCGCTTTCTTTGTTTACTGACCAGTTTTTTAATAGGATTAGTCATTTTGATGTTTGAAATGGCCATTCTGGTGCGAATTGACGAGTTATGCACCAGACCAGTCGATTGTTCGTCCATGGCCCAGTTGTTTATGAATAATGTACATTGTACGAACCAGACTGTAAATAATAAATAAATTATGAAACATACAAAATTGAAATTTTTATGTAAAATATTAAAACTTTTTCTATAATCAACATTTTAACATAAACATTTAATAAACAGCATTACCTTTTATTCAAGTCCAGAATTATGCAGCTATATCAACAATACGATTAATGTGTGGCAACTAGGATAATCATATTTACTTATAAGAATAATTGAGAATTTGAGACTAATACTTGATAATCGGTTTTCGTCTTAAGACCAAATATTCCAGAGTTGAAAAGGGACAATGTATCAGAAGAGGGGAAAAGAAAATTAAATGAAAAATAAAAAATTATAACATTTTTTCCATTAAAAAAGAAACAAAGAACTGGAAAGCTTACACCGTAACAGTGTGATCAATAATAACACACAAATACCGCACAATGTGACCAACCAAAATCATGGTAGATAAACAAATTATTAAAGACAGCTGATCAAACAAAAGTTTAGATATATATTTTATCAATGGTTTAAAGTAGGTTTTTATTGACAAGTCCCAACGTTTCTTGAATATGCAGAGTGCATCACTATCGAATTTACGAAAAAGTAGCAGTGGGAGAAATTGTGTTATGACGTCATTGCCGGATAGTCGTAATCACGGTCTTAGAAAAGAAGGTCCGATTACTAATTATTAATTAATTATATAGTTCTTTTATTGTTTGTGGCTTCACGAAGCAGAATAGTTCGCCTTTTACTCACAGCGCTAAAAGTCTTCTGTTATTGTGGTTATGTATTTTTTTTAATATAAAATGAAAGCTAAGGCACCAAAATGTCCAAAATCAAAATTTGAGTTAAATGACCATTAATATATTATTTGAACCATTAATAATATTATATTTTATTTGTTTTAATATTATAAGCTATTATTTGTAATCTAATAATTGATTTTTGTATTTTTACGTAATATAAATATTTAATATTTATAAAAAATATTATAATTAGTAATATATGTATACAGTGTGATCACGATTTTTGGTAACACTTAATATTTCGATCGGATAACCTTGTATTAAATTAATTTTTGGGGTGACTTATTGGATAGTGAAAAACATATTTTGCGAAATTTTCAAATTTATAACACGTTACTCATGCTCAACACAATAATTATTGTGTTTTTTAAAATAGCAACCCCTATTTTTAACCCTAGATTTGGATTCGCCGTTTTTTTTTAATCGATTTGATATTTATAACTTTACTCTAAACCCAAAACTAATTGAGTTACAATTATTTTAAATTTTTTTTAAAACAAAGAGCTGATACTCCTGCCACATGGGATACAGGTGTGCAATCGTAATGTTTAATTTAAATTAGAATTTGAATGCAATGATAAACCATAGCATTCGAAAAACGATTCTGAGCGTTGATTAAAATTTTAACATTTTTTATGAAATATTTAAAACGCAAAATTTTATCACACATATAGGTACCATATAGGTACACATATACCTATAGTACATAAATAAATACCCTTTAAACTTTTCTAGCCTTTAACTACAAAGTTCGAGTTATCGTTAAATATTGAAATCGAATTCGTCGAAATTTCAGTTTCGTGAAAAATGCCGTTTTTTCTACCGCATATGGTCAATTTTGAAAAATTCAATGAACAACCTAAATAAAGTACCAACTACATCCAATTAATACTGAAAACCTATACTATTCGTAAATATCGGAGCATTATGTCTGGTCGAAAAAATGTCTTCATACATAAAAATAAGAATAATCCATATAAATACTTTAAATATTGATTTAACTGAAATTCCAATTTTAAAAACCTATAAAAAAAATTTGAGCTTTGGGATTTTTCTAATATTTTAATATCATGTTAAGTAATATGTATGTATACTTCAGTAAAATGTACAGACCTAAATGCCCAAAATTGCCAATTTTATCTTTCATTATATACATAAAAACGAGAATTTTACAAAATATTCAAAGTCCTATATTTTGTAGAAAAATTAACGTAACGGTTCCAAAATGTTACCACATAAATATAGTACCTATGTCTATGTGAACACCAAATAAAATTTTCAAGTCTCTATCGTGAAATATTGAATTCGTCGACATTTCATATTTCGTGAAAAATGCTGTTTTTTGTCATTTTTTTCGTCGTTTTTTTGTACCGCTTAGGGTCAATTTTGAGAAATTCGAAAAATGACCTAAATAAAGTACCAACTCACTTTCCAACCGGAAACATACATATGCTATTCGTGAAAATCGGAGTATTATATCAGGTCGTAATTTTGTTTTCAGAATAAAAAAAAAAAAAAATTACACATCATTGTAAAACCAATACATTCTTCGCTTCGCTCAGAATCTACAAATAATTATAATATGTATACTGCAATAAAATTTTCAGACCTTAACACCCAAAATCGACAATTTTATTTAAGATTTATTTCATACTTATATAATATATATATTTATATATAAAGACGAGAATTTTAGGATATATTCAAATTTCTATATTTTCATTTCGCTGAGTGTATAAATGACTGAGTTATCGTGAAATAAGGAAATCGAATTCGTCGAAATTTCAGTTATCATGAAAAATGCCGTTTTTTCATCATTTTTTGGTCCTTTTTCCTATCGCATTGGGTCAATATTGAAAAATTGGAAAAAATAACCTAAATAAAGTACCAAATACGAAATACCTCCACTTTCCAACCGTAAACCATAAATACAATTGGTATTTGGAAACAAATAGCATTATAAACTATGCATTATATAATATTTTATATACCTATTATATATAATATATTTTATATTGTATTGCTTAATGAATTCACATTTTAAAATTATTGATTCTGGATGTTTTTAAAGTATACCTAATAATTGAGTATTATTCAAATATTTGATTTGTTTTTAAAATATAATTTTAACAGAATCTATTCACTCAAGAAATCAAAATGAATGAATATTGAATACAAATAAGTAATAGTTACAAAGTTTTTTGATGGGGTATTTGCTATTAATGGATTGTGATCAGTAGGTATAGTAGTATAGAGCATACAATTAGGTTTTATTACAACTATAAAGAGAGATGTGGACAGAATTGTTCTTTTATGTGTTTCGTACTATAGTGTATAATGAACCTAACCTTATTTTAAAACAAATATTAGATATATTTATATTATATTGTATAGTAGACACGAGACAGTAGTGTATAGGTAGTGCATTATTATATTTTCCATAATATAGTATAGTACTATATTCTATAAATCTATAATGTACCTATACTGTAAACAGTATTGCAATACCTGATGTAATACGAGTACCTATTATACTCAAATAGTCAAATTTTGAATGTCTATAATTTTTAATCCTACCAATTTATTTTGTTTAAATTTATAATTTATATTCATAAATAAAAAAATATCCTAAAGAAAAAAATCATAATGATTTGAATTTAATCTTGTATATCAATATTTACCTATAATAATAATGACATCTATGTGGGAACACGTTAAATAAAATACATGTTTGATATTTTTCACTATTAATTTGACATAATGTTTAATATTATTGAATCTTTCATTACTTATACAGGTACTTTTCCAAATTATATTAATTATATTGATAAGTATTTTCATAACTTGGCATTTCTGTTTAAATTCGAGATAATTTGTAGAATTGTTATAGTGAGATTACCTAATGCATGTTACTAATCATGTATATATATAAATATATTTTATATAACGTAATTTGGACGTCCCAATTATTGAACTCAAATAGATATTAGATAGTGTTCACTGTTTAGTGTTAGCTAGGTAGTGTTGTTAGAAGGTAGTAAGTATAATGACTAATACAGCAAACAGCATGGTCATGATGTCTTCAGCCGCCAGCTCAGATACCATGTCCGAAATATCGGATTCGGGCACAGGAACATCGGGTAGAAGTTATAGCGACAGCCGGGAAGAAATGCATCAACTGGCAGTTTCATTAGGATTAGAATCGGCCGATGATTTAGCCAAGGAACGATTCAAAGTTGACAGAAAAAAACTGGAGGCTATGTTGCACTGTAAGTTTTTTTTAATAAAAACTTATAGTTTTAGTTAAATAACAAAAGAGAATAATTAACATTAATGTACTTATTAGTTTATTATAAATTAGCAAATTTGAAATACAGGTATACTCATAAGTCCCCGGGTCACACTATCGCGGTTCGCCGCGCGGCATATGAGGTTCCGATCACACTTTCGTGGTTTGTTCTTTTTTGGCGTCATTATGGTAATCACCACATTCACTGTATGATTAAAATCTACCAATTCTGTAATTTAAAATTTGTATTTTATAATTTATGAATATAATTAAATATAATTTTGAAGATACTTTATCTAATTTGGAAAATATTCAATATAATGGAACTCGCCAGGAAAGAATTGAAGTCCGCGATTATTTCGCAAACTATTTTATCCATACCATTTCAATCGCCAATTATTTTATAACATGCCCTAGATTTACAATTTTTGTCAACACTATTTTCTTTTCTACAGAAATGTTCATCTGTATCGAAATAAAATTTGTTCATTTGTTTTGAATTAAAAAAAAAAAAGACAGAAACCGCGTGTGATCAGTGATCGCTACAATATGACCCACACGCCATACCGATACCATTGATAACCATGTGTTCATGGACGGCCGGGCCTAACATATTAACTTTTTATAATTATAATAATAATAATAATTATGGAGAAACCCATTTTATGATTACAAATTATAATGGAGTAATGTACGGCATATAAATAAAATGGATTTTTTCCATTTAGGTAGCTATTTTTGTTGTTATTTATTATTGTAAATTGTAATTAATAAATAAATAAAAAGGATGTCCAATATAAATATTAGATGTCAATTTTATATTTTTAATATAATAGGTATATAAAATTATATTATACTAATTAATAAATTGCTAGTAGATTTCTTATGTAATAATGACATATCATAATATTTTAATTTAATATTTTAATTAGATAGTCAAGTCTGGCCTCGTGCATCAATTTCCAGTCGTGGTTTTTAATTTTTAATAGTTTAATATGTTAGTAATTTAGCATGTACGTATATTATACGTTCATTGGTATATTGTATAGACAGGGCCAGGCCAGGCATGTATCTAGAGTCTAGACCGTGATTTGGGGGGGATTTTTTATATTTTTTTTATAAATATACCTATATTATAAGTTTAATATGCATATATTTATACTTTATATACAATTAAACTAATAAATATAAACTATTGTCTGCAAACAAAAATATATCTAATAAATAGAAGGTTAGGTTACATAATTAGTCCATTTTTCTTTTTTCCTTCACTAGAAATTTAATAGTATTCTTATATCTTATTACTTTTAGGCCTTGGCTCTTTTTGAACTCGTTAGCATATTCATGTCAGATATATTTCGTTTATTATTCATATTTATAATAATTAATAAAACGCCAATAATACTAGAATTAATAATAACGCGTTTATATATTATATTACTATAATAACAATTACTAATAAAGTAATAACATTAACTATTCATTATAATTTACATATAAAATATTTTTACTATACTTTTAGTACTTTTACTATATTACTATTACTTATTATTTTATTTATCTCTGTAATTAATAATATCAAGAATATTATATCTGTGACATAGACCATAGAGTATAATAGCGATAGAGTAAAGTGTACCACTTAAAACAGTAAACGTGAAACATATATATTATGCAAAGTGGATGTAGGTATTGGAATATTTCATATGGAAACAATATTAGGTTAAAATACAGATATTTATAAAAATATCTGTAGATTAAAATAATGAAACATGGAAAAAATTCAAGTTGGAATAATAATTTATTAGAAACGTTTTTAATAAACGTATTATTATATTTTGTTACAAATATTTTTTTAGGATTATTTAACTAATTAATTTCATTGTAACGTAAAATTAGTTAATTTACGAAATCAACACTGAACGGGCGGATCTAGGATAAATGAAGGGGTCTAAAATATACACTTATATCACATCACAGAAATATAATTTATATATATATACAATATAAATATATATATATATATGTATAACGAAAACAATTAGGTTAGGTACGTTTATTTATAAATTGGTATATTAGTAATTACTAGTTGATGATATTAATTGTAATTTAGGTATTACAGTGATAGGTATATTAAAAAAAAAGTAATTTGCATTTCTTCACAAGTAAATTGGAAATTTAGTTAAGGGAAGGAATCTAACTACTATAGCCACCTCTTCTATTCGCTTCACTCAAAATGTATTAGTTTTAAAATGATGTGTGTCTTTTTTTATGTTTCTTTGTTTCTTTTTTTTATGTCTGTAGAAACATTTACTACACGAAATAATACTCCGATTTTCATGAATAGCATATGTTTCCTGTTGGGAAGTGGATGTAGTTGGTACTTTTTTTAGATCATTTTTAAAATTTTATTTGGTGTTCACATAGGTACTATATACGTATATGTGGTAAAATTTTGGAATCGTTACGTTATTTTTTCTTCAAAATATAAGACTTTGAATATTTCGTAAAATTCTTGTTTTATGTATATAATGTTTGATAAAATTGACAGTTTTGAGTTTTAAGGTCTGAAAATTTTAATGTAGTATGTATATGTTTACTGAAGTATAATTAAATATTACCATTGATTATATATACAATAGATGGCGTTAAGAAATTGAAACAATTATTAAAATTGTTATTGTACTTTGACATCCCTTATAATGGTTGAGTGCGGGTCGGAGGAAAACTGGTATTATTATTTGTTGTATTTAGATTTTAGACCATTGATAGTTTATTTTAATTTTGATTTTTGGGTATTCCAGTTATTCTATTGGCGTATATAATAATATAAATGTTATACTATTATATTTAATTAATTTTTATTTGCTGAGTAATCATGTCGTGTAACATAGTATAGTTAATAGGTATGAATTATATGAGTTAAGTATGTAATTATATGAGTACTCTATGTCTATAACACAGGTGGCCCCTAACCTTAAACACCCAAACCCCCCTGGCTAGGCCATTGTAATGGCATACTGCGAAGCGGGGTTATTCAGTTAAGTTAGGCCGTTAAAGCCAGCTTACTTTATTCTTAAACCCAGCAACGACGGGTAATTTAGCTACTATTATATATATATATATATATATATAAATATTATAATCTACTTTATAAAATTATAATACTTTATATTATATAATATAAAATATATTTAAATACTTAGGTATTATAAATTTCAGTTTTCGTGAAAAATGCCGTTTTTTCGTCATTTTTCGTCGTTGTTTCTATCTAATTTGAAAAATGCCCTAAATAAAGTAGCAATTACAATCCACTTTCCAACCTGAAACATATGCTATTCGTGAACATCGGAGCATTATTTCCGGTAGTAAAAGTGTCTTTAGACATAAAAAGAAAAAAAAAGTCACATAATTGTAAAACCAATCGCTACGCTCAAAATATTAGTTAATTCTAATCATATTTGTATTAATAGGTGATGGCGAAGACGGAATATCGGCAGTCAATTTTTTTCAAAAAGTATTGTTTTAAATATATTTTTTAATTTGAATATTTTTATATTTTTTAAATTTATTTATTTAAAGTTTTTTAAGTATTGTAATATTTTATATTATAACCGCTTTTAGGTTATGATCGATACAAGAACATTAATTTTATGGCCAACAAGATTAAAAATTGGAGCAAAGTCAAAAAAAGGTGATGTAATAAATAATTATAATTTTACAATGAAAATATTATTTTTATGTAAATAGTAATTTCTAATATTTATTTTATGAAATAGGTAATAATTTTAATTTCGTTCAATTTTTATTTTTAATATAAAATTATGAAAAATAAATGATAATAAAAATAATGAAATGGTTACATATTGGTATTGTAATTAGTTCTATGGGAATGGTCATATCAATTCCTTTTTACCAAATAACTACCTATAAAACATAAATATCCTACAAATAACATACAAGAAAATCCCTAGTTTTTAAGAAACTTATTAGAAACTTATAAGAAAATTATTTTGAATTTTTATGTCAAAATTAATAATGTTCCAAAATATAAATAAATTCTTTATAAATTAATAAACAATGTAATGCGATATATAAATAAAATAAGTTAAATGTTTTTAAAAACATGATAATATATGTTTTTAAAATATTAACCACAAATAACATATTTTTGGTCAACAAGAGATACATTATGGATTGATATTTTAAATACTGAATCTAAAGCGCATAATACTCAAGGTATGTTGCAATATTGACATTTTTATTTTAGAAGAATAGGTAGGTAATAATTTTTAAATTATTTATAGCATCATTTCAATTCACTTGTTAATGACAATAAAATTATACTTATATTATCTATAATAATCATTAATCACATTTATAGTTAGGTATTCTATAAATAAACATACTTAATATTTAATAACATTGAAATAGAGTATGAATACAATATTTTTTTTTTAAATATTAAATATTAAGTTACAAAAACAAAATATAATTATACTATTTTTTTTTTTTTTTTTTTTTTAATAATATGAAGGAGAGAGAACATCTATTGATGTATCTGCATTTTTATTTTTTATACAATACCAAAATTACAGTTTCCTATTCATTATTTATATCTAAAATATATTATATTAAATTTATAATAATTCATAATCAAATAATATTATTTCAATTTATGAAAGTTTAATGAATTAATATTTTAGTATTTTCTAAAATGTTAAATAGTATTTGTTTCAAATGTTAAATATTCATTGTTGATTGACATAAATTAATTAATAATAATCCTTCCAGGTTGTTGGTTGAAACATGGAAAAATAAAAATAAATAATTACGTTGATTAATTACACATTTATAATGAAAAAAATATCACTAATTCATTTTTAATGAAATAATTACATTTATATATATATATATATTAAATATCCTTACTTGCTGTAAAATGTCTTTAATAATATAAATTAAATAAGCACTAAGTAGGTAAATATGCTTTTATTCTATAAAATTATATTATTTTTATTTTTATTCCTTAGTTTATGTTTTCTAATAATTTTGGTATTATTTTAGTTTTTATAATTTCTTAAAATAATTCATATTTTGTTGTTAATTAAAGATATTAAATGTAGTATAAAATTTATAATTTCAAAAGATCAATGATTGATGAATTTATGATTAACTGATGTAGTGTTAATGGAAGATAGCTCATAAAAAATGAAGGAGAGACTTAAAGTTAAAGAGAAGGAAAGAAGTGTTTTTAGAATAGGACTAAGATGTAGTAGTTGTAAAAGAAGCAACGTTTGATTTTATACTATAATATAATTATTAAATTAGACAAAAAATTATTTATTAAAAAATATAAAAATGTCTAATATTTTATTAAATATTAATTTGATAATAATTTCTTTTAGTGTTTTTTTCCAAAAAAAAAATATATTCATTTTATGTATTTATAAGATATTTTATTTAATGTTACAGATCCACATGTGCGAATTGCAGGACTCTTAGATGATGTAAAACTTGCTAAAATGCAAGTGATGAGTGTTTTGGATGATCGAGTATGTAATAATCATATATTTATATATTTTTTTAATTGAATAAATAATGGTAAATAATATATTTAGAGTAATCGAGTCACAATGAAGCTAGATCTTAGTTATACTGATCATTCTCATATTATTGGCCGTGGAGGTTTGACTATTAAACAAGTAATGGAAACTACTGGTTGTCATATACATTTTCCAGACTCAAATAGAACTAGTTTGTTAGAAAAAAGTAATCAAGTTTCTATTGCTGGAAATTGTGGTTCTGTTGAGCGAGCTAGAGCACGTGTTCGAGTAAGATTTAAATTGATTATTATGAAAATTATAATTTAACTATATTTAAAAAAAAAAAAGCTATTAGTAGATAATTCTTATACAATAGTTGTTAGTCTACATTTAAAAAAAAATTTAATTGCCAGATATAATTTATTTGTTGATTTACAGTAACAACAAATAATGATTAAGTGTAATATGACTTTACATAGATTACATATTATTATAAGATAAATGATTTAACAATATATAAAATTATTTAATTATTTTTTTTTTAGGAATTGACTCCTTTAATATTTTGTTTTGACTGGCCAAATATTGGCACTGTTCAAAATTATCAGGATCCATCTGGTCAATTCCCATATATTGGCTCCATTCAAGAAAATTATAATGTCCATGTAATGTTTCGTACTAGACCAAAACTTCATTCAACTATGGTAATGGTGAAGGGTCATGAATGGGATGTTGTAAGAGTAAAAGAGGCTACTATGCAACTTATAACACATATGTGTGGTGATCTTGCAGTAAGTATTTATATTTAATGTAAAATTATTAGTAGTTTGGATAAATCTACAATAATTATATTATATATTTATTATATATTAAGGTCAACTTTATAGAATTTGTATTATATAATCCCTTTTAAATTGTATATGGTACAACAAAATGTGTACATTTTTTAAATTAACAAAACAATATTAAGGTAAAACTTTTTTTTTTTATGACTGATTCTAATTTGATATTGTATCTATTATAATATAAATGGTAAGTATAATAAGATAACTTGACATTTATTTGTTTTAGTATTAGATTTAAGCATTGATGAGATTAAGGTACTGTAAACTATAAGGGAAAATAGAATGTGAATTTCTTGCTGGGCAATTTTTTGAATATAATTCATGAATATTACTAAAATAGTTTTTTTTTTTTTTTTTTTTAGAAAAAAATTAAGAAAATGTATAATATTATTTTAAAATATTACATATTTTATTGCATAAATCATGAATAAGTGTTTACAAAAATATTTTTAAATTATATAATTTCAGATATTGATAATTACACATCCATTTTAAACAAAATAGGTATGCAGATACATCTTATAATGAGGCAAAAACTCTCCATCATATTCATTAATCATTGATTTATGGATGTGTACAAATAATCTAAAATATAAAAATTATTATTGATGGATTAATTAAAATGGAAAATTTTTTTTTAAAAAAAATATAAATAAAATTGATTGACAACTATACAAGCAAATTTATTTAAGAGAAATAAAATATTTTTATTATTTACACATAAGTATTATAAATATAAAAAGAGCTGATACTCCTGCCGCACAGGATACAGGTGTGCGAATCATAGTGTTTAATTTTAATTAGAATTTGAATGCAATGATAAACCATTGCATTCGTAAAAACGATTCTGAGCGAAGTTCAGTCATTCAGTCAGATTATAAATTTCGTTTGAACTAAAAATATCAACTTAAAACAGCTATAAAAAAAAATTGAGATTAGGGATTTTTCTAATATTTTAGTATGATGTTATGTAATATGTAAGTATACTTCAGTAAAATTTTCAGACCCTAATACCAAAAATTGCCAATGTTATCAAACATTATATACGTAAAAACGAGAATTTTACGAAATATTCAAAGTCCAATATTTTGTAGAAAAATTAATGTAACGGTTCCAAAATTTTACTACATATATATAATAGCTATGTGAGCATCCAAAAAATTTTTCAAGTCTCTATCTTATAAATTGCCCGAGTTATCGAAAAATATAGAAATTGAATTCGTCAAAATTTCATTTTTCGTGAAAAATGCCGTTTTTCGTCATTTTTTCGAAGTTTTTTCTACCGCTTATAGTCAATTTTGAAAAATTCGAAAAATGACCTAAATAAAGTACCATCTACATCCAATTTTACATCTGAAACTCGCTATTCGTGAAAATCTAAGCATTATTTCGGGTAGTAAAAGTGTTTTCAGAATATTTATTTATACGTATGGATTCTAAGATTTTCGTTTTACTAAAAATATCAACTTAAAACAGCTATAAAAAAAAATTGTGACTTGGGATTTTTATAATATTTTAGTATGATGTTAACTAATATGTAAGTATATTTCAGTAAAATTTTCAGACCTAAATACCCAAAATTGCCAATTTTATCAAACAATATATACGTAAAAACGAGAATTTTACGAAATATTCAAAGTCCAATATTTTGTAGAAAAATTAACATAACGGTTCCAAAATTATACCACATATATATAGTAGCTATGTGAACACCCAAAAAAATTTTCACGTCTCTATCTTAAAAATTGCCCGAGTTATCGAGAAATATAGAAATCGAATTCGTCAAAATTTCATTTTTCGTGAAAAATGCCGTTTTTTCGTTATTTTTTTGAAGTTTCTTCTACCGCTTAGGGTCAATTTTGAGAAATTCGAAAAATGACTTAAATAAAGTACCAACTAGATCCACTTTGCTACCGGAAACATACCCTATTCGTGATAATCGGAGCATTATTTCGGGTAGTAAAAATGTTTACAGAATAAAAAAAAAAAAAAAAAAAAATCACACATCATTGTAAAACCAATACATTCTTCGCTTCGCTCAGAATCTAAAATTTTAAACTTATGTTAGAGAGCAGCAAATACATTTCATGGAAGTACAGAAATTGTTATATTTGCCATTGGTAATAAGGCAGGGCATTTTAATTCTGTAAAATTTATAATTATAATAAATATATAATAATATATATGTGTGTGTGTGTGTTTTATTTTCTTACATATTCATAAAATTATATTAATATTATATAATATTAATAATTATATTCTTTAATTTTTACTATTATAATACTAAATTTAAAAAATATTCTAATAATTAATACAACTTATTTTGAATATTTTATTTGTAGAGTCAAGTTTTAATACTAATGGTTATGGAAATTTCTCCTCAACATCATAAAATAGTAATGGGACCAGGTAATGAAACATTAAGAGCTATAACTCGTCGAACTGGAGCACAAATATTATTTCCTGATGCCAAGGATCCAAATATACCTTCCATAAAAAAAAGTAGTGTTACCATTACTGGACACATACACAATGTCTATGCAGCTCGTCAAATGCTTATTGTAATATTGTCTTTTTATATTTTATTAAATTAAAGTGAATAGATACATTATATAAAGTTCTATTTTCAGGGTTCATTACCATTACTTCTTATGTTTGACATTCCCCAAGACGAAATGGTATTAACTCATGAACAAATCGACAGTATAATGCAACGTTTAGACATTTATATATCACTTAGACATAAAGCTAGTCAAAATATATATACGGTTTCAATAAAAGGATTTGAAAGATCTGTTGGTAAGTATTTTATTTCTTTAATAAATATTATTAATAGTAGGTATTTAATTAAAAAAAAAAAAATTACTTGTATAATAATTTTTGGTAATAATTATTATATTAATATATAAATTATAGTATAATAATAATTATTTTTATAATAGATTTTGAACAAAGCGAATAATTTAGTAGATTTACAATGATGTGTGTCATTTTTATTTTTACTTTGTTTTGTTATTATGTCTGAGACACTTTTGAACCAAAAAAATGCTTTGATATTCATGAATAGAAAAATTGGCTCTATGTGATAAAAAAATAATAAACCAAAGAATGAAAAACGTCATTTTCTCAAATTATGACAAAATCGATTTCAATATTACAAAATATCTAGCAGCAATTTTGTCTTGACAATTTTTTGGGAGTCTCATAAGTACATGATAAATATTACATATATATATATATAATACAATTTTGGAACGATAACATTAATTTTTCATAAGATATAGAACGTTTAATATTTCCTAAAATTCTCGTTTTTATTTATATTAAGGTCTGAAAATTATACTGCAATATACTCGCATATTATTTAACATGATACCAAAATATTAGAAAAATACCAAGTCTAAATTTTTTTTATAGCTGTTTAAAGTTATTTTTAGTGTAATCAAAAAAATAAGAATCCATATAAGTGTTTTTCTTTTATTATTTTACAATACTCATTACTATTAAAAGATGAGCTGATACTCCTGTCGCACAGTATACAGGTGTGCGAATCATAGCGTTTAATTTTAATTAGAATTTGAATGCAATGATAAACCATTGCATTCGAAAAAACGATTTTGGGCGAAGTTCAGTAAGATTATAATTTTCTTAATAAATTAAGATTTTAATTTAAAAATGAAAATTTTACGATATATTCAAAGTCCAACATTTTGTAGAAATATTAACATAACGGTTCCAAAATTTTACCACATATATATAATAGCTATGTGAACACCCCAAAAAATTTTCAAGTCTCTAACTTAAAAATTGCTTGAGTTATAGTGAAATATTAAAATCGAATTCGTTGAAATTTCAGTTTTTATGAAAAATGCCGTTTTTGGTCATTTTTTCGTAGTTTTTTCTACCGCTTAGGGTCAATTTGAAAAAATGACCTAAATAAAGTACCAACTAGATCCACTTTGCTACCGGAAACATACTCTATTCGTGATAATCAGGGCATTATTTCGGGTAGTAAAAATGTCTTCAGAATAATAAAATAAAAAAAAAAAAAATCACATATCATTGTAAAACCAATACATTCTTCGCTTCGCTCAGAATCTAAAAGACAAAAAAAATTTGAAAATTTGAATGAAGCATACTTACATTTGGTTAACGTAGTTCCAAAATATTAGAAAATTCTCAAATATCAATTTTGGGTTTTATGGTTTGGAAATTTTACTGAAGTATACTGTGACATAGGTATTACTTAACATGATATCAAAATATTAGAGAAATCCCAATACTCAATTTTTTTATAGGTGTTTAAAGTTGAAATTTCAGTAAAATCAATATTTAAAGTAGGTAATTATACGGATTATTCTTATTTTAGATTCTGAGAGAAGTGAAGAATGTATTGGTTTTACAATGATGTGTAATTGTTATTTTTTTTTTTTTTTTTTTTTATTCTAAAGACACTTTTATTGCTTGAAATAATGCTCTGATTTTCACGAATAGCATTTGTTTCCGATTGGAAAGTGGATGTAGTTAGTACTTTATTTAGGTCATATTTCACGAAAACTGAAATTTTGACGAATTCAATTTCTACATTTGATGATATCTGAAAGTTAGAGACTTGAAAATTTTATAGGGTGTTCACATAGGTCTTTATGTGTGATAAAATTTTGTGTTTTAAATATTTCATAAAAAATGTCAAATCTTTAACTGAAACTTTTAATTATTTTCTACTATATCTGACTGAACTTTGCTCAGAATCATTTTTCGAATGCAATGGTTTATCATTGCATTTAAATTCTAATTAAAATTAAATACTATGATTTGCACACCTGTATCCTATGTGGCAGCAGTATCAGCTCGTTTTATGTATGAAGACACTTTTTCGACCAGAAATAATGCTTAATTTTATGAAATATTCAAAGTTCTATATTTTGTAGAAAAATTAATGTAACGGTTCCATATTTTTATGACATATAATATTACTAATGTGATAACCCAAAAAATTTTCAAGTTCAAAATTGCCTGAATTATTGTGATATACTAAAATTGATGTTATTAAAATTTTTGTTATAGTGAATAATACCATATTTTTATCAATTTTGGTCGTTTTTCCTGTTGAATTTGTAAAATTAGAAAGTAGTACCAAATACATCCACTTTCAAACTGGAAACATATGCCATTTATGAAAATAAAAGCATTATTTTAATTGGAAAAACTGTTTTCATTCATAAAAAAAGAGCTGATACTCCTGCCGCACAGGATACAGGTGTGCGGATCATAGCGTTTAATTTTACTTACATTTGAATGCAATGATAAACCATTGCATTCGAAAAAACGATTCTGAGCGAAGTTCAGTCAGATTATAATTTTCGTTTGAACTAAA
>JAIUCT010000009.1:6587717-6679857 GCA_021307375.1 Tetraneura akinire
TATCAGCTCTTTTTAAATTATTATAATTGTTAAACTTATATTTAATAATTAGAATTTGGTTAGGTTTGTTTAATATGAATTTATATTTAGTAACTCTTTGTTTTAGTTTTATTTATTCAAGAAATATACTTCAATAATTTAATAAAATATTATGAATTTAGTAGATGATCTTTATAATTAAAATAAATGTATATTGTTATTTTTGTAGGAAACATTTATGAAGGTCGGAGATGTTTATTGGGTTGTACTGGAGAAAGATTATTACCCAATATACCAAATACTTATAATGTGTCAAATGAAAATCCATCGTTTTTAGTTTCCAATGGAGATTTTTTTAATGGAAATCGATATACTAATAAATCTTTCAATAATTTAGGAGGATTCAATAATTTTACAAACTTCTCTGGATCATTAACTACATCATGTAATAATAGTGTAGTTAATTTACCTTTGGTAAATCATGGGAATATTTCTCAAATTAATGTATTAGGCCCAAGAATTCAACAATTGGCTAACGATTTAAAAGTGGACAATTTATCAACTAATAATAATAATAATATTGAAAAATCAAGTAAAACCATTTATTATAGTAATATATGTTATTTTAAATTTAATAAGTAATTACATTTTATTAATGATTAGCATTTAATTATATGCAAGATTTCAATACTTCTTTAAATCAAAATTTATTATCATCAGGAAATGAATTGGGTATTATTTTAATTATGTTAAATTTCTAATATTTAAACATCTATTTTTTTATTGTTTTACTTGATTAGATATAGAAATATTTCAAAATCGTGCACCAGGATTTCGAAGACAACCAATCACTTATGATTATCATAATTTAAGAATTGCTGCTACCCAAAGTAAATAATATAATTTAAATTTAAAATTAAATAAATATTTATTTATTTATCTGCAATATGTATATTTTATAGTGTCTCAAACAAAACCAAATCGATCTGAAATAAGAGTTCCAACATCTGTATGGTCTGGTTATGGTTTTAGCCAGTCTAGCCCTTCTGCATTATTAAAAGGACAACGAGATGTAAATTTATTTTTGATATTAATAATTTAAATTGGTAATATTATTTTTATGTGTAGAATGAACAAAATATTTGGAGTAATGCTTCACCAGAAACTAATAATGAATTATCTGAATTAGCATCAATGGAAATGAGTAATCATCTTGACTCTACGCCTACGTCGACCGTATCTAAAATAACATCTTCTTCATTTGCCGATTTGCCATCTCATTTAGCATTACTAGGTTTAGATAAGTATATAAGTAAGTATTAATAATTATTTAATTTAATAGGCATAAAATAACATTTTATATAATTCAAATATAGATTTATTTAAATCTCATGAAATTGATTGGACTACTTTCAAGACATTGACAGAAAGCGACTTACGTGAAATTGGTGTTTCAGCCTTGGGTGCAAGAAGAAAAATTTTATTATCCATAGCTGGTAAGATCCCATAAATTTAAAATTAATAAGTAATAGTTTATATGTTATATATATAAATAATTAATCATTTTTTATGTATTGCATTTCACTAAAATATTAAATCTAAAAGTATTTTTCTGACAACTTTAGATTAAGATGGTAATTATTTGTAGGCTGTTAATTATGTATCGCCACATATTTTGTACTATTTTTTAATATTTAATTATCTTTCTATGTGCAATAAAATTTGCATTTATTAAATTAAACACTTTTTTTTTTTTTTTTACCAAAAATTGACTTATTTATAGTAATATATTTTTTTCATATTAAATTTAAAATAAAAAAAAAAATGTTTTTATTTATAATTAATATAATGCAATTCATTCAATTTTCTAAAAAAAAAAAATTAAGTTGCACAGTAATGTATATTCAAATATTTCCTTCCTAATTTCATTCTAATGTCATCCAGCTGAAATATTTAGGATATCCATTAATTACAGTCATGATTTAAAATCTTATTTCATTTAATTTATTTATGTTTTTTTTTTTTAAAAAAAGCTGATACTGCTTTAAAATAAGCAGAAATACTCAATTTTGACAGTACTTCACTTAGAATCGTTTGACTCATCACTACATTCAAATTTCAATCAAAACTCAACACTTTCCTCTTTAGACCTTTATCCCTTCCACAGCAGTATCAGTGTTCCTTTTTATCCTTAAACAGCTACAAAAATAATTGTACATTTACAATTTTCACAATTATTTGGAACTGGGTTAGTTATAGAATTATAGTATTATTATTGTGTTTAAACTTCAATAAATTTTTTAATAGGTGTTTAAAGTTGAAATTTGAGTAAAATCGATATTATCAATAATGAAAATAAAATTGAAAAATTGTTTTTTAACATTTCAGAACTATATTACCAATATGTAAATATGATTCAATAAAATTTTTTGACCTTCAAACCCAAAATTACCAATGTTATCAAATGTTATATTTATAAAAATAAGAATTTTAGGAAATATTCAAAAGCTCTATATTTTCTAAGAATATTAACATATTTCCATGATTTTATCACATAGTGCATATGTGATAAACCCAAACAATTTTCAAGGGAAGGGATACTGGTGTAAAAAGGATAATGTTGAATTTTGATTAACATTTGAATGCAATGATAAATCATTACATTCAAAAAACTACTGTCAAATTTGGGTATTTAGGTGACTCATTTATGGGTTTTATTGGCATTTATATTTAACCTAACCTAACTCATATATGATAAATATAAAAATTGTAATTAGTACATAAATTATCTATTGAACTTTGTTCAAAATCGTTTTCCCGAATTTAATGATTTATCATTACATACAAGTGTGAATCAAAATTAAACACTATCCTCTTTACACCTATATCTCTTCCACACCGCTGATCCTTCCTTTGCTTTTTTAATTTTGTATATAGGGTTTTTTTATTTTATTTTATGTCACGGATATTTAGCTTCTAGAAATTAGTTTACAAAAAATTTTTAATCATGAAGAAATAGGAGATTGAATTTAAGAAAATATGTATTACATACATGCATAAATAAAGAGATAGAAAAATTAAATTTCTTGGAGTTTGGTCCCCTCTAGAAACTAGAGTGTCTTCACTACTTTGACCAGATATGGTACTAATATCAGCCTTAGTGAAGGTGATATTTTGTTTTTCAGTCTTTGGGTATCATAATTTTGACACTGGGTGAATACATATTATTATGATAAATGTGCCACATGTTTGGCATATAGTAAGTTCACTTTTGTTATAATCTCTTTTTTCTTGGGAACCTTCTGTTGTTTGAAGGATGTACCATTGTTTTTTTAACTTTCTTAATAGATTGTTTAAAAAGTGTTGCCATAAATTACCTATAATGATAAGTCTGTGTTTATTTATGCCTTTAATAGTGTATGTATTTATAATTATTTATTTCGGAAACTGCCTTATCTACTAATTCAGTAGTTCATCGCCTATTGGTTATTATAAATATATATCCATATAGTAATAGATTCCTTGTCCATGTTCCCAATTTTTATAATTTGATTACTAATTTTTGTTATTACTTATATCTACTTGTTTGAATTTATTTATAATATTTCTGATCACACTAAGTTAATTACTGTAAATTACAAATTTTTCAATTTGTTTAGTTGTGTTTAGTATTGTCATAACTGTAGCTGCAAATATTAAACAAATATCTGGAAGTTAGCACATTATTATATTGTTATTAATGATCATTGAAATGTTTGTTCCTGAATTAGTTTTTGATGCATCAGTATAATTATGATGTTTATGATAATTATATAGTATGCAGTTAAAAATATGTTTGAATATAGATTGTTTAGTGTAGAAATAAAAATAATTAAAATTTAATATGTCCAATTAACAAAACTATTTAAATTAAATTATCTTTTTTAATTACACAGAATTAAATAAAAGGTGTCCAATTGGTGGATTATTTGGTATTAGTCCTGCTCCAGGAGCTGAAAGAAAAAGTCCTGCATCGAATAATAGTCCATCAGACAACTGGTAAATAAAAATTATATTTGTTAAATGTTAAAATATTAAGTAAAAATTATAATTTAATTTATTATTTATTAAGAAACTCACTATGGGTTTTAAACAATTTTTTCAAAATATACTGGTGATTAAACATATTATAATTACATAACTTATCTTCAGATTTATTTAAAACATAACTAAATTTGTAATATTTTAGTAACAATTATCCTTTATTTTGTCTATAATCGATTCTACTTTATTACATATTGTAACCAAATATTTCTTATTATGGCTTTTATATGATTATATCTATTCTTGTTTATATTAAAACAGATTATTATTTTTAAAATATTCTAAATTATTTATTAATATTAAAACCATGCTTATATGTGATTTTATTTTCCAAAAACTAAATTAAATGTTTCTTGTATTATTATCTTGTATGGATACTGTTTATTATTTTTAAAATAGCCAATTATTAGTAAAGTATATTACAATGTGATAGACATAACATTTATTATAACTTATAATATATTTGGCCATATTTTGATATATGGTTATTTACAAACACATTAAATTGCATCCATAATATTCTAATATTAAATTGAGATTTATTCCATATTATTATTTGTTTGTTATGTTATTTACCTTAAGTAATATTATAATTTTTTTTATATATAAAAATAATGTATTTTTTGTGTATGCTTCTTTTTGATATAAAATTTTTTTGTGTATTATTATAAAAACATATATAATAAACTAATCATCTGTAATTTGTATTGTATGATAATAGTATGTTTTAAATTTTTATTACCTAGTATTCTATATAATACATAAAAATTAAAAATTAAGTTATATATGAATACCTGCATTTTTTGAAATTACTTTTTCAAAAATGTTATAGAATTATTTTATATTTTTGTAAAACTAAAAAGTTGAAGAATAGATTGGCATTTAAAATTTATACAGTGACATTTTAAAGAATTTTCAAGAACACAATAGAAAATGGATGAGATAATTCGTATAAGGAATTTATGTAATTATACACCATTAAAAAATTGTTTATAATAGCTACCCATAGAGGCTTAGAAAATATTGTGTTTAATTAAATAAAATATTAATATAATATTAATATATAGTATATTTTAAATACAGAATTAAAACATTTGAGTATTTGACTATCATATTGAGTGGCGTTGGGTCCAAGGGTACTGGGGGCACAGGCAGTGGCGGCCTGGCCCGGTCGGCGAGTCGGCGATCGCCGACTGGGCCCTCGGCCACTTGGGCCCTAAAACTTGCTTTATTGGGCGCAAAAAAAAAGATGTTTAAAATTTAAAACAATTTTTAACTAAATATTTTCTTGATCACAAATAAAATTGCGTTATTGAATGTATTAAATTAAATGTCGTTATTAATTGTGATTAAAAATATGGGCGAGTATTGGGAGATAGGTCGTAAGACATAGGGCCCAGCTACTTTACAATTTGTCTTATGACACGTGTTGATAACGTGATATGCAGCATGCTTGCATATTTAACGCGCGTTAAAACCGATATAAATAATTTTTAAGAATTTTTGTGAAGCCATTGGACTACCACCTAATATTATTCAAGAAGAATTAGTTAACTTTTCTTTTTCTTACGAATCTGTAGTTAAGGCAATGGAAGGTAAATTAGCGTACGATTCTGAATGGTCAGAAGATTCTGAAATTTCTGATAATGGTGTTGAACTGTTGATAAACAACCCAAAATGGAGTGTAGATCATTGCCAAAAAAAATAAATATAAATTCAATTTGTAAAAAATGCATACCATTATTTCAACAAGTTTATAATATGATTATTTAACATTTATTACTAACAGACTTATAAGATGGTGTATTAAATTAATTATTAAAACATTGAATAAAATATTATAAATTTAATTTAATTTTAAAATAAAATATTATTCATTCGGATATCTATTTTAAAATACATACAAGTTTTTATGATGCAGTATTGCATGTTTCCATTAAAAAATTGATTTGCAATTAAAATGTGTATTTATTATTTGATATGTGTTATATACTTCTATTACCTTTATTGTTTTTAAATAATAATATACAGATGTATTTTCATTCAATACTATTAAAACTTGTAAAATCGAAGTTAAAAAATTAATATTTTGTATTTTTGTATACATAAGTCACCATTTTAGGTCATTTGACCTATATATGTACATTTAATTAGTTTTTTTTTAAAACGGTGAGGGTATCCAATGAGTATAGATTCAACATTCAAATAAAAACTTCATGGAATAGTGTACAAAAATTGTAGAATTTCTAATTTTTTTTTTAGAGGGGGGGTACAATTTGAGGGCCCTTTTATTGTTCAGCCGACCAAAGAAAATTTAGCCAGGCCGCCACTGGGCACAGGTAAACAAATGCTGAGGTAATAAAATTATTAGTAAATAATTACAATTGAAAATATAATAAATGTAAACATTTATTTATATATTTGTAAATTTTAAAACTTAAAGGGTACCTTTTTTAAAAAAATATATTAAATTTGAACATAAAATTGTAATGATTATTATTTATTAAGTTAAAAATGTATAATGTTAAACTATACGTATATTTAAAAAATAATTATTGAAAAGTAAAAGCAGATAACATTATAACAATATACATGTTTAATGTACTATTGTACTCACAGATAATGTATAAAACAAAGACTACCTATTTATTATTACTATGTAATAGGTATGGAAACAAAATCTATTTTTAGCATTTGAATGTATGTTAAAAAATTAAAACGAGTATTTGAGATTTTTCTAAAATTTTAGTGTTACTTAACCAATATGTAAGTATGTTTCAATAATTTTATTTTTATTTTTATTAATCATTATTGTAAAAGATTGAGATATAATAAGAATATATACTTATATGGATTCTTAAATTTTCAATTACATTGATGGAAATATCTTTAAACAGCTATAAAAAATTGGGATTTTTCTAATTTTTTGGTATTATTATACATATTATAATATGTGAATATACACGGACTTTAATAAAATTGTTATACCTTAAAACCCAAAATTGACAATTTTATCAAACATATAGATAAAAACGAGAATTTTAGGATATATTTAATATTATAAATAATTAATGTAAAGAAATTAACGTAACAGTACCAGTACCAAAATATTATCATGAACCTATATATTATATATATATATATATTTGAACATACCATATAATTTTCATTTTTCAAGTTTAATATTTCCCGAATTATAAAATTTTGAAATCAAATTCGTAGAAATTTTAGTTTTCATGAAAAATACCATATTTTTATCATTTATGGTAGTTTTTCCTATTGAAATTTTGAAAAATAACAATTAAAGTAGGTACCTTCCAACTACATCCACTTTCTTATTGGAAACATATTATGCTACTCATGAAAATTGAAGTATTATTTCTGGTAGAAAATGTGTGTGACAAAAAAAAAAAAAAAAAAAAAGAAGATATTAAAACCGATACATTCTTCGTTTCGTTAAAAAACTGTAATGTATGACATATTGACTGACATGTGCATAGTATAAATTTATTTGATTTATTTTTATTGGGCTCTTTCCATACATTTCCCGATAACATTTTAGCCTATCCGTAAATACTTACCTATACGCTCAGTCGATCCCTCGAAAAAAACACGAAATATATCTACTTATATTGTTATATTATTGTAAATTTTGAATGAATCGAAGAGTACCTAATTAGTAATTGGTTTTAAAATGTAATAATGTATATATTTTATAATTGAAAAATTGAAAACCCTTTTAATGTAGAAACTAATCGTAAGCAATAATTGAGTCAAAATTTAATTTTGACGATCTTCATTTTATTAATATTCAAATATTTTATGATAATTAATAAAATACAAGGTTCTGATGAATTTTAATTGATTTTTATTAGTCAATTATTAGAAACAATTATAAATTAATAAATTCTAATGAAACAAATTGTATTTTATTCAACATAAAGATTAGGTGTATTTAATTGTAATTAACAAAAATCTTAATTTTAAATTACATTAATTAAATAGCCCTCCTCATTTCAAATAGGTACAGTCTGCTATGCGTAATACGTTTACTTTTACGATATATTGCTCATAATTCTTATGTAAGGAAAGGCCCTTCTACTCCATTTAATATTTATTACTTATATAGTTATATAATATAAATAAAGGATTCATTAAATTTCTTTATTTAAGGTGGATTTAAAATTTTAATTATTGATATACGATCTGTCTCTATGATTCAAGTAAAATTAATATATGTATGTATTATTACTTTGAGCAGTGACGTATTTTAGTATTTAAGAGCAATTATTTCTCAATTAAAATATAAGTGGTATTTACTACCTAGTTAAGTTCGGGTGCCTATAGTCTGTTCCAAAAGAGAAGACACGGGTTCTGCGCATATCGAATGACGGCCGATCATTTCCGATCATTGCCGACGATGTATACACCGTAATTAAAATGCGGCACAAGATAGCCGTGTACACTTGCACGGTTATCAGGTGACACGTTATACGTATATTCGCCAAGTGTCATAGATGTCAACAATCCCGGCGCGCCGTATAATGGTTTTTAACGATGCAGCTGGGTGTCAGAGGTCGCTGGTGAGCATACGTGCATTTATCGGAGTAGGTGGGGAATGCGCGTCGCCGAACGAAAACTGGTCACCGCTTCGTGTCTTCTCTTTTGGAACAGAGTATAGTAGTATCAGTATGTATTAGGAAAAAGTTTTAATTATTCAAATATGTTTAACATATTAACAATAATTAAAAAACCTCTAACCTATATTGTATTGTAATAACTAATAATGTAAATGTAATAGCATAAAACAATAATTATTTCAAAACTATTTGAATTTATATTATATAATATATAGTATTTATATTTTGGTGGATTATTATAGGAAAACAATTAAGAATTAATCTTTAGTTCATTAGTTTAACACTCATATAACTTTTACTCAGCTCAGAGTCAGAGTGAAAGGTGTAGCCGTGTAGCCCGGTGTAGGTATGGTATAAATATATAAATAATATATATATAAAAAATTCATGGAAGACCTTCCGTTTTTTTTTAAGTTGGTAGCACTTGAATGTAGATGGGTCATCACTCATCTGTGTTTGTCGGTCAGTCGGTGATGAATTGTTGCTGAATATTGTAAAATTTTTAATTTTTTATGTCAATGGTAGTATGGTACTAAAATCTTGGATATAAATATATAATATGGTTATTGCCTTATTGGATATCTAGTTTTTATAAATATTGGAGTAAATTTAGTAATCTATCATTATATTACATAAACAATTAATTTAATTATTTCCTATTGATTAATAGTGTTTTGTATGTGGTATTCTTATCAGTAATCTTCATTAATAGACAATTTTCAGTATTTTCAATTTTGTACAATTTTTTGACAGAAGAAATAACAATAGAAGAAATAATCAGGTATTTATGTTCATTTGTGATTTGTTATTTTGGTTTAAAGATATAATGAATTGTGATATTCTTTATTTGAAGTATTTTTTTTGTACGTTTTATTTTGTTCTTCAATGTTAGGTTTTTGTTAATGTATTAACTCAAAACAATTTCATAATATATACTAATTTAGATGCTAGTAATTGAAATATTACTGCCAGTTATTAAATAGTCTTAAAATTTATTGTTTAAAGTACCATTTCATTAATCCATTATTTATATCAACTGATAAAACACAGGTTAAGGCTTTACAATATTGTATGTTAAATAAAAATTTGTTTTTGAATGAATATATTTAGTTTTATTAATTTTGAATACTTAGATAGTAGTAATACTTAATATACTTAATGCTATAAAATAATTCAGTACTCGCTACTCATAATAGTTCTAAACTTGTGATTTGACTGGTATTATAATTTTAAAGAATGTACTAGTTTATTTAAAAATATAAAATGTTTATGTGTAAATAATTCATGATACAAATAATTCTAAATATCATTAATGTTTTTTTTTCTATGTATTAATTAGTAGTTTGAGAGTATTCAGTAATTATAAATTAAATTAGGTATAGGTATTATATTTTTATCTTATAGAAATTAAGGGGATACCTAGTTAGATTAATAATTATTAAATTAATTTAGACGTACTGGTTTAAAAACGTTATGTTGAGAAAATGAATAAATATATTGAATTTACTCTATGTGAATATTTGCTTTGAAGAAATAATGCATCATTATGGAATTTGTAAACAAAGTATTTTTTTTTTATATTTTGAATGATGTTAATATATTATTCTTTTAAATAAATATCTAAATTTATTCAAATGTAATTAAAACGTTTATTTTATTTTGACATTTACAAAAATGATAATTTTATTATGCCACACCTTTATTTTTAGAATATTTCAGTACCTATTGATTATAAAAATATAAACTATTAATCCGGTTATTAATCTAGTTTTTTTCTTTTAATATTAACAATATCTTTTCGAAATTATAAATAAATAATCATGGTTTTATTTAAAAACAACAGTTATGTTTTAGATTCTAGTTTCTGTGCGATACAAAGAATGTACCTCGGAATTCTGGTTTTTTAGTATCAATAGATAAAAATAACTGTTAAATTGCATTATATACTCTCAAGTATTATTCATGTTTATATTGTATATCATTCCAATTTAATTATATATTTTATTGTAATTTAAAATATAACTAATAAAAAATTTAAGTTAAACATAATATAAATATTCATTTATAATTGAAAATATAGATTTTATGAGATAATATTGTATATTATTAGATATACATATTGCATTAATAAAACATTTTAATATAATTATTATTTAATATAAATTAGTTTTAATTTGATGATAAATATTTGTAAAGTTATTTTTAGTATTTTGAGCCTTATATTTTACCCATAAAGGATGTGAAACTGATATAAATAATGAGCATATTTATAAACACTTATTAACTATTATTATTAACATATTTCAAAAAAATAATTTTTATTATAATTATAATATAATATATAATACCTAGTGAATGGGTTGGAGTTGTTACAAATAAAATTAATTATTAAATATTATATTTTTAAAAACTTAATTATTATATCATTGAAGAATAATAAACAAAGAAATAAAAGATTTATACCTACCTAATATATTATTTATTTTAATGGGAAATTTGTATTTTAATCATCTTTAAGTAGTTAATTTTAAATATCTATTAAATATTATAAAATATTTTTTTTACAGCTTTGAAATTTATATTTGTGAGAAATTGATTTGCAATCATTTATAAAATTAGCTAGTAATGATGTTATATATTATATATTTTTATTATTTAATGTAATAATTTGTTTAAAATAAATAACAAAAAAAAAAAAAAATGTTTAAAATTTGTTTAATAATAGTTGTGTTTTTTTTATAGTTTATATTATTAAATAATTATTAATTAGAAATAAAAATAAATACATGTATAATTTTTACTTTGCTAATAAAATAATAAAAATATAATAAAGTTCTTATAGTTAGAATAGTGATGGGAGGAGCTATATTCTGACTTTGTATTGATCCTTTTTATTGTGTGTGTGTGTGTGTGTGTGTGTGTGTGTATAACATTGTATATAGTATTCCACCCTACTACTTTAGCTATACCTACTCCTACACAATTTTATTCCTTTGTATAATTTAACTATATGGAATATATGTAAAGTGAATAATTTTTTTATTATGGTAATTTTTTACATATTGATATAAATAAATTGATTGGTATAATTTTATTCTTATCAGGGATTTAAACATGTTTTTTATATGAATTTTGTTTATCAATTAGTAATTTCTGACCCTTTTTTTAAATTTATTTAATAATATTTTACATTATTAGTATATTGGTATTATAGGTATATTATAATAATATCTATATCATATTTGAAAAGAAAATGTATAATGTACATTTTAATAGTAAAACTAAAATTTAATATAGTTTAGGTATAATAATTATATTAAATATATATAAATGTAGTAAATTATAAATTATAAGTTGGTATTTTATTTCTTTAATTATAAATATAATAATATAATAGGTATGTTTTAAATATTTTATGTAGGTATATTATTAATATATATATCTTTACACGCATTCATTGTTGAATATATTTTTTTATGCTAAAGTACCTGTATATTGATATGTCATTGATATGATATTGTTATTTTTGATATGTTATGTTTATTGATATAAAATAATATATTTAAGAATATTGATAAATCATTAGGTTATTTAAAGAGGTTATTAACCTATTCTGATTTGAATGCCTTTGGAATTATTTATTGAAATGCTTATTTTTTAAGGTACTAATAAGGTATTTTAAATATTTACTAAATAGATCTATTACATTTTTTATGATTTGAATTCTTTAGAGAATTTCAACCCCATTTTTTTGAAAATAAAAAAAAATATATACCTAGGTATATATATATGTATATATATAATTCCTTATTATTTAAAATTGAAATAAATATGTTTAAATTTAATATTAGCAGATAATCTAGTTTCTTTTTAAAAAATAAAAACTTAATCTTGAATTAATTTTAATGTTATGCAATACTCATTGGTTAATCACATAAAATATTATATTTTCTTATATGATTTATCCTTAATTTAATAATATCAATATTTATTTATTTATATGTTCTTTAATCTTACAATTCAATTTATTTATATCTACAAGTTTTTATTTTATTTTTTAAGTTTATAAAAGTGTTTTCAAAATATTTAGGTTTTATGTATGAATTTTTTTTTAATAATTTTAAGGTGTATTTAAATTCAGCTATATATATAAATATTATTGATGGTATGTGGTAGATAATGATAGTTTTTTAATATTGATGTATCAGAATTAGTTGAATTTTACTGTTGCGAACAAAAAAATGATTTATTAAATTATTACTGTAGTAATGTTTATCGCTATTATTACATTTTTTTTATTTGATTACAGATTTTAAATATATTCAAGAAGTCAAAATATTTCAAAAGTGTTTTAATTGATAATTAATATTGTGGTGAGGAATAATATTTTTGATCATTTTGGCGTCTATAAATAAAACGCCAGTCGTATGCCTCATATTAATCCTAGGATGACATCTAGAGTGTCCTCCTCCATTTTTTTTACGGTGGAGGTGGGCGATACTAAATTTACTATTTTGAAAAGATATCAGAATTTAAAGCCAATTGGATCTGGTGCTCAAGGCATAGTTTGGTAAGAATACTCTATTCTTCTTCTGGTAATTTATATGACTAGCATGTGTTTTAATATAGTAAATAGTTATTATATCATTGGATTTATTATTTATATAAAATATATAAATGTAATTAAATTACCTATAATAAATTATTATATCTATAGAAAAGTTTATATTTATTTTGATGCAAATAGAATATTTAAATTTAATTGAATCAATTTAAATTGAATAATTTCTACTAAATTTTGACTAAGTATTACTTTATCATTAATTTTCAATCAAAATACATTTAAATATACAATGTATTATATATGTAGTAGGTATGTAATTTAATTATTTTTTAACTTAAAATAAAAAAGATATATCATTAATAACTTTTTTTTTATGTTTAACTGTTTAAATAATTTTTATTATGTTATATTAATAAAACCCACACGATTAACTTTCTAATTAAAGTTCTTACCTAATCAACAGTTAACCTCTTTAATAATTATATTTTCTTATTATTAATATGATATATATATTTTTTTTCAAATATGAGTACCTATTTAATTTAAAGCATAATTATTTTTAAATACGGTCAATTTCTGAAACTCATGCAACTCAAATTATCTGATGGTAATTCAGAAAATTTTGGAAACCTTATTTATATTACTACACTTTAATTTTATAAATTATTATAATCTTTATTATATACAATTGATTATTTATTGTATTTGAATAAGAATAGTAAAAATAAAACAACAATATTCCTACAGACATCTTTATAATTTACATTAACAATTTAAAAAAAAAATATGTATACATTTTAAATTTAATGTAATTCTGTAATAATTTTAATTAAAAACGTTATTGTTTTAATTTATCATTTATATAAATATTAAATAGGTACTTTATTATATGATATATTTAAGAAGAAAAACTCAAAGTTAATTTATTAAAATAATACAAAAATATCAAATCAAATTATTTTTTTTTAATTTTCGGCATTTTCAAAACTATTATTGGGTATTTTATAATTTGTCCATAGTAAATATATCCTTTATTTATGTATATTTTTAATATACAGATATTTTGCACATTTTAATTTCTAAGATTAATATCATTAATTGTGCTGTAAATAGGTAGTATTTTTTTGTTATATATTAGTCATTTAAGCATGAGTAGCATGAATAATAAAGATAAGTATATTATGTATTACATTTTTGTTTTTGTAGTTGCACTATTTTTGTTTTTTTTTTTTTTTTTTTCGTGTTTGGTAAAGTTGATTTCGTGTTTTCTACAAAATGCTTGGAACACAATCAAGGTTTGCTCAAAGATCTCAGAATAAACCAGACGTTATGACCGAAATAGCTGATATGTTCTACACTTTAGTTTTTGGTGATACTGAATTTTCAGTTCCCAAACGATATGTTGATCTTAAGCCCAGAGGTGTAGGTGCCCAGGGTATGGTTGTGTAAGTGCTAAAACATTTTTAGTAATACTAGAATTAATTAAGTTTTTTCTTATTTATTATAGTGCAGCTATGGATACTATTACACAACAGAGTGTTGCTATTAAAAAACTATCCAGACCATTTCAAAATGTTACACATGCAAAAAGAGCATATAGAGAATTCAAGCTAATGAAATTAGTAAATCATAAAAATGTAAGTACATATAAAAAAATAATAATATAAATAGTAATTAATTTTTTATTACTAGATTATTGGTTTACTTAATGCATTTACACCACAAAGGACATTAGATGATTTTCAAGATGTTTATTTGGTAATGGAATTAATGGATGCTAATTTATGTCAGGTGATCCAAATGGATTTAGATCATGAAAGAATGTCTTATCTTTTATATCAAATGTTATGTGGTATCAAACATTTACATTCAGCAGGAATAATTCATAGAGTTTGTATTTTAAACATATATTATACTTTTAGTTTTTACTTGAAGTTTAATAACGTGAATTGTACTTTAGGACTTGAAACCTAGTAATATTGTTGTAAAATCTGATTGCACTTTAAAAATATTAGATTTTGGACTAGCCAGAACAGCTGGAACAACATTTATGATGACACCATACGTTGTTACTAGATATTATCGTGCTCCAGAAGTAATATATTATTTATATAATAGACATATGCATAGGTGTGACTACCTAAACACCAGTTATTATGAACTAATCTAATTATCTTTAATAAAGGAAATTGAGTTTTATTTATTTATAAATATATATTTTTATAAAATCTGTTGGTTTTTCATGATTATATTATGGTATATATCTAGAGGTCGGATTTATATTCTCTTAAAATCCTTAAAATATGATGTTTTTATGTCACATAAAATAGGCAATATATTCTCTTAATATTCTTTTAAAATACCAGTTATATGATGTTGTATGTCTTTAAATATGCAAAATATACTTTTTAATATTAAAAAAAAATTCAGTTTAAATTTATTTTTTATTAATTTGGTTTTAAATATATTTAATTTAATTAATATTACAATAACAATTAACATTAACAACACTTTTTCGTCATTTCCACCCAACGGCCATAATAATTTTAGTCCATCATTGATAAACCGAGCAACAGTGGAATGATTAGTTTTTTCCAAAACTTTGCATGTCAGGAGAAATGGGCTGATATACGTGAAATATACTCATTATATACCGATGTTAGAAAAGTATTCTCAAATATTCTCTAACGTGTTAAATATTCTCTAACCCCTAAAATATGCTTTTTTATGCAAAATAAATTTTTTCCTGTAAATTCTGTGTTTCATGAATCGTAAAGATTTCTCACTCCCATTTAACTGCATAGACTAGAAACAAATATGTAAAATCATAAAAATCCGACCTCTATATATATATCTAAAAAGTAGTAAAAAATAAGTAATATGTAACTATTTCATAGACGTGTTCAGATTTTAAATTCAGGAGTAGCAGAAAATAAATTCAGCCCAATTTTTGAGGAAATCCAGCCCATAATTTTATTTTAATATAGTTAATTTTAAGTAACACAATATTATAATTAATGTATCAGTTATTTAAAAAAATATTCTATTGATTATTAATATGATTAGCTAAAAAATATTAAATTGATTATGATTTTTTACAATTTGTGTATGAAAATTAAATTTATCATTGCCAAAATTTAATATTTATCCAAAAAAATAATTTAGGGACAGCATCTACTGCTTCCATATGCTCACCTATGAACTATAAAATGTGGATTTAATGCTGTCTAAAAACAATAAATATAGAAAATTTTATTATTTTAAACTACCTTTAAATTTCATCATAATAGCTTGTTTATAGTAACTTGCAATTTAATTATGTGCATGTCTATGTATTGAATATAAGATAAATTAAGCCGCGTACACACTTGTAACATATTCACTTAACGTAGCTCTGTAGTGTTACGTGTTACGAGATCATTATTTTATTTATTTACTGAGCACTACTTTACTCAGTATCTACTGCTTGGTGTATCTTCAATTTACCGTGGTTCTCTGCAGTGGTAGTACGTTTTTTAACAATTTTTTTTGTTCATACAATTCAATAAATTGTATTGTTTTTTCTTCGTTCCACTCCATATTAAAATATTTAGTGTGTATTTGTTATGTAACATTATTATATTTATTAACAGACAACAGTGTTAAAAATTTAAAGCGTATATCGTGATGGTCAGAATACAAATGATGTGTTGTTGTGTTATTAAAGTCCACACTATTCGACATTTGTAACCCCACCTCGCAACAATCTTTTGATGCAGAGTTCAAATTTACCAACAACTCGTGGAACGCAGCGTAACTTTGTTGCGTATCAACTTTTGTTACGCGACGACGTTGCGCCTTCACGTCCACAGTAGATTGCTGTTACACGCCTAAGTAGCGTTACAACGTTACGTTATACGCAAATGTTATAAGTGTGTACACGGCTTTATATAATACTAATTAAATTATATTCGTGTACAGGTAATTTTAGGGATGGGTTATAAAGAAAATGTTGATATTTGGTCAGTTGGTTGTATTATGGGTGAAATGATTAGAGGTGGTGTATTATTTCCTGGGACAGATCATATCGACCAGTGGAATAAAATTATAGGTATGTTAATATTTTTCTAAATTAATGTTGGAAAGGATAAATGGCTTAACGCTTAAGCAACATTTTATTATCTTAGTGAAGCTGTTTTAACTAGATTTATTATTATTTTACAAAAACAAATTTATAGATATTAATATTTTCAATTAATTGGTGATGTATTAAAATAATAAAACTTGTTAAATTTTTGTATAAAAAGTTTATTCTTTTACTTTTTTAGTACTTAAGCCAAACATTCTTGTGTGTATATCAATATTTTTGAAACTTGGTGATTACAATAAGCACAAGGGAAAATCTCTCATATTATCTATTTTAGAATATTTTTTTTTCAAATTTCAATCATTTAGAATAAGTTATAACAATATAAAATTATATTCTTAATGTAATTAAGTAATAATATTATTTATAAATTACCACTAAAATTAAAACTTATAACCATAAATAATCTTTATTCATTTAGACCTAGAGTTGCCAACTGGCCGGTATTTTACTGGTACAGCCGGTATTTTAATATAATTAACTAAAAAGGCCGGTTGCCGGTATGAGGCTCTTACCGGCCTTTAACCCTTTATAGGTTAGTGGCATATATGAAAGCCACGTATTATCTTACAATAGACGCTCAGAATTATTTTACTGATTCGTTAATTATCAAGACTGTGGCATATATGGAGGCCACTTGAAAAAATACCCCAAATGCGCAGAACTATTTTTATCAATCTAGCATTCATTAAGCATTCTATTATTATTCACCTACTTATTTATAACATTTTCTATCGATGGAACATCAACAGAATATCAAAATCCAATCCTGTAGAGGGTGGCTAAAATAAATGCCACTGATCTATAAAGGTCCCATGTACATTACTGGACATAGAATTATTATGTTATTTTTTCATACATATTAATACCAAATTTAGCAGTACCTATTGACTTAATTAAAATTTTATACTTGAAGAGTATTTAACTTGACATAAAATAAAAAACATGTAAATGTAGTTAATAATAATGTTTGTAATATAATATACAAATTGACATTTGACAATATTATGCAAAACATTTTGAACCGATTTGAACATTTCAATATTTTGAAAATAAATAAAAATTATAACTTTAACTTCTATATGAAACAAGTGGTCTTAGGGTCAATAACAGTCTTAAAGAAAATTAAATACAAAATTAATGCATAGGTACCTTAAAAAATGTATATAACATATTATTTATTTATAAAATGTTATCATTTAAAAATAAAAAATAAATAGGTATATCACTTTTAACTTTTTATTTGTATATTATGTAACAAGTGTAGTAACAGTCTTATTAACAGTGAATAACAGTTAATAACAGTCTTAAAAAAAAAATTTTATATCACAATAATTCAATTAATTGCTATGTTTGCTAATATATCTTCTTTGCGGAAATATTAACCTTAATAAATAATATATCAATAAAAACTACAGAACTTAACGATTTCAATGATATATAATTTATTAATGTTATTATATTTTATAATATAATAATCAGCATTACAAAAAATATATTTTTCTTCCATATTTTTTATTTTATATTTTTCCTAAACAATAAAACTAATGTAAAACGTAGCAATTAATTAATAATGATATTAAATTTATGTAAAATTAAATAAAGATTAAAACTGTATACTTACATGAATGATTTAAATAACCGTATAATAATAAATACAATTTAAGACTTACGTTTTGAAAGAAAAAAGTGAATTTGAATATGATAAGAACTTTTAACAATCAGTGGCATGTATACGAGCCACTTTTGATAATAATATTTATAAACACGGTATTAACCGGTAATAATATAAATAATACAGCACAATAGTTTCCCGAGATAGTATTATATTAATATAAATAAACATAATCAAAACAACATCAATTTTACCGCCATTTTTATATCGATAAAAATGTGGCTACCATATATGCCACAGTCACGTATAATTTGATATTTCAAATATAATTTTGCGCACACAGGTATTTTCAAGGGTGGCTTATATGGATGCCACAGTTTTCTTATTTATTAAATTTTAATTTAATATCTACGCGTTAAAGGGTTAAATAGCCGGTATTTCGAATATTTTGATTAGATGACAAAATTATTGAAAATATTTAATAGTTTTTGTGAAATTAGTTATCTGTAAAAGTGTCAATAAATCTTATTATTAATTATATTGACTATTGACTTGACACTATTGTGTATTTGTGTACTTGGCGCCTGCCATTGCTCATAATTCGTATAATTGTATATGATAGATGATAGGTTCAATTTAATTTTACTTAGCACACGTTAGTATGTAGTTTTTGTATTAAACTTCATAATAAATAGTTATTGTATCTAAAATAAATTAATAGAAAAATGATTTTTTTTTACTTTGGCCGGTATTTTTCAAAAGGAAAGTTGGCAACCCTATTTAGACCTTATACCTTAAACTTAAGGGGTCCCGTGTTGATACGCATTATGTATACAAAAAATATCTTACGGGAAATAATTTTGTGCCTTATTAAAATGGTTAGATTCTGATTTTTTTAATGTAAAGTGATACCTTAAAAAATTCCAAAATTTTAAATAACTATATGACTAATAAATTAATTACTGCCATTATAATTTAAATTTTGAAAATCTACTTCAATTTGTAATGTAATCTTTCTCTCTTTTATATAAAACAAAAATTAGAATCTATTTTATAAGGTGTAATAATTTTTCTCTTAAGGTATGTTTTTTTACATATTTTAATTTTAAACACACATCAGCCCCATAAGTGATAATTTATAAGATAGTATAAAGTCAAAGTAGTTGTCAAAAAATTTGTAAACAATATTATGGTTAATTGCATCATACTAAATTTTTTTTTATCATTACACATCTAACTTAGTATTTATACCTAAATTATAAATAGTGCTTATGCTATAAGATATACCAACTATAACTTGATGTAGAATCATTAATAAACTAATCATATACCATTATGCACAAAACTTACAAATAATATAAATTGAGTTATAATATAGTATTATACTTAAAATATCAATTATAATTGTAGAACAATTGGGTACACCATCTCAAGAATTTATGAGACGATTACAACCGACTGTTAGAAATTATGTGGAAAATAGACCTCGTTATCCAGGTTATTCATTTGATCGATTATTCCCTGATGTATTATTTCCATCGGATTCTTCTGAACATAATAAACTAAAAGGTAATTTTAATTATATATTATTGGATTTAAATTTATTTATTTATTACTACTTAAACCCTTCACTGCATATTTAATTTTTTTACAAAAAAATTATATTTATATGTAAAATACCCCTGAAAATTTCATAAAAAATATTTAAAAAAATTTAATTTTAAGTCCTACATATAGTTTTTACCTTAGATCATATAATATGGATAGAGCCATTGCCTATCTCCCCGTGTTACGAAAACGTGTCATCATATTGCGGATTACACGTTATCACTGCGCATGCGCAAACATTTTATCATTTTTTTTTATTTTTATAACATATAGTAGTGATAATATCTTATGATTAATGTTTATGCAATTGTTTTATTTTATAATTCGCCATACGAATAAATAAAATTAATTTTATAATTGTATACTTTTAATTTTTTTTTATTAATATAGCATTATTAATTATATCTATATTATATAAAATGGATAAAAAAGTACAAATAATAACAGAAATTCGTGTTTTAAGTATGAACATGATTATGATTATAGAATGCCAGAATTAGAGGAGTATGTTGCAGACGTGGTGAAATATACTAGTGGGTTTCTTGTACGGAAAATTAAGAAGAATAAAAAATTGTGTAATGTATGTGATTCAATGTTAACGGTAGAAAATAATGAAAATGCATCGAGATTACTTAAGTTAAAAACTCAAGGGAAACTGATTACTCCAACAACTGATGTACATAAGGATATGTTTAACTACAGAATATACAATAAGAATGAATTTAAACATATTACTAACACATAAAAATATTAAACAAATATTAATTGTAAAAACAATGAATGAAATATGTCATGATTCTACAATATTCAACTCGCAGTTAATGAAAACTCATATTTTAAATCAAAATCCTCTGGACAATCACCGCAGTCAATTATTAAATATAATAATTGATTTTTATGTTACACTTAGAATGCACCAAATGCATTTGTGCATTTTAATTATGCACCATTATACGTATCGATTATGGGCAAAAATGTCAGAAGAAATTTGACAAAATCAATAAATAATGGTTTAATAATGTAAATAAATACATTTTATATAATATAGGTAAAAGGTAATTAATATCTCATTAAATTTTAATATAAATATTATAAGTATACATTATTAAATTATAAAATAAAACAATTGCATAAACATTAAACATTAATCATAAGATATTATCACTACTATCCGTTATGTAATTAAAAAAAATTGATAAAATGTTTGTGCCTGCACAGTGATAAAGTATAATCCGCATTATGATGACACGATTTCGTAACACTGAAATATAGGCAATGGCTCTATCTATATATTATATGATCTAAGGTTTTTACCATTTTTTTAAGTAATGCATAATTGCTCTACCATGCAGTCGCAACTATTATTGCGTATAACTTTATTTGTTCTTATAACTTTAAAAATTTAGGGGCTAAAGTCTCAAATAATTTTATTATAGAATTTATTAACAAATTAATACACTTATTAAAGTATTAGCTGTGCCAATGTCTGAATTACGACTTATATAATCCACAATTAGAATACATAACAGAAAAAGATTACTGATATTTACAAAGCGCTTAATTTCAAAAGTATTTATTAGTGGCATATTTACCCCGAAGGGGGGGTACTGGACCCTCCCCCCTAGAACCACTGAAGCCATCCTCATTTTAGATTCTGACCGAAGTGAAGAATGTATTGGTTTTACACTGATGCGTGTCTTTTTTCTTTTCTTTTAAGTCTGTAAACACCTACTACTTAAAATGCTCCCCGATTTTCACGAATAGCATATGTTTCGGGTTGGAAGTAGGGTTTGTAGTTTGTACTTTATTTAGGTCATTTTTCGAATTTCTCAATATTGTTGACCCTAAGCGGTAGAAAAAACGACAAAAAAATGACGTAAAACGGCATTTTTCACGAAAACTGAAATATCGACGAATTCGATTTCATTATTTCACGATAACTCAGGCAATTTTGTAATTAGAAACTTGAAAATTTTAATGGGTATTCACATAGGTTATATATACCTATATTTTGTAAAATTTTGGAACCGTTTGGTTAATTTTTCTACAAAATATAGGACATTAAACATTTCGTAAAAATCTCGTTTTATGTATATAATATTTGATAAAATTTGCAATTTTGGGCATTAAGGTCTGAAAATTTGACTGAAGTATACTTACATATTACTCAACATTATATCAAAATTTTAGAAAAATCCATCATCTCAATTTTTTTTATAGCTGTTTAAAGTTGATATTTTTAGTTTAAACGAAAATCTTAGAATCCATACGTAATATACGTATGAAATTTCGACGAATTCAATTTCAATATTTGACAATAACTCGGACAATTTTGAAGTTAGAGACTTGAAAATATTATTGGGTCTTCACATAGATACTTTATATATGTAGTAAAATTTTGGAATCGGTAAGATAATTTTTCTACAAAATATAAGACTATGAAAATATTTCGTAAAATTCTAGTTTTTATGTATATAATGTTTGATAAAATTGGCAGTTTGTGGTTTTATGGTCTGAAAATTTTACTGAAGTATACTGACATATTAACATCTAATCTAACTTAGAGACTTGAAAATTGTATAGGATGTTTATTTATGTACTATATGTATACTATATGTAACTCTATATGGTCAATATATGTGTGATAAAATTTTGCGCTTTAAATATTTAATAAAGAATGTCAAAATTTTAATCAATACCTACATACTCTGACTGAACTTCACTCAGAATCATTTTTAAATGCGAAAGTTTATCATTGTATTCAAATTCTAATTAAAATTAAACACTATGATTTGCACGCCTGTATCCCTATGGCTTGAGTCTTCTTTTTATTTATAAAGGGCTCCTTTAGTATGATCAACAAACATATATCAATAACGAGTATTGACATCATATTATGATATTAAATTTTTATCAGTAAAACTCTAATATTATATAGTATCAACTTAATAATAGAAAAATTAAATTATGCAGTTAAATTATGTTAATTATGTGAAAGGTTAAAGTGGCATGTTTAAATTTGATTGTAATATGTCAAATTTTAATTACCAATTTATAAATAGTACCTATATTTAACTGAATTATACTCAGAATTGTTTTTAAAATGCAAATGATTTATATTCTTTCCCAACTATTATCTTTTTTTTTTTAAATATAATTTAATTAATCATATAGTATTATACTTTAGCAAGTCAAGCACGTGATCTTTTATCTCGGATGTTGGTAATTGATCCAGAAAAACGTATATCTGTTGATGATGCTTTGCTACATCCATATATAAATGTTTGGTATGATGAAAGTGAAGTAAATGCACCAGCACCAGGGCCATGGGACCATTCAGTAGATGAACGTGAACATACTGTCGATCAATGGAAAGAACTTATTTATCAAGAAGTTATGGAATATGATCCATCTACTGCCGCCGCAGCTTCTGCTAATGAACCACAACCAAGCCGATAGACTTTATTGACATAGTTTATATCCGTCCAGTATCTGACAACTATGTCATGAGTATAGTATTAATAAAGTTGTAGATATAGTCTTCCATAACTTGAAGGTAATTTAAAATAATTAACTACTTTTGAAAAGGACGAAATTTCTATAAAATTGAAATCATTACAACTAGCTATACTTTATAAGTAATTTTTTGGAAAATTTATCCAAATTTGGATTTTTTTTAATGGAGTTTTCTTATGAGAAAGAATCAAGATATAACTTAACAAATTAGTTATTAATGGTTGTGAGTTTTTTTTTATCTTATGTTTAAATAAAATTAAGCTTGCTGTAAATATATATATAATTTAAGGGCATCCCTATTAATCTGTAAATTAAGTTTTATGCATAAGTAAATTATAAATTATACATAGTATAAATAATTAAAATAATACTGTTTTTTCACCCTTGCAGGCCACTATAAGTCATTATGAATAAATGTAGTATATTCATGTGCAAATTAATTTAATTTTTTTACTTATTTATAATTTGCAAAAATATTGATCTCAGTATAGTTTATTTCCTACTAATTGATTGATTTTTTTTTTAAATTGTCCAAGTACAAAAATAATGTATTTTAATAGGTTTGATTTACTTATATTCCCTGTATATTTGTATGATGTATATGTATATATAAATATATATATATATATATATATAATTTAGTTAATTGTTTTTACACCAACTTATATAATTAATTAAATTTTTCTGACTAAATTTTAATTGAAAATTATAACAATGAAATCTTGGGCCTGTAAGGGTAGTTATAAATTGTTGCTATGTTAAATCATTTTTTCTAGTACTTTTAGGTTAATTAAATTCTGATAACTATAAATATCATTGTATTGTATTGCTCATACAATATAGAGCTATATTTATTTGAATATCAAAAATAATTATTTATAAAGAAAAAATATAATATAAATATATAGAGATTATGAAGTCTTCTTTTATTATTATTTTTTAGTAATGAATTAGAAACAATATAAAAAAAAAAGACGATCTGATACTCCTTCCGCAGGGATATAGGTGTGCATATCATAGTATTTAATTATAATTATAATTTAAATGCAATGATAAACATTGCATTCGAAAAAACGATTCTGAGCGAAGTTCAGTCAGATAATGTAGGTATTGATTAATATTATAGGTATTTTTTTATTGTTTTTTCTATCGCATAGGATCAATTTTGAGAAAATCATATACTTTTCGTTATAATCAGAACATTATTTCGGGTAGTAAAAGTGTCTTCATACTTAAAAAAAAAAAAGACATACATTGTAAAACCAATACATTCTTCGCTATGCTCAGAATCTAATAATTATTCCTCGTACAAAATAAATTTTAACAATTTATTAATTATTAAACAATTAGTATTTTAAATAAAAATCATTTTAACGCAATCAATGTTTATTGAAAATAAATAATAAATAAATGAATTAAAAAGTAAATGCATTTATATTTAATTGAAAAAAAATGGATATAACAAAAGAAAGGATAGAATTATAATATAATGATAAATGATAAGGTTTAAAGAAACTCTAAATTAAACATAATGAATAAACAAAAATTTTGAATTTTTTAAATATTGCAAGTTAAATAGTGAAGAAAGTGAGGACTAATTAATAAGCTTTGATGTATAAGATAAAAAAGATTACATTCCATAGTATAAAGTATAATTTTTATATAATTCATATAAAATGAGTAAAATAAGTTTTTCATGGTATAAATGTTCATAATTAAATAAAACATAATATTAAATTCTGAATATGGGTGCAAATCATACATAACGTTACTGGTAATTGGTAATACTCACATATTAATTAAAAAAAAAAAAAGCTGTATTTATAAGTTTTCTTTAGGTGGCAACGAAGTGTAGTATACAATATTAATTGTAGTAATACATGTAATCTAGGTAATATGTACCTAATATTTTGAAAAACAAATTAAAGTAATAGCAATTAATATTTATTTAAATAGTCATATGAAATACATCATAGTAATAAAAAAATCATAATGTGGAACAAGATATTAGAGGGAATCCAAATCATTAAAGAATAAAAATAATAAATTTAATATTATTTTATTTTGAATTATATTTTGAATATTTAATTTATTAATAAATAATAACAAACAAATTAAACTTCTTAAAGACTAAAGACATTGAACTTGAATATTACATAGTAGTATTTATAATTTATACTAATGGCGTTTAATGAATTAAGGTTTTAATTTCTTAGAAGCATTAATGATTTCCATTTCTTTCTCTATATAGTTTTCTAAATCATCTAATGGCTTATATCTATTATGTACAAGTTGTGAACCAAACATCATAGATGCCATAGCTATAAATGAATATTTCACATATATTGTAACAAATATACTTCTAGACATTACACTGAATTTTCTTTTGATTTCCTAATAGCTATTTCTTTAGCTTGTTTACATTTATATACTTCATAAAAATTAACACCAAATGGTCGCCAAGTTATCATTAAATATTCTATTCCAGCGCCAATAGCCACAAAAAATGGTATAGTCCTAAAATTCATAAAATATTAATTATTTAAATTTCATAATTATGCCTGGGTTGCTGACCGTTCATTAAATAATTAGTATTTAATTATAAATATTTAGTGAACCGATAACTCGCTATTGAATGAATGAAATGTTTAATGAATCCATAAAGATTCAATAAATTAATGGTTCAATTTCAAATGAATAGTTTATCAATTTAATTTCTATTTAATATTATGCCCAAAATCAAATAATCAATTGAATTTATTAGTTATCATTTTTCCGGGTGATAAGGCCCCTGAGGTATTATTTCTTTATTCTATGGCTTAAACAACCATAACTTTAATGAACCAAAACTGTTCAATAAATTATTTTAACGAGTCAACAATCATTAGCTTAATTTAATGGATGGTTTCATGCAACCCGGCATTAGTATAGTAGGTAAATTAAAAAAATATGTACCTGTAAAATCCGAATTGTTTCCCAGGTAAATGATATATGAATTGACGAACTTTGTTAATGATACTCATGGCTCATATATCATAACTGATTAACTACATAACTCCATACTCCGCGTACTTGTATGTTGCAGTTTGTCAGTAGTTGTTAATTAAGAGAGACTATAAAAATCATTAAATTAAATTTTATATTCCTTATTATAATAGCAAGAGTACAACTACTACCACGATTTAAGATATTAAAATCTTATTAAAATTATTTAAGATCTTAAATCAATAAATCGTGACTACTACTGTCGTCCGATTGATAATATTTTGATGTATGATAAGAGTTCGGATTTTAAAAAGTACTACCAACTTTTGCTATCGATTTCGATATTATTAAAATATCTATCTGTGCAATATTTTAACATTTTCTTACATTGTATCATGGAAATATGATTTCATGCGCGCAACATTTTAATCAGGAAATTTGAATTAACTTTTATTGTTTTATTTTATTAAATAAGAAAATCAGCAAAAGCGTGCACGACTGCAAAGTGCAAATCTGCAATTGGGAATTGACAGAAAAAGAAGTTATAAATCAGTTTGCAGTTCAATCAAATAATAAATCTCAAAAGTCATTCAAGTATGAAACTGCAAGAATTAAGAAGATAGTACAAAATTACAATAAACAGACGTCGTGCCTCGCCACTCGAAAGCTGACAATTGTCGAACTTTATGGTAGCAACGAATAATACAAATTTTACAATTTTATAAATTTAAATTTCGTAATATTACTCATAAAAAATTCGAAATTCTTTAAAGCATAATACAAAAAAATTATAAATCGGTCAATGGGGAGGGCATGGGCCTCCGGCCCTCCTTTTAAATATGTCCCTGTTGACTGACAACGGTCAGATAAAGAAGAGGTTTAATATTTTAAGAATGGTAGTTTTTTTTAAATATTTTTTAACAAAAATATTAAAAATTAACATTTAATGAATGAATATATAAATAAAATATTTTAACGTGTGAAATAAAAAAATTAATCAAACAAAAATAATTTTTGTTAAAATCAAATAATAAAATCTAATATTAGAGTCAATTATCCTCTTCCCTATAACCATCTGAAAATTTTGGGCGTCCAGCCATTTCCAACAGTTTTACATCCCAGCCATCTTTACTTGATGTCAATTTTCGTTCTTCTTCATCATCTTGTTTTGGCTTTTCTTTAACACACCATACTTCTAAAGAATCTATAGTAAAATCTTTTACTTTTGATAACATTGAATAACCACTGTAAGTTGAACATGAAATATTACTTTGACCAATTCCATATTCTGAATCTATCCATAATCCCCAATAGTCCATCTGACCACCCATTCCTATGCCATTTGGTAGAGTATGCTGACCACTATTCATGTATAGATAATGATCATTATGTCCAGAAGCAACACAAATATTTAATGTTGGTTGTAAAGAAAATAAAAAACAACTAGAATCTCCATAATATTTAGGTTTTAATAACCAAGGCTCTGAAGAATATCCTCCAAATACATTACCAAAACTATCTTTTATGATTAAAATTGTACTTCCTTGATCAATGATAGCAGTACTGAGGGATTGAAAGCTTTCACCATGTGAACTAGATGAAAATAATAATCGCCAATTTTCTTGACATTCAATAGGTAAACTATTTTTTAAAAACATTATCCATCCAAAGTCTAAAATAGTTTTAAATGACTGTTTATATTTTTGATGTATGGTAATAGCTGGAAGTAAATTCAATTTTTGTGGAACAGAGTAAAGTGTAATGATTAATGCTCTATGCAATACACCAATAAGAGTATTACTTTGTAGGCACAAGTTAATATCTGAAAGCTCTTTTCTAGATAAATGTGATGCTAGTTGATGAATCATATGAGCTTTTGCACCAATTTGGATCCAATATGCATATTCATTAGTATCTTTCAAACAAAGTATTATGGTTTCTAATATATCAAGTGTATATTGTTCAACATTTGATTTGGAAATTACAATTGTTATTAATTTTTGGAAAGAATCTTGGTACAAGTTATAAGTAGACAAGCATCGATAGACATGCATAACACGCTGACGAGTTGGTTTGTTAGTTGCAAACAATTGTTTAATATGATTACTCATATTATGTGTTAAATATAAATTCCATTTGCGTAACAAGTCGTCCAATGAAACAACTTCCTTGTAGCCCATTAATTTATCAATAGAATCGTTTTCCTCCTTTGTTAATGAATCTAAATTGTCATGTTTTGATCCTTTAGTTCCCATTTTATAATACAAAAAAATTCTAATATCATATATCATATAAAATAATATAAATATATAAAATTGAAAATTAATAATTATAATATCAAAAATTACAAAACTATTAAATTAGAAATAAATTATATGAGAAAAATATATTTATCCCCATAGGAAAGTTGTTAGAAAAAATGATAAGGCACTGAAGGTGTGAAACTGAATGCCACGGTCTAGTCCGTGGCTCCGTGTCCTGTTGTATAGTGTATACAGTATAGTATACTGAGTATACAGTATTATATTATGATCGTGTACTAGAGAGAGAGACTATAGACTACTAGAGTTTAGAGACAGCGCCTCGTAATCAATTTCTTTATCAGTTATCACATAACAATTTAAATTACCCTACAACACGATTTAATATATATCTTAAATATCTTAAATCGTGCCCTACAATCATTTAAAAATGAAATTGATATTTAAAATTTATATATAGTACATCTTATAACACGGATAAAAAGTTAAAAACAGTATAACTTAATTTTGCATCATAAGGTAAATCAAATTATAGTTTTTTGGTATACAAATTGTTATTCAAATACAATACGTTAGCCAGCATAAATGTTACATATTGTAAAACTCATCTTGGACAACAAAATGAAGTAGGATTTCTTTCAATTTCATCTAATGTTCATTGTTCTATTCTGTGGTTCAAGAGACAATCGCTGGTATATATTTAAATATTCAGTTGGTAGCAAATACTATAAATGATTTATAGTATTTCTTGGCAGTTGTTAGTTTGATATTGAGATTCTCAAGCATCTGTATAATACTTATATATTCTATGATGTCAACTGGATGAGTTTTAATAGTTTCATCTGTCGAGCGCATTTTATCACAGTTTTCATTACTACCAAAATAGTGGAATACATACTATAAAAATGATTAGCCAAACAAAAGCGGAGAACTGCGTAGTGGCAAGATGATGAGTGCCGAGTGGGATGTGCATATAATATTGTTGACATACCTACCTTGTTTTTTTTATCTATATCTGTGAGTGTCAGTGTATAGTGAATACCACTCGTAGACCATATATAAGAAATAAGATTGGGTTATATACCTTATATAAGGTCCATGATACCACTGACAGAGAAATAGATAGGTATTAGATATGTATTCTGATATAGATGCTGTACAAAACAATAATATAATATAATTATATTAATATAATAATATTACCAAAACTTATTAATAAAATATATGCCACAGACTGATCCGTATAGAAGAGTTGATACTCCTGTGGAAGGGATACATGTGTAAAGAGGAGGATAGTGTTGAATTTTGATTAAAATTTAAATGCAATGATTTATTCATTACATTTGAAAACCGAATAAGAGCAGAAGTTCATTAGATAATAATATAATATGTTAATTAAAATGTTTACAATCAAACAGTTTCTACGTTTAATTTAAATGTCCACTACACACCTAAATACCCAAATCTGACAGTACTTCTGTCAGAATCGTTTTCAAATATAATGAATTATCATTGAATTCAAAATTTAATCAAAATTCAACAGTATCCTCTTTACACCTGTAACCCTTTCACAGCAGTATCAGCTCTTCTTTTTAGTTATACTTTAAATGGCAAAAAAAAAAAAAATTGTAATATCGTAATATTCACAATTATTTGGAATTGAGTTAATATGTATTTGAGCTTTAATAAAATTTTCAACATTTTTTGTCAATTTTATTTAACATTGTTGTAAAATATTGAAAGATCAATAAGAATCCATATAAATTATAATATTATTAATTTATCTAAAAATTCAACTTTAAACAGCTATAAAAAAAATTGAGACTTGGAATTTTTTAATATTTTGATAACATGTTAAATAATCTACAAGACCTAAGATTTTTTTGGAATTAAGTTATGTAATATGCAGTTGGTCTATAAAAAACAATCGCTTTAATATAAAATGTACTTGACCGTGATATTAAAACTTGATTCATAAGAATACAAAATAAGCAATTCATTTAAATTTTCAAATTTGTTTTTATTCGTTATTATTTGAATTATCAAATTTTCTAATAATTCTATTTATACCCGTCATAATTTCCTAATTTTTTTTTTAAAAAATATATGTATTTTACTATTTTAGAAATAATGGCGCAAACGAAAGTTTTCAGAAATTAACAGTTTTTAAGTTATCATCATTTCACTATTGATGAAATAAAAATATTTATAAGTTATACAAATGCATGTATTAATCTAAAATCTAAAATAAATATGAATTATACATGCTCCAACAATCAATCTAAGACTTCCAAGTTTATTATTTTTCTTATCATTGACCATATGACCATTTAATCTTAATTAATAAATAATCTAATAATCTTAATTAATACTAATTATATTATTTAATTTTAATTTATTATAAAATATACAGTAGTTATAATTAACATTTGACACATATATAATAAATTATAAATAAATCAATGTTCATTATAATAACAAAATTGTTGATATTTAACAAAAGAAATTATTTAATATTTAAAATAAAAATTAAGTGGACCAATTTAAAATTAAAAAAAAATACAAACAAAATGATTTTATAGTGATATATTGGAAAAATGGAATATTTTAAATTATAAATAATGATATTACATACTATATCAGACAAATACACAATTTTAAAAATACATTAAAGAAAATTACATTTTCGAGGTACAAGAATGTTGATGAAAATATATTTGCAAAAAGAAAATGTACAATCACGCGCTTCTTATGCTTTGTATTAGTTGGAATATAACTGAAAAAAAAAAATGTATTGTTTCATTAGGTATAATAACTAAAAAGGAAACAAATATTTAATTATCCAATAATAAAAAACATTGTATATTATAAGTATGACTATGATCGAGTATGATGGTGATTCAGAAATATATAATATGTGCAATGATCTTTTAATTATTTTTTAAACTCTAATCATATGACATGTGTAATTAGATATTTAAATTAAGCGGATTGATCCATAGACATTATATATTACATGTTTATACTTTATAGCTGTATCTAAAATTATAAATAATTTAATTTGGAAAGGCTAAAATTATTTTTAGGGACTAATTCCCCTGTTAATCTCTAGTTATGGTTATAGGATATGACTAGTAATTGTTTTTAAAAGTAATTAAGTACCATTTAAAAGAAATAATTGCAACTTTAATTAATAAATTTAAAAATTATTTATAAAAGCACATACAATTTGGTAAAAAGTAATATATTTATTTCCTATAGGTACATACCAGATCCACATACAACAAACAAGAATAATGCCAAGAGCCATGGACTAACAGGTGTTTTATTTTTTTCAGATTTCTGAAATTTAGAAATTTGAAATATAAAAATAATATTTTCAAACAATTTATATCAGAACATTCTTATTATTACTGTTGATTTTGGTACGTTTCCTCTTTGAGTGATGTTTTTACTTGCTTTTTCGTTGGCGATCCGCATTCTTTGTTTAGGAGCCATCTCGGTTAAATTGTAAACGTAATTGGATTACTGATTAATGAATACGTGGCAACGTAACGACGACGTGTAAAACACAATGTTAACAAATGTAGTATTGTCGTATTGACTGTTGAGTGTTAACTGTACGGCGTACGCCTGTCGTCTGTAGCTCTGTGCCAATGTGTACTGTGATGACTCAGTGAGTATGGTCTGTGGTAAATGAATGTAAACTGTAAAATTGTAAACGTAAAGTAACCAGAAAACTGTAAATGTGTAAAGTACCAAATGGTAATTACAGCGATACGATTGGGCTACACAGTAGTAACAGTTACTTTATAAATCACGATTTGTGATACCTACTACCATATTGATTATAGACATAGATAATTTCCCTCACCACTGCAGGAAAAAAATATTTTACACACTGTAATTACCTTAGATCATATAAATATGGATAGAGCCATTGCCTATCACCCCGTGTTACGAAAACGTGTCATCATAGTGCGGATTACACGTTATCACTGCGCATTCGCAAACATTTTATCATTTATTTTTATTTTTATAACGGATAGTAGTGATAATATCTTATGATTAATGTTTAATGTTTATGCAATTGTTTTATTTTATAATTGTATACTTTTAATTTTTTTTATTAATATAGCATTATTAATTATATCTATATTATATAAAATGGATAGTAATAAAAGTACAAATAATAACCGAAATTCGTGATTTAAGTTAGTTTTAGTTAGTATTAATTTTGTTTAAAAATCAATAAATAATTTTTTAATAATGTAAATAAATACATTTTATATAATATAGGTAAAAGGTAATTAATATATCATTAAATTTTAATATAAAAATTAAAAGTATACATTATTAAATTATAAAATAAAACAATTGCATAAACATTAAACATTAATCTTAAGATATTATCAGTTTATCACTACTATCCGTTATGTCACGATTTAAGATTTTAAAATTTAGATTATATTATGTTTTTATACAATTTATTGGTCTTATAAGAAATAATTCACCTAGATGGCGCTAGTGGTCAGTCCATTTCAGATCGCACTTTCACGGCTGTTTCTTAACATTGACATCAATGGGACGTTGTGTAACCCAGTATATCTTTAATCGTGCTTACAATATTTCTTATCACAAAATATTGGGCAGATAACCCATACTAACCTTCATACTCGTGTTATAGAATTTAGATATTTTATAATGGATAACATAATACACGGTGAATAGTAATTTTAATTACTAATTTTCTAATTTTGTCATGCTAAATAGTAAATAATTATTATTTATTAGTGATTACTGATTAGTAATTGGCAATTGTAAAAATTAAAAATTAGAAAATGGATAATTTCAAAATTCAATATTCTTTATAGAAATAAAAAATATTAATTATATTTATACATTTTTTTTTAATTCGTCTATAATTAAGTATCATTGATTATTACTTTGTAACTTTAATTTGAATTTTATAAATTCTGCAATATTAAAAATATAAACATGGCTGTAGCTAGTAAATTATTAAAAACAATTGATACATCTTGCCATGAATATCTTCACCCATGGGCAGCTTCTTGTTCAGACGCAAGTGCTGGGTTACTTATCCATTCAATCCAAGCATCATTTCGCATTTATGTTACTACGTATATGGTAATAAATATACATTATATATTTATTTATACTTTCTATATTATACTTTTATAAAAATACTTATTTTTTTGTTTTATATTACCTATTTTAGTTAACTTTATTAATGAAAGGTAGAAAGCCAACAAAGAAAGAACTTAAACGTACGATATTAAGTATTTTACAATCCACAGCATTTTTGTCATTTCACGCATTTGGTTTTTCATCTGCAATATGTTTAATAAGGTATTACAAATAATTTAAGTATATAATTGCAATAGAAATGTTTAATAGCTGCTCAGTTAAAATGTTTTTTTAATAGAAGGTTTCAAGCAATTTTTTATATTGAGCAGTTATGCTTAGCCTTAAATTGTTTTATTTCTCTGTAATATAAATAACATATGTATTTCTAATATTTAATTTGTTATGTTATATTTAAGTGGTTTTTATTTATTGTTTCATATAAAATAAAAATAATTCTCAGAATAATATTTATTTTAATTTCAGTTTAATAAGAATATACGGTTAATTTACAGTAGATTAATTATTATAATTTTTTTTAAATTTTAATTACACTGGTAAAATAATTAATTTAATTTAATATATTTCATAATACATTGTTACATATTATTTATTAACATACCTAGTTCAAATATGTTCTTTAATTTTGTAATTATATTTCAGAAAATTATGTGGAGACTTCAATGTTTTAACTGTTGCATTCATTCCATGTTTTTTATCTAGTTTTGTTGCTATATTAATAGAACGACCATCCAGACGTGGATTATTAAGTCTGTATGTAACTAATGTTGTAAGTCACATTACTAATTAATATATTTAATGATTTATTTATATTTTATTTAATTATAATATTTTGATATTAATTATTTTATTTTTAAGGCCTCAGAAACATTCTATAACATGATGGTTAGTAGAAATATTATAAAGCCAATTCCTTATGGTGACTTGTTTATATTTGGCTCATCCATTACATTACTTCTATACTTTTTTAGAGGACAGCATAATAAAACAGATTCAATATATTCTTTATTAAGGTAAAAAAAAAAAATATATATATATATAATTATGATATTGTTATTTCAACTGAGACTTGGCTATCTTCTCAAACAAGTAATGCTCAATTAGGTTTAAATCAATATTTTGTTTATCATTGTGATTGATCTCCTCTTACTAGTTCATTTTCTTGCAGTAATGGTGTATTAATTGCTGTCAATAAAAAATTTAAATCTTTCCTCTTATCAGTGAATAATTCTTCCATTGAACGGGTATAAATATTAATTAAACATGATATTTCTATTATTATTGGTGGTGTATACTTTCCACCTTCCTCAAGCATTGACTATTATAATACATATTTCAAAAGTTTTGAAGTCATATTAGTTTCATATAACAGCTCTAAGTTACTATTTTGATACCTTAATACCGTAGTTTCATTCTTTATTTTTTATGACCTTTTCCCTAATTTTTATGCTAGGTAGTATGATTTAAAAGTGTGATACTGTTTTAATTAATATTAATAATATGTCTTGTTTATCTTCTATACCTTTAAAAATGGGAATCAAAAAGGACTCTGATTTATATTTAATGATAAGCCTAATTTTCATTTATAAAAGATTGGCTTTTGTTGTATTTAATATAATTTGTAGATAATTAATAGTACATTTTTTTAGGTTTGTTGTTGGACCATCAGAAGAAAATGATTTCTCAAAACCAGTGATATCTCCACAAACTCAACAAATAAATACTTTATCAAATCAGGATACTATTAGACAAGTAATTACTGATATTCATCAAGCTTACAGTACTGTAAATGAAAAAATGAAAAAAATGTGGGTCAATGATGTATGTCCTCATGCATATGGATGTTTACACTATATTATTAGTGTAAGTAATTTATTAGTACATTTTTTATCACTTATCAGTCATTAATGTTTATAATAGAATATTAAATTTTAATATTCTAGTCTGGTACAAGATTATTTTTAGTTGGTTATACATTGCAATTATGTCTGAAGTCATTATTACAAGCAAATAAAATTCTACGTAAACCAAGTTATATAATAAAACTAATGATATCTTCTGATACATTTAGTTTAGGAGCATTTCTTGGAGGATTTTCTACTATATATAGGGTAATTATAATATTGTAGATAATTATTCATTTTTTTTTTATTTAATATAATATATAATATCAATGTTAATTTTTTTAAGCTTATATCATGTTTAATGAGACAATATATTGGTAAAGATTCAAAATATATATGTATTCCAGCTGGATCTTTAGCTAGTCTTACATTTTGTTTATATCGTAACAATACAATTGCCTTGTATGTTATGTTAAAAACTCTACAGGTACATAATTATTTTATTAATAATTATAGATTCAAATTAATTAAAACATTTTATTTTGTAAATATAATTACTGTTTTTAAGAAATGTTTCAGTTATCACAGCTAATCTATACAGCTATATATATATACGGTTAATTACCAATTGTCACAATTTGTAGTAACATTATTCTATCATAGTAATACTCTTTTTCGAATCACTTTTTTTATCAAGATAATTAATTTCGATTGCCCCAAATTGCAAAACAAAAAATTGTTATGGGATAATTTCATGAGTTTTTCAATTAATATTTTAAATTTAAATAAAACACTTTTAATTTATAGTAAATACATGATTTAATTCCTTTCTATAAAATTTTTATTAGATCGAAGCTCATATAACATTCATTAAAAATGAATGTAATTATGCATATTAATAACTCACTGATATAGCTCCTTCAAACCTACCACTTCTCTATTATCCAAAAATTCTTCAGGGATTCAGTCTTGTAAAAAATTACTTTTAAACAAATACGTTCATTCAGAAATAATTTAAGAGCAAATACAAATACTTCGCATATATTTAAATACTTGTACCGCTAACAAAACTATCAATTAAGAGGTAATATGCTATTATTTGGCACAGTACTTTTACTGTTATATTTAATATTTAATCATAGTTTTGCTTAAATGATGGTATACCATGGTACGCTTGTTATCATTGAAATTCTAAATTATGTTTTATTTTGTCTAAGTGCTAATGTGGCCAATGTTATATTACTAATGGTTTACATCTACACACATTTATTAATCTATAGAAATATAGATAATAAAATATGATTATGTTGATTAAAAACTAATACATAAAAATATTACTAGATCAGATAAATATTTATATTTTAATATTGAAATCAATTTTTTTAAATTTAAATTTCCATTTATTCGTTACCTTCTTTAATATATTTTATACTGTATTTAAGATACTTTCCAAATACTATAAAAGTATTTAAATATTTTTACTCAAATACGTTACAAGAGTGTAGAGTGTAGTACTAACCTATTAAGAGTGTAGTTCTATCATAATCTAGTTACTAGTATGACTGTCTTAAGTTTCTTAACTTATATTACACAAATAAAAATAACAATTGTTATACAAAATCATAATTATAGTTTAAGTAATGACTTGTGGATAATTTATTTAAATACAAAATCATGTCATAGAATAAAATGTAAAATTCAAAAAACTTGAAACACATTATGTATATAATGTATATCTTAACCCTTATATTTGTATATTTAGCTTTAGCCTACCTCCAAATTTTATACTCTAATTGCGTTACTATTATTGAAAATTACAGGTAGTTGTGATAATTGAAAAGTACCTATCTTAAAATTAAAAAATAAATTATTTTTCAGATAATGTATACAACAAGTTCTAGTGATGGGTTGTTACCTGATTTACCTCATGCAAATATATTCTTTCATTGCTTTTCTACAGCTATTTTATTTCATGCAGCAGTACTTGAACCACATAATTTAAGATCATCATATTGGAAATTTCTGCAGTCTGTATCTGGAGGGACAATGGGTTTGATTGATAGACATTGTTTAGAAACATTTGGTCTTAAGTCGGTTGAATCGTTTGAAAGAGTAATAAAAAAGTATAAGTTAATTCCATTACAGGTGATAAAATTTTAAACTGTGGTATTTATTTTCAAGGTTAACGGGCAACACCTTTTTAAATTGTCTGTGTAAATAGTAGTTATTAATTTAAAGACATATTTTTATTTTAATGGGAATTATATATTATATTTGTTATAAATTTAAATACTTTTTTTTACATAAAGAAATATAATAAAATAACACATTAATTCTTGTAATATTCATGACTAACTGCTGACTTTTTATATTTTGAGCAAAGCGAACAATGTATTGGTTTTACAATGATGTCTTTTTGTTTTTATGTTAAGATACTTTTACTACAAGAAATAATATGCGAATGGCATATGTTTCCGGTTGAAAAGTGGATGTAGTTGGTACTTTATTTAGTCGAATTTCAAAAAATTGACCTAATGTATTGGAAAAAAAAAAAATTTCGAAAAAACGGCTTTTTTCACGAAAATTCTATTTTAATTATTCACGATAACTCGAGCAATTTTGAAGTTAGAGACTTGAAAGTTTTATAGGGTTTTCGCGTAGGCACTACACATATGTGATACAATTTTGGAATGTTACGTTAATTTTTTTACAAAATATAGGAAAATTCTTGTTTTTATGTATATTTTATTTTTATTATATTTGATAAAATTGTCAATTTTGGGCATCAAGGTCTGAAAATTTTACTGAAGATACTTACAATTTACTTAATATATCAAAATATAAAAAAAAAAATTTAAAGCTGTTTATAGTTGATATTTTTAGTTTAAAACGAAAATCTTAGAATTCATACAAGTATTCTTCATATTATTTCTCAATACTTTTATAATTTAAATTAATAAAAAGGCCAAAATATTTGAATTTTTTTTTAAATTTAATTGAAAAATACTAATATATATCTTAACATATTTCCAAAATATTAGAAAAATCTTAAGTCTTAATTTTTTTTATGTTGAAATTTTTGTAATATCAATATTTAAAGTATTTATATGGATTCTTTTTATTATATTTCAGTATTTTACAATAATGTTAAATAAAATTGACAAATTTATTTTTATAAATTTTCTTGAAGCTCAAATACGTTTTACTTAACTCATTTCCAATTAATTGTGATCTATTACATTTATGATTTTTTTATAGCTGTTTAAAGTAGAAAAAGCAATGGAAGGGATACTAGTGTAAAGAAGATAAATCATTATATTTGAAAAATGATTCTAAACGAAGTACTGCCAAATTTGGGTATTTAGGGGTTTTATGATAAATTATTTATATTGAACGTAGAGACTGATAAATGAAAAAATTTTAATTGGTAGATATATTATCTGATGAACTTCACTCAAAATCGTTTTCACGAATGTAATGATTTATCATTGCATTCAAATTGTAATCAAAATTTAACACTATCTTCTTTACACTACTATATTCTTTACACTACTATCCCTTCCACACTAGAATCTTTACATTTTTTAAAATTAAAATTTGTATTTTTAAATAGATCACGAGCCCTGGTTATAACAAATGGAAATTGTTTATTAATATAATTGAAGATATTTAAGAAATTTTAGAAAAATATAATATATCTAAACACATCAAATTATATATAAAAGAAGAGTAGATACTGCTGTGGAAGGAATATAGATCTAAAGAGAATAGTATTGAATTTTGATTAAAATTTGAATGCAATGATAAATCATTAATTATTACTATAGTCCGGATAAATATTCTCTTGAAACACCCAAAATATGATGCTAATATTCTCTAAAAAACCTACAAAATATTCTCTAATATTCTCTAAAAAATTAGAAAAGTTAGCAAAAATAATGTTGATCATCAAGAGATTATACCATCATTGTAGCTTAAATTGAAATTTTGATAAAATATCAATATAATATATTAAAACATAAATTAACGGTATAAATATAAAATAACAACGTGGTCTGTTGTGTTATGTAGGATGTAGCGCTGCCGGCATATAGTAATTCTAGTATCTAGTTAGCATCGTTGCAATCGTTAGTAGTTACAGTCGCCGACGTCATTTTATGTTTGCATTATTTTATGGTGTAAACTAAATACTGGCGAATTACCAGAGCATTGTTATTATACAGGACTTTTTTTCAGATATCTTTATATAAAAATTAATTATAATAATTTTAAAATTAAGATAAATTAGTATGTTTTTTACACAATTTACAAAATATGCCAAAATATGCTAAATATACCCTAATCGATGAAATATTCTCAAATATGCAAAAAAAACTTTTCTGTGAACTCTATGTTCAATGAATCGTCCACATTTCTTACCCCCATAAGACTGCATATACTCAGTAATGATATGCTAAAACATATAAATCCGGACTCTAATTATTACATTTGAAAAATGATTCTGACCAAAGTACTGTTAGATTTGGGTATTTAGATGACTCATTTAGGGCTTTTATGGGCATTTATATGAAACGTAAAGACTATATGAATTAAAAATTTTAATTGATACATATTATATTATCTGAACTTCACTCAAAATCGTTTTTTCGAATGAAATGATTTATCAATGCATTTAAATTTTAATCAAAATTCAACACTATCTTCTTTAGACCTGTATCCCTTCCACAGCAGTATCAGCTATTCTTCTTAATCTAAAAAAAAAAAAAAATATAATTTGGGATTTTTTTATATTTTTGTACCATGTTAAGTAATATGGAGTATATTTTAGTAAAATTTTCGGAACAAATGCAGTTTAGTTCCCAGTCACTTTTTTTAAATTTTTTTTTTGGTATATATGTACTTTCTTACACTAAAAATAATGGTAGTCATATTTTGAAGGTTGGACTAACTTTTGAAGTTAGAAGCAAAAACTTCATTTTTTAAAAAATGCAATAACTTCCTTAATTTTAACTTTTATCGATATATATTTTTTTAAATACGTATATTTGTATGCATAAGGCCATAAAAGAATGGTGCTACCCAAAATTGAATATCATACTTACGTACTTTTCAAGTTATAAGCAATAACTTCATTTTCGAATTTTTTTAAAAAAACACTAAATTTTTTAATGTTTTTTTTTTCATTGTATTTGTTATTAAATTTTGTAGTTTTTAATACAATCAGAATTATCCTACCGTTATTTCTTTTTGAGTTATTCGTAAAAAACTTTTGCGTGTGCACGACACTAACAGTGACATTTTTTTCTTTAAAATACGTATATTTGTTAGCATAATCACACTATTATGACAATATTGTATCGGAGACGATTGTCGATATCATTTATATAATAGTTAATTACTATATTAATTAATATATTTGGATATAATTGTCTACATTATCAACGAGATTGAAGATGTAGAATTTTAAAATTAGATCCTTTGCCTGCGTTTTTAAAATACGTTGGTAACTTGTACAACACTACATCAACATTTGATTCTGACGCGGGGGAGATTTATACAAATTCGAGCGATTCCGACCCTGAAAATAGTTTTGAAGATGATTTCTTCTAGTTTAATTTTTGTATTAATTTTTTAAAATATCAAATGTACAAATTGAAAATTGTAATCGGCCATCGCATAGTTTTTAAAAGTGGTGATAGCTCGCTTCCTCGAGTGTCGCTCAAATACCTAAAACTTAAACCATCTTTGATAGTGGTGCAGATAGTACCTAATTGTACCATAAGATCAAAAGTGTGTAAAAAAAAAAGTGGAATGATGAGGGACGTCTTTGCGTCAGCGTCACCGTTAGTGTCGTGCACACGTAAAAATCGCCTTTAAGTTTTTTACGAATAACTCAAAAAGAAATAACGGTAGAATAATTCTGATTGTATCAATAACTACAAAATTTAATTTGCTTATAACTAGAAAAGTAAATATTATGATATTCAATTTTGGGTTGCACCATTCTTTTACGAATACAAATATACGTATTTTTAAAAAAAATGTCGATATAAGTTAAAATTAACGAAGTTTTTGCTTCTAACTTCAAAAGTACGTCCGACTTTACCATCGTTTTTAGCATAAGAAAGTACAAAGTAAAAAAAAAAATTGAAAAAAGCGACTGGAAACTAAACTTCATTTATACCAAATTTTCAGACCTTAAAACCCAAAATTATCAATTTTATTATTAGTAGGTATTATATTAATTAGCTAAAAAGGAGAATCTTAGGAAATATTCAAAGTATTATATTTTCTAAAATAAACAATCGTTTCAAAATTGTATCACATATCTGAGATTGAAGTCATAAATTTTTTATTATTCTATGACTTATCTCATAAAAGTGAATTGAAAAAAAAAAAAAAAATACAAATATATATCTTTACTAATAACATATAATTACATTCTTAATTAGATTTTAATTTAAACTGACAAAATTGTTCAAAATCATTGAAAACGAATATTATTTTTTGTCAGTTGACGTAATTGCAACACTTATAAGTTATAATTAAATAAGTAACTAATAAGTAATAAGTTTTAATAATACAAACTATGTATTGCGTACATAAAAAAAAAAAAATACAAAATATTCAAGTATTTTATAAATATTGAATAGTAATGAATTAAACCAGATAGTGGGTATGAGTATAGAAATATAGGAATTGGGAGCATAACATTTTATTTTAAATACGAGTAGTTGAATAAGATATACATAAGCAATATAAACCCACCTATACGGACTATACTCATATACATAGAAAAATAAATAAGCAATCTTATGTTACACACTTACATAAGACCTGATATTACATCTGAGATCCTGATTTTAATTTGATCAAATTATCCTGTATCTTGTATATTCTACGCATAGTTTGTCTTTGTAGAGTGTAGACATAAGACATAGACAGATGTATTATACCTATACCTATACCTATACAAAATTACAAAATTCTTCAATACAATATACAATATTATTTTTATTGTAAGATATAGGTACTTATTTATTTACCTAATATATAATGAATAATGAGTATGATGTAATGATGTTTTATTATATTTATTCTGTGGATTTGATATGAGTGTAAAGAATAAAAAGGGTAAAACTAATAATGTATAGAAGTATTTGCATTGTCTGTGGTAGAATAAAAACAGATGGTTCGAACCTTATCAATCTTACATCATATGCAGCTTGCCGGCGATAATTATCTAGCAATAGTATAAACGGAGAGATAGAGCTACGGCTGGTGATTACGAAAGACTATAATAGTTGTTTCTAGTAGTGAGGGAGCGCTGTCGTAGCCATTAAGACATGGCGAACTATTTTTCCGCAATCCGCATTCGTTTTTGATAATTCATTGTGAAAAAACACCGATATAAGTTCACTAGTAGTCCCCTCAAAAATTAAACGTGAAGACGTACGTCAATCTACACCGGGTATTCCACATATTTGAGTTGTCCTGAATTTTATGACCGTTGAAAATTATTACTGGAGCGTGAATGCGTGATGGACCATTGATATCGCGGTCACACACGGGTCATTGCTGTTTAAGCGGTAGTTGTGCTCGTTGTAATTCGCCGTTTCGTAGTTGTGTAAGATCGTGCCCAAAAATCGGTAAATTAAAGAAAAAAGGCGACCGTCGGCCTTCCAACAGGAGCCGAATAAACGTCGTCATGGAACAAATACCCACAACATCGAACGGTGGAAACGCCACGGCTACACCGCCGTCATCAGCCGGCCCATCGTTCACGCCCCCGGCACCCGTCCAGTCCTCGGACAATAATTGCATTGACAAAAGATTGCAGTCTATCTCCGAGTCCGAATACCAAGACGAGGAGTACGACGAACCCGACCAAATGTTCTTATCCGGGTCGTCCGGCTCAGAAGAAGAAATATCAGAAGTATGCCTTAAATAATATATAACATTTATTATTTTTATTAAATATGCACAATAGACTTATAGTATTACTTTAAATTTTACCTTAATTATCGGCAGTATTGCAATAAAATAATAAATTCAGTTTTATATTATGACTTGACGTTATTGTTATTTGTGACCTTTTAGGGTTTTCATGAAAATTTGACCCCCCAACATTCCGTTGTGTGAGGGGGCACCCTTTGTCCAACTGGTTTCCGCCCAGTCAAGGCTTGGTGAGGGGAGATGTGTGCATGACAACCTAACCTAAAAAAAAAAATTAAAAAAAAAAGTGATTTCAAAAATATTTTCTCTTGTCAATTAAAGTTCGCTGAGACTCCTCTGTGAGAGGAAGTAAATCGTTCGCAGTTCGCTCGTCTATTATTACGGAACTTATTACACATAGTTGTAGTGAATTTGTTTTCTTCAATATCTCGTCAATAACAATGGCGTTGTACGTATATAATATTATGTATGTGTGTATGTGTTGGTGCGTATATATTATATTTTTTTTGTTTTGCTCCAGTCTGGGGTCAATCGCATTGAGATTTTTCTAATGTACATTGACACATAACGCTTCCACTCCCGCACCGTATTATATTGAATAGCATATGCATTATTCACGTCACCACGTTTATATTGTAGCAAAAATTAACATTTCATATTTATCTATTTCTAATTACTATTTAGTCGAATTTCGTTTTGTTGTATTTTTGTGTTTTGACTATTAGGTTATTATAAAAACTAAAATCGTAAATATAAGGTACCTAAATATTTATTAAAAGGTAAATATGATGTTAAATATAAAAGTAAACAATATACTATAATAATAGTAGATACTCAATTATATGTAGACAATTGTTTAGAAATATAATTGAGTATAATAAGTGTACAGTTTTACTAAATTCAAACTTTACTATTATCAAAAATATATATATTTCAATTTAAAATGAATTTTTAGGTACCTACGTCCTTTTATTAGTATATTACAATTTATGATATAAAATTACAACTATACCTGCTATAAATTTGTATTCTATTGGTATTTTGTATCTTGTAAATGTAATAAGTACTTAATATTAAATAATTTTAGTTAGGTAATTATAAATTTATACAAGTCTATTACCTAATTGTTTACAATTTATATATTGCTACTATTATTCTATTTTTTTAATTGTAATTAATTCTAACACATTTTGATAATTTTTATTTTTTTAATGTACAGTCAAATTCGCTTATAACGATCTTCTAGGGACCTAAGGAGTCTGATCGTTATAACCGAACTTTGTTATATCCGGATCAAAAAAGTAACATGATTTTTTTGAAAAATTGACTTAATAAACAAATTTTTTCTGTAAGATTACATATTTTAACATTCAAAATATTCATAATTTTTAATAAAAGTATATATTATATGTATATGATTTTTTGAAAAATAATCTTATAGGTAGTGGTTTGTTTATAATTTGAAAAAGATTTTTTAACAAAATTAGAAATATTGTTTAATGCCATTGACACTTCTAGTGTATTTATATCACTGTTTACTAAAACAAGAGTACCTACACACCTGATCAATATAAAAATACATTTCCGAAATAGATAGTACTTTGAATACGATATCTTCGCTCTCTTCTTAGCTTGTTCACTTTCATCATGATTTGTATTCAAAATAGACTTGACAATTTCTTCTTCATTGGGTTCTTCATTGATCAAAAGAGCATCGTCAACATCTGTAAAACTTTGTAAGTTTTCTTCAGAAAAGCACTCTGTGTCCAAATTATTGTCGCTTACTATTTCTGTTTTGTCTTTTACCGAAGCCTTGAATCCAGGGTGGTGAAAACAGTTTCTTATTGTAGTGGTAGAAACATCATTATCTTTTCCCGGTTCCTCTTGATTAATAATTTTGAGAACTAGTTTTTTCCGAAATTTTACTTTTAATGCTTTGATAATACATTGATCCATAGGTTGTAACACAGAGGTCGTGTTAGGAAGGAGAAAACCCAACTTTATGAATTCAGTTTGAACAAGAGGATGAGCTGGACAGTCAATAGGATATGCTGTTTTTCCTTTGCCAGTTGTTTATCCCATCCTTTGAACCAGTCGAAAAATATGTCTCTGGTCATCCATGCTTTTTTTATTGCTTCTGTAGTCGACTGTTGACATTTTTAAAACATCTCGGAGTCTTAGATTTTCCAACAATTGACAGTTTTTTTTTTTTGTAAAAACCAGTCATATTAGATAGAGGCTACAATAATCGTGAGTCGCTCTTTAAATAATTTATCACCACTGCATGTTTCCCATTTAAAACGTAATGTTTGAGACGGTGTTGGACGATAAAACAATCAGGTTTCATCAGCATTATAAATGTCACAATCGTGTTCCAGCTAATTTTGTATAATATATAATTCTACATTTACAATTTTTTTTTTTTTTTTTTATGTAGCTGTTTAAATAATAAAAATAATAGCTAATCCTGCTATGGAAAGGATACCGGTCTAGAGGTATTTAGATATAGAAGTTATTGTTGAATTTTGATAAATCATCAATCATTACATAAATAAATCATTACATTCAGAAATTGATTTTGAACGATGTTTATCATATAACATATATATACATATATATGTATTGGTTAAATAATTTTACATTCATACAGTCACTACGTTCAATATAAATACACTAATCTGACAGTATATCTCTGAATCGTTTTTCGAATATAAAGATTTATCATTGCATTCAAATTTTAATTAAAATTCATCACTACCCTCTTTACACCTGTATCTCTTTGACAGTAGTATCAGTTAAATGAATGAAAAAGACATTGTCAATATGAAATATCTAAATGATAGATCTTGGACAATCTATTGTTAAATTTGATAGTTTTATTTTTAGTAATTTTTTTATCAATAGAAATATGAATTTGTTAAAAAAAAAAATAAATTAGACTAATAGTATACCTAATGACTAATTTAGTATAATGTTTAAATCCTATATATTGTTTGAAATTATTATTAAAAATATATAGGTAACTGATAAAATTTAATTTATAAATTTATTTTTTTTGTATTTTAGGTTGGATCTTTTGGTTTAGATCAAGATGACCTATGTGGAGATCCTAATACTCGATTAAATTCAACCTTCCTAATAGCAACAGACGATACGGATACCGAACAAAGTATTGAAGGAGATCCAGATACTCATCGTCAGTTAGAAGCACTCCTCCAAGCGGCAGGGTCTATGCTTAGACCAAGTGAGGAGTTACTAATTTTAATTAATTTATTATTGAAAATTTGTATGTTTTAATTAAATAAATGAACTAATAGGTGGAAATGTACGCGGTTTAGGTTTAAATAAACTTGGGGTACCAATTGAGACGACCACAGATCCTGAAGTGCTGCGTAAACTAACCAATAGTGTTTCTTGTGCTTTAGACGAGGCAGCAGCAGCACTGACACGAATGAGAGCAGACACCAAAAATGAAAACAAGTATGTTGGAATAAAGCCCACCAAATTGTACAGACCAAAAAATTATCAAATCCAATTTCAGGACTTTAGTTGAAGCTTGTCATGATGGTGATGTTGGTGCTGTGCGTAAACTGTTAACGGAAGGTAGATCAGTTCATGAAACATCTGAAGAAGGTGAAAGTTTATTATCCCTTGCCTGCTCAGCAGGATATTACGAATTAGCTCAGGTAATTATTAGTAGATTTCAAATTTTTTATAATTTAATTAATGTTTTTAAATACATATATGATTATTAAGTATTATTTTTGTGATTTGTGATTTTAATAAAATATAAAAGTAATCACTATTACTCAATTTCATTTTATTTAATTAAAATTAAAATAGTCTACTCTTGGTAACTCAAAGGTCACAGAGATAATAATTTGACATACTAAAAATTTCGAGTTATCAAAAAATTTATTTATTTTTTAAATTTGCTTATATTAATTTAGTTATTAGAGAAATAAAAAAAATATACATACCTACTTACATATTATACATATTAAAATAAAATTGGTATAATATTAATTGTTTATGTTTATTTAAAACATTGTTCTCTATTTTATTTCCTAAATAACCGAGTGGTTTAATTTAATGTACTATATATTCTTTGGTTTCAATGTATTTGTGTAATTTTTCTAAAACAATTGTCACTTCTTTACTTGTAATGCGAGTCATTGTCCAATATAACAAAGATGATATCGTTTTTAGTCCATTATCCACAGATATCCAAATTTTCGGTAATAAGTCATTTCCTCGTCCAGTGTATCTCCATCTGACATTTTTGTCTATTTTTTTCCCCTCATAAGATATTGATATTTAACCATCCAATAATAATTATCAATTATACAATTAATGAAAATGGTGATCAAAACTAGATTAATATCTATTATGTTTTATTATATAATATATAATGATGTTCGATAACAACTACAACTCACAAATGTAAATCATTAATATAATTTAATTTGTAATTTACTTTTTATGAAATTTATAATAATTTTTTAGAATAAATATAATTTTGATTGCAGTTAAATATATTTTTATATAATTAAAATACAAAAGTATAAAGTAATTTAAATAATCCCTGTTTATTATAAAACTAATTAATTATACCTTAGAGAGGTAAACATGTTATGGGATATGTCAAACGGGAAAATGTCCATGAATCAAATTTTCAGTGATGATATGATTTAAAAGTTTTATAAATAGTTAACGTCTCTGTAAATCATCTCATTTGTTGTAATTATAATCAGTGGATTCATAAGAATTACTTTCAGTCGAAATTCAAAAACTTTTATTTAAAAATCGCCGTAATAAACTTCATTTTTTTTTTAAATACCATATTTGGATAAGAAAATTTGAACTGTATAAATTTTGTTAAATTAATTAGTTGACAAGGTTATTTTAACATTAAGTGTTATTGTAATTTGAAAGGGAATTTTATTTATTAGAGATATTAAGAATTTTGAGTTACTGAGAGTTGACTATATAATGATCAAGTAAAAAGTAATTAATAAATTGAAATAATATCTTAGGTTTTATTAGCCATGCAAGCTAATGTTGAAGATAGAGGTATTAAAGGTGATTGTACACCTCTTATGGAAGCCGCATCTTCAGGTTATGTGGAAATTGTTAGGTTATTACTTGCTCATGGAGCTGTTGTAAATGCTTTATCTTCCACGGGTTAGTATATATAATTCACTTATCGTTTAATTGTTACCTTTTTTATATAATTGATAATCTTATAGGTAATACGCCATTGATGTATGCATGTGCTGGAGGTCACGTTGAAACTGTAAAAGAACTTTTAAATTATGGAGCTAATGTTGAAGATCACAATGAAAATGGTCATACACCTCTTATGGAAGCAGCAAGTGCTGGTCATGTTTTGGTAGCAAAAGTATGATTTTGTTAAAAATTAATATTTTTCATTTATATTTCTATATCATAACTCAGAGTTATTCAAACTTTTTCACCCCATGACTCCTTTTTGTCTTCACAATATATTGATGGCTCCCAAATTAGAAATGACAAAAAAAAAAAAAAAAATGCTTATATTATGCATGTAAACTATTATAATGTATTTATATTTGTTTATTTAACATATGACTGTATAAATCAATTTACAAATAAATGAGTATTCATAAACATATTATATTCAAAAACATATGCATAAATATATATTCATAAACTAATGAAACACACGTTCAACTGGTCGTGTGTGTGTTTCATTATTGTTTCATAATCGCTAAATTATAACATTAATTTTATTTTTTGGATATTTCCACGGCTCCCTTTACTAACTCACGCGATGCACAGTTTGAATACCTCTGTCATAACTAACAACTAACTAACTAACCAATATATGATTATATAGATTTTATTGGAACATGGAGCTGGTATTAATACACATTCCAATGAGTTTAAAGAAAGCGCATTAACATTGGCATGTTACAAAGGTCATTTAGAAATGGTTCGATTTCTATTAGCTGCTGGAGCAGACCAAGTAATTTTTAATATTTTTATAAAAAAAATAATTAACATATATTTTTATTTAATAAAAATTAAATAATTTTTTATTGAAGGAACATAAAACAGATGAAATGCATACAGCACTAATGGAAGCATCAATGGATGGCCATGTAGAAGTTGCTAGACTTTTACTAGATTCTGGTGCTCAAGTTAATATGCCAACTGATAGTTTTGAGTCACCACTTACTTTAGCAGCATGTGGTGGCCATGTTGAGCTTGCATTATTATTAATAGATCGAGGTGCCAATATTGAAGAAGTTAATGATGAAGGTTATACACCCTTGATGGAAGCTGCTCGAGAAGGTCATGAAGATATGGTGTCTGTTTTATTGAGTAAAGGTAAATAAATGTTTATTTTTGAATATATTAGTGTGGTTTAAGTTTCTTTTTTTTTTTTTTTTTTTTTAATTAGATAAATCAATGAAAAATAAAATTATTTTTTATTTTTTTTTTTAAATTTTTTATCACATATAATAGAATCTCCAATTATTTAATTGTTTAATTTAATTTGGTGAAAAATCTAGCATATGACTACCCTAGGGATTTTAGTAGTCAGTTATTCTTTCCTTGAAATTGATGAGTACTCTGAGTCACAGACATAAATATTATTTTTACCAATTACACTCATCTAATTTCCGTCTTAAGTACGGCATTAGTTTACGGTTTGTTAACATATACTTGTGATTTGTCATATTCCCATAAATAAAAGTACAAAGTGGTTAGATAACCTGTCACACTACCCAAGATACAGTGTTTGCTGTGTGACAATTCCATGACCTATGATTTCACTTCAAGGTGGACACGTTTGGCTCCTAGCTCATGTGATCATTTTATTTATGAGTATATGTAAGTCATAATTTAATATGTGAACAAACTATGAACCATTGCTGAACTTAAGATGGAATTTAGACAAGTGTAATTGGTTATATTAATGTTGATGCCTATGGCCGAGTGATCGTCAATTTCAAGGAAAGGATAACCAATACTCTAAAGGTTAGGATAACCTAACCTTTAAATCAGAAATTCATGAAAAGGAGAAATAAATAAAATATGATTTATTTTTAATTGAGTTATCTTATTTTCAAAAAGATAGTAACTTATATCGCACTTCCTAATTAATATAAATTCTTATTAAAAATATGTTTATTTATGTAGGAGCAAATATTAATGCACAGACTGAAGAGACTCAAGAGACAGCTTTGACCTTAGCATGTTGTGGTGGATTTATGGATGTAGCTGATTTTTTAATAAAAAATGGTGCAATTTTAGAACTTGGCGCTTCTACTCCATTAATGGAAGCTGCTCAAGAAGGGCATATCGATTTGGTTCGATACCTTTTAGAAAGTGGGGCAGATGTACATGCCCAAACTACATCATCTGATACGGCTTTGACCTATGCTTGTGAAAATGGACATACTGATGTTGCTGATTTGTTATTGCAATTTGGGGCCAATCTTGTAAGTATTTATTAGATATTTTGATAATATAATTATATTTATTTCTATTTTGTAAGGAACATGAATCTGAAGGAGGTCGTACTCCTTTAATGAAAGCATGCAGAGCTGGTCATTTATGTACTGTTCAATTTCTAATATCTAAAAATGCTGATATTAATAGAATAACTGCCAATAATGATCATACACCATTGTCTCTTGCTTGTGCTGGTGGACATTTAGCAGTGGTTGAACTTCTTCTTTCCCATTCAGCTGATCCTTTCCATAAATTAAAAGATAATTCTACTATGGTTATTGAAGCAGCCAAAGGAGGACATACTACTGTTGTAAAATTGTTACTAGATTATCCACATTCAGTTATGTTAACACCTCCTGTATCTCCTGTACCTGTTATTCCTGCTCAAGAAGTTCCCGTTGTTAATGATTCAGCATTGTGTGAAACACACGTCTCGTCTAAGGCTCATACAATTGCAGGCAGATTAGTGGAGAATTTTGGAAATGCAAAACATAATGCTAATGCTTGTATACAAAAAGCTATAATTAGAAAAGCACAACTCAATACATCAAATAGTTCATCTAATAGTGATATTCAGGTAAGACTAAAATAAAATTTTAATTGAAAATGTAAATTAAATACTTTATACGTGTTATTTTAGTTAAAACTAGAAACACCAAAAGAAAACATAGCTGTTAAAGCTAGTACTCCTACATCCAAACCTCTTATTAATACAGCTGCAATTGAGCAACAATTATTTCAAAGGCAGTTAATTGCAGATGATATTCAACAAGTGTGTATTGATAGTGTATGTATATCAATTAATTTGTAAATATAATTCAATATTTGTTGAGGTAGACCCTAATTATTCTTTGTAGAAAGTTGAAAAAGTACTGCAAGAAAACGGAAGCCTTACAAAGATAACACCCCAATTATCTGGTATTTTAGATTCAAGCACTTCATCAAATGGTTCAAATTCAGGTATTTTATAAATAGAATTAATTAAACATATTGTTTCTCAGAAATTACTTATAAGTTTTTTTAATAATTAATGTGGTTTTATTGTTTTTAAAACAGAAACTTCGATATGTAATACATCTGTGGTTTCCCCAAAAATAGAATTGTCAAAAATTAATACTAGCCAACCAGTATCTACTAGTTCAGATGTAGTTCAGACAACTGCTATTAGTGATAGACCTAAAATTAAAGCTAAATTTAAAAAGAAACCATCACAACAAATTTCAGGAAATTCTAATAATGAACCTTTATCCCAAGCAACATTGGATGCTAATTATGCTAGAGGAGTTATGGCAGGAGTTGCAGCAATGAAACCACAATTTAAAGCAGAAGTATGTATAAATTTAAATTTGTAGCATTAGAAAATATATTATGTTATAGGAGAAGTTTATATTGAGTGTAGTAAATTAATAAATAATTTTATCTAAAACAAAATTTTGTTGGAAGTTTAGTCATTGTAATATATATTTCTTTTAATTTTTAGTTTATTGAAAGACATTCAGGTGATGGATGTGATAAAGAATTGGCAGCTCGAATGATAAAATTTTGTGAAGAGCAAACAGCTAAACGTGGTGATGATGGACATCCAAATCTAAAAGAATTAATGATTAGTTCTCTTATGAGTGAACATCTTTTAAAAGTCCGTAAAGATCTTCAAATTCCTGATAATATGGTGAAAAATTTATTACCTCTATCTGGAGCTTTACATGATAGTTTACCTCATAGTTCAGCTGGATTATTACCAATATCTAGTGAACTAAATACACAAATTGATTTAAAAGGTTTAAATTGTATTGATGCAGACCTTATAGAAAATTTAGTTACTGAATCTCTCACTCTTGAAGAACTACAAAATTGTAAGTAATTTCGTAGATTATATTCAAGTAACATACCTAATATGTTGTAGTACTTTTATTTAGTTAATGTTTTAGTCCCAAATATTGATGAACGAATACAAAAAGAAATTCAAAAACATCGTTGCAATATCAATTCTTCAGAATCTGGATTAAGCAGTACATTTTCTTCTCAGTCATTTAAAGTAAACTATTATATTTTTAATGTAATATTGTTTATTCTACGTATTGTATCTTTTTGTTTTAGAATTATGTTCAAAATCAAACATCTATTGATTTTAGAATTAAAAATTTATCATCAATGGATATAGCTAATTTTGCAGGAGCTGTTTCACAACTTAGTTTGGGTAAATATATTTAATATTTAACACATAATTTCCTAAACTAATAAATTCTGATTGGAAGGGATTCCATTAAATTTTTTTAAATATTGAAAATTGAAATAATCAATATTATTCCTAATTTATTATTTTTTTTTTAATGATTATAAGAAGTACTTTTAAATTTAATTTATTAATTTTTAAAGATAAAAACAATAGTTAATGGTTAGGCATTTTTTAATTGAGAAAAGTTTACAAACTTCATATTTTAAGAGATTCGCAAGAGGAATTGAACGGACAAAATTTTATGAAAATGATTCATGATTTTGTGTTTTTGAAAGTTATTTGAATTGCAGTTGTTTTTTTTTATTAGAGCTTTTATTATAACATATTACAGATCGACAAATTAAATTATAACATTGATTAATAAGAGTGACAAAAGAAAAGAAATAAAAATAAACAATCAAATAGACAAAAGCGAGATATTAAACAAGAATAACAGCATTAAATTAAGAAACCAGCATTAAAGATGAAATGAATAAGTTGTGGAGAAGTAAGGAATATCCAAAAAAGGATATACTTGAAAAGAGAACAGTGGTTGTGCAAGAGAAAAGGGAAATCTATAATAATGAGGTGAAAATCACAGTCTGCTGAGAAGGAATGTAAAATGCATGAAGGAGAAGAATTAAGTGATAAAAATAGATAGGAAGAAGATTTTGACCAAAACGAAGACTAGAGAATTTAACAATTGTGTCTCTAGGGAAGTCGAGGTACCAGAACCATAGTTTATAGCGAATGTCTAGGGACCTGGTTCTATACAATTTGGCATAGTGTGGCAGAAAGGGAAGACAATAGAAAAGCAAAGCCTTCTTAAGAATATTTCGATATAAAGGTAAAAATAGAAGGAAGAAATTTTTAAAGGAGAAGGAATGAAAAAACTTTTGGTGCCCGGGGCAAGAGTCGTGTTTCATTGCCTAAAATGCCTAAGATTCAGTACCCAAAGAAAATGAATTGATTTCAATGAGTAAGAATGACTTAAGTTGAAAAAGCAGAGATTTTGTTTCAAAAAGACCAGCTGATACTCCTGCCGCAGGGATATATGTGTGCAAATCATAGAGTTTAATTTAATTAGAATTTGAGTGCAATGATAAACCATTACATTCGAAAAAACGATTCTGAATTAAGTTCAATCAGATAATGTAGAAATTGATTAAACATTTATCACACATATAGGAACCATATAAGTACATATATAGTACATAAATGAACACCATATAAAATTTTCAAGTCTCTAACCTCAAAATTGCCCAAGTTATCATCAAATATTGTAATCGAATTCGTCAAAATTTCATATGTTATACGTAACGTAAAGAACTCGTTCCTCAACACTGATTTTGATATGATAAGTAATATGTAAATATACATAAAGTAAAATTTTCAGTCCTTAATTCCCAAAATTGGCAATTTTATCAAACATTATATACATAAACGAGAATTTTATGAAATATTCAAAGTCTTATATTTTGTAGAAAAATTAACGTATGAGTTCCAAATTACCATATATAATAGTACCTATGTGAACACCCAATAAAATTTTCAAGACTTTAATTTCAAAAATGCTTATTGTCAAATATTGAAATCGATTTAATCGAAATTTTAGTTTTCGGGAAAAATACCATTTTTTCTACTGCTTGGGGTCAATTTTAAGAAATTCGAAAAATGATGTAAATAAAGTACCAACTACATTCACATTCCAATCAGAAATATATGCTATTCGTGAATATTGGATCATTATTTCGTGTAGTAAAAGTGTCTTCAGAATAAAAAAAAAAAAAAATCGCACATCACATATTGTAAAACTAATACATTCTACGCTTCGCTCAGAATCTAAAATGAAAGGGTAGAAAGAACTAATAAAGTTAATGTATAATGTAATATATATAATGTAGATAAAAGACACGATTGAGAATCTGAGACCATAAGAATGTTGGGGATAGAAGACAGAATATTTTTAAATATAAGATATTTAAGGAAATGGATTTGGAAAAAGCATTTGGCTGAGAAAGATGATGAAGGGTGAAGATTAGAGGAGAAACAAAATTAAGTTTTATTTAGTTTTAGGAAAAAAAAGAATCCTGCGGATTTATAGGAAACTTAACCATCCGTATTGACGAAGATAATTATAGAAGTGAGAGAAGATAGTTGTCTAAAAGAGAGTTAACATAAACATTTGGTAACATAGATCTTTTGAAGTATGGCCAAGAAAATTGGGAGATATGGTAACTAAAGGTTTAATGATAAAAGCTAGAAATGGTGTGTCAATAATTTGTATGCGTGAGTGAAACTGATGAACAAAAGGCTAAAGAGATAAGAATTATGCAGAGATCAAGTCGAATATAAAAAAAAAATATTTTTAACCTATTTCCAAGAATTTTAAATACTACGATAGAGAAAAAAATAAAAGAATTCGAAGTAGATAAATTTGCCACCTAGACTTGCTACAAAGTTCAAATGAGGGACAAGCGTATTTGACTTATAGACAATGATTTAGAGAAGGTAGAGCACTTAAAATATAATGTAAGCCAGCGATTAATAAAAAATTGAATTTATTCCTGAGGTAATATGAGGTAGAGTTGACGGTATTTTTGGTATTATATTTTGTTGAGTCACCAGTATTTGTAATTACTGAAATTTTAGTCTACTGGTATAATAGAGACTTATTGATAACTACCAACATGCCGATAATTACTGACATTATTGTAACCAAAAAAAAAAAAAAAAAATCATCAATGCAATCATAAAAATTGAGAGATGACGGCATTGATCAAAGCTTGGAGTCATGTGAATACCCAAGTATTTAATAGAAATTAAGAGTTGAATAGGCGAGTTATCCCTATATACGTCTGAAACATTTAAAAATATTTAGTTGGTGAAGATAACATATTGGCTTTTTTCTGGAGTAGTGGAAAATTGTGAAAGGGTTAAAGCATAAGAAAGTGGAAAGATCATTTTTTTAAAATTAGAAATATATTGGGGAAGTAATTTAGAATAGAGGACAATATCATCGTATATGTAGGAATTAATATCATTAGAATAAAGAATTGTGCTTATAAGTATCAGATAAATATTAAATTATATGCAGCTAAGGCAGCTTTGAGAAAGTCTAAGACTCACGATTGACAACTTAACCTAACCGGATGTATAATTAAAAACCGGTAATAAAGGGAGGAAACATAATTACAATAAACATGAATATTACAGTAGTTATTTTTTAATATTAAATTTATTGAAAAACAAAATAAATTGTAAAATTTCTTACCTTCCAAATCCTTATTTTAATATGGTTGGTAATTTTTGCAATTTATAGACTAATATTTGTATATTATAATTATCACATCACATATTAAAATAGCGATTGACAAATATTATAATATTTACAATTTATCAAAATAATTTTTGTTTTTAATATAAATAACAGAAGTTACCATTATATTTTGGGCTTTAAAATTAATGTCGTATGTGGGTTAGGTAAATTTATTTATTATTTATTAAGTGTAGTGTAGGTACTGTTTGTACCCAAATTTAAACCCATTAAAATAAGTTTTTGACTACATACACTAGAAGAGATTCTCAAATTGTAGAGGTAAAAAGTATGATTACATAACAGTATTTCCAAATAATAAGAATTTCAATAGTGGAAATTGTTAACTGACAGTGTTTGGTGACCAATAAATTCCAATAATTCCCATATCGATAATCAGCTTGCTAACTATAAATTATTTACTATATGATAATTTCAATAATAGATTTATTAGTACCTATTGGTTTAGTTTTATTATTGTTTAGTAGTTAGTATTACTACCCAACCTATCATTTTCTCATCAGTTTTCATTTAAGTTTAATTAATTGAAATTTATATAAAAAAAATATTTAAAATGCTGTCTATCTGGTTTTTTTGTTATTCACAAACATAATATTTTAATAAACAATTGTAATAATAATTATTTTAGAGTATACAATTATAATTATTTTCTGTTATTTAATAATATGACTACTATCAATTGCACAATGAATCAAAATAATCATTCATTATTATCTAATATATAATTATAAGTTATGAAACTCAGTAATTACTCAGTGTGTAGTTTTAGATAATGAGCGAAGTGAAAAATGTATTTGTTTTACAATGATAATTCATTTTATTAAAAAATATACGAAGTATATTGCATATTAATTAGTAATTAAATTTTATTTATTTTATATAACTACAATATTTATAAAAATTATAAACTCCAACCACCTTTGAATTTCTATTAATTTAATATTCCAAATGTTGTCATTTATATTATATAATATAATATATAATATATAATATATTTATATTCTTAATGTTTTCTGTCTAATTTCTGCATATTTTACTGTTTATTGAATATATATCTTGATTAGAAAATAATTATTTAAATTAAGCTTTCACAATTTGTTAAGGACTAGATGTTATTACAATATCATTTTAAGGTTTTGCTACCGTAGTAGAGATTTGCCGGTCACTTGTAAATTAAATAATTTTTTATTGCATTCAAATTTTAATCAATATACAGCACTATTCTATACCATCATCATTATTTTTTCCATTATTGTATCCCATCTTATTGTGGCATGTCTAATAATCAAACCAAGACAAGCATCAAGACACAATAATTTCTTTGTATCCCGTTAGAAGTTGGTTGTGATAGTTTAAAATTTTGACATATAATCCTCCCACACTACCTTAACTGACAAATTAATAAATTTAGTGTGCTATTGTAATAACAGCTCTAAGACTATAAAATTGATGTGTACAACATTTTTAGTAATTATATTTCATAATGGCATGTAATTAATATAGTTAGTTTTTATACCCAATAAAATTTATTATTGTCTTTATTCTGTTGGACTCAAATAGGAAAATAAGAAAATTCTTATAAATTAATTGATTTGGATTTAAATATAATCATTGCTCAGTAATAAAAATGACAAAATATATTAAATGTAGAATCTACAGTGGCCTACTTTGGTCATCATCAAATGAAATTAAAATACTCTTCATATTAATGTATATAATATATATTTATTATTTATTATCGGATAAAGAAACTAGTAGTTTAAAAGCAATGTGATGATGACATTTAGAAGTGATTAGAAATACCAGCAATTTCTTCTAGTATTAAGAAGTATTAATAGGAAAAATGTACGCAATTGAATAATGAGTATAGTACAATAATATAATTTTATATTTATTTTTAATGATGCATTCATCTCTAACATGATAATGAAGTATTAACAGAAAATCATCAAATAAGAATGTAATGTTGGTACTGAAACTGGTAGAAAAAGTGACTATTATTAATATTAAAATAAATCTTAACATAATAATAATTAATGAGGAAAGTATGAAATGAATTTTCTAACATAAGCAAATTTTAAACTTTATGATACAAGAAAAAATGATAAACCTGAAATTATAATTATTAAGAAAGATACCTAACCTATTAAGGCGAAAATTTATAAATTAATTATAAAATCCAAGGGAAAAAATGCTTTTAGCATGCAGTTTGTTATAAATTGAAAGGGATAATTATTAATATTGGAGATAACAATAGAATAAATATGGAAGTTAGTTTATTAATTATTTGAAACATTAATTGAAGGTGCTGAAATAATCGCGAAATTTTTTAAATAAAAGAAGATAGTGAAGAAAATGTAAAAACTGAATCAAGCAAGTTTGAGGTTAGTAGAATAATATAATCAACGTGTTAAAAAATAATTCATACGAAAAAAAGTATTTAGAAACTTCTTAAAACTAGGTCTAAATTTTTATATATAATTTTACCATAGATATGGTTTAAAGTCCAGATTTTAAAGTAACAGGAAATTCCTATTGTTTATTTTTTTTTAACTAAACATACAAAGGAACAGATATTTACAAAAAAAACTGTTATTACCATTGCCTGAATGATATATGGATAGTACAGTATATTAAATTGTAGACAATAATAAATGTGAATTTGCAACATATGACATGCCACATATTTTTCTAACATATTAGAAATACTCTACGTCTACACATTTAGAAGAATAATTATTTTATTTATATTATCTTTAAAAAACTTTAATTACACAATTTTTTATTAACTCAAGATAATAGGGAGGTCATATAAGAGTATGAAAAGTAAATGGTAATCTAATTAATAACATTTGAATTGATTATAAAATATCAAAACTCTCCTGATACTTGGTACTTATAATAAATATAGGTAAATTGCATTCTATTAGAAGAGACTAATGCTAATTTTAAAAATAAATTTATACTTCTCGTAATATTAAAGAAAATTAAATATTTTAGATGCAAGCTGATTTGATAAATCCAAAATGCTAATGAATTATATATTTGATGTAGTGTTAATGTATATCCAGGTTAATTATTTATTAATTACTTTTCAATAGTAAATTGCAGGTGTATTCATTTTTGATCTTCATTATAATATATGTATTAATTTTTTTGTGTTATTAAATTAAAAATTGTTTAAATAAAATGTTTAATATATTTCAAAATTATTAAATATAAATATTATTTATATAAATATTATAATAATTAATTATAAATAATTAGATGAAACTACAGTGCAACAACAACAACCAACTACTCCAACAATACCTACTTTAAATAATAGTATGCCAACGCAAGTGGCTGCTGCTACTCAAACACCATCAGAATCAGTAATATCAAATAAACGTTCAGCGACAACTACATCAACAACTACTGCTATGACGACGACTACAAATAAAGGTAAAAAGGCACGGTATCAAGTTCGGCCCCAGCCACCAAATTCAGCCCCCCAATCTGGATTGAATAACACCCCATCATCTAATTCTGTTGCCCAATCGGATGTTGCTAGCTCCAGTAAGAAATATTTTAATTTTTTTTTTTCATTTTAGAGGGGACATTACTAATTAGAAATATAATTGAAAATTCATAAAATATAATTTATTTTATTTTTCAGGATTTTCTACCACTACTGGAGAATCATATGGCAGTGATGCTGATATATCATATGGAATTAATGTTGATTCTCAAACAGAAAGTAACCATGATACAGCACTAACAGTTGCTTGTGCTGGTGGACATGAAGAACTAGTTAGACTACTATTAATTCGAGGTGCAAATATTGAACATAGAGACAAAAAAGGATTCACACCATTAATATTGGCTGCTACTGGGGGTTTCGATAAAATTGTTGAAATTCTTCTAAATAGTTCTGCTAACATGGAAGCACAGTCTGAACGAACCAAAGATACACCTTTATCATTAGCATGTTCTGGTGGTCGTTATGAAGTAAGAAATTCATTAAATTATTGAATTTATTGAAGTTACAATTATTTTTGAGTATTAACTATACTTTAGGTTTGTGAATTGTTACTTCAAAGAGGAGCAAACAAAGAACATAGAAATGTTTCTGATTATACCCCCTTGAGTTTAGCTGCATCTGGTGGGTATGTTAACATAATTAAATTGTTATTAAATAATGGAGCTGAAATTAATTCTCGAACGGGATCCAAGTTGGGAATTTCACCTTTAATGTTAGCTGCTATGAATGGTCATACAGGTTAGTAAATTTAATAATTTTTTAATCTATATATATATATATATATATATATATTTAAAAAAATTTTAGCTGCTGTCAAGTTATTATTAGATATGGGAAGTGATATAAATGCTCAAATTGAAACAAACCGAAATACTGCACTTACATTAGCTTGTTTTCAAGGCAGACATGAAGTTGTCTCATTACTATTGGATAGAAAAGCTAATGTAGAACACAGAGCTAAAGTATATTTGTTCAATTATATTTTTATGTAATTTATTAAAATATTTATGTATTATTTAGACTGGGTTAACTCCTTTAATGGAAGCAGCTAGTGGTGGCTATGTAGAAGTTGGTAGAGTACTAATTGATAAAGGTGCTGATGTAAATGCTAATCCTGTTCCATCTTCTCGTGATACTGCTCTTACAATTGCTGCAGACAAAGGTCATGTGCGATTTGTGGAATTATTATTAGAAAAGTATGTGTAATATAAATATATATTATAAGTTTCATAATCTTATATTAAAACAATTTACCTATAATATGTTCTTTTACTACTAAAGAGTAATAAATATTATTATAGAAGTGCATATGTTGAAGTTAAAAATAAGAAAGGAAATTCTCCATTGTGGTTAGCTGCTAATGGTGGTCATTTAGGTGTAATTGAATTACTTTATAAAGTTGGTGCCAATATTGATTCTCAAGATAATAGAAAAGTTACCTGCTTAATGGCTGCATTTCGTAAAGGTCATGTAAAAGTGGTGAGGTGGATGGTAAATCATGTATCTCAATTTCCTAGTGATCAAGAAATGACACGTTTTCTTACTACATTAAGTGATAAAGTATGTTACCTAATTATAATTAAACTTCATGAATTTTAATTTTTAATATTATAGGAGTCAATTGATAAGTGTCATGATTGTATGCTTGCTATTCGGATATCAAAAGACCAACAAGCAGCTAGAGCCAATAAGAATGCTTCTATATTACTTGAAGAACTTGATATGGAAAAAACTAAAGAAGAATTGAAAAAGGCCTCTGCTGCTCGTCGTAAAATGAAAAAGAAAAAGAAAAAACAAGCTAAAAGTGGCAAAAAAGTAGAAGAAGAAACTGAAGATAAGAATGAATATCAAGAAAATGAAGAAGACGATGAAGATGAAGATGATGAAGAAGTGCCTGTTAAAGGTATACTTTATTAATTTTTCAATGCTATTTTATATTTATATCATTTTAATAATATTGTGTATTAATATTATATATATTAATAGTATTGGTAGAAATGAAGAAAAAAGTTGATTTAAAGAAAAAAGGAAAAGTTACAGTACTGAGTAATGTTATATTGGCCGATGTAGAGGAGGGTGATAGTGGTATTGATGCCAATAGTCAAGGCAGTTGTAGTAGTACAGATGCTAAAAATGCTGTTGCTGCTACTACTGCTGCTGCAACACGAGTAGTATCTCAGTCTCAAAATTCAACACCTAATAAAAAAGAAAAGAAAAAGAAAGGAAAAGAAGTAACTGTAGAAGATAAAACTATTCCTTTGTCTTCAAATATTAAGTTAACTACTAATTCTGCTGCAACTCAAACAAACACTAAATTGAATATATCTCAAACAAAAACAAATAAGGTTAGTTTATGTTATAAATTTTGTGCATACATTTTAAAAAAAATTATCTCATTAACTTAAACATTTAAAGTTATATTTAACAGAATAATTCTGGTTTTTATCTAGGCTATCTTTCTTTTAACTTTTCCTTTTTTTGCATTCTTCAATCTTCATTACTTTATTTATAACGCATTTACAGTAAAACCTCAATTATCCGAATCAATTGGGGACCACACCTACTTCAGATAATGTGAATGTTCGGGTATTGGAATAGTTTTTATATTCATATATAAATAATTAATATTAAATTCTTTTAACTTCAGAATTAAAAATATCAACTATTGAATGTTATATATGTATATTATACAGGCAAAATAAGAAGTATATTTTAAAACTACCCCTTATAGTTTTAAGTGTAAGGGATAGTTTGCTTGGCTCACTTCCTTAAGCGCCGATTCGCAGCACTTTTCGCGATGATGGGGTTACGCCTTTAGTAACTAAAAAATGTCAACCTAATAACTATTTCTGTAAATCTGATACTGCAGTTGGGGGTTTTGTATGACCTAAAACCTAACTTCGTAAGACGGTATCGTACATTAACTTAATGTTCAATGCGTACATTGCATACAAACACACAATGCCTGGTTTCCTACATTGTCCGTAACATATATATGTACTTTATACTTTCTATATACTATACATGTGTAGTGAATACAATATAGAAAAAAAAATATAAAATAATATGCTAGCTGAATGTTGACGTATGAATAAATATATCATGTATTTATAACCGGCAAACAATTCTCTATTTACATTTCTCTTTTTTCATTCTTTATTTAAAATTTAAAATATAAAATTGTGATAATGATAAAATTGGTATACAGACACATATCAATATAAACTTTATTTTAAAATGTTAACATATATTATATATAATAAATTGTTAAAGACAGCAGGGGTGTATTTATATAAAAGAATGGCCCAAAGTGCCTTGGTCCTTTTTTTCTTTTTGTTATACTAAATAAAAAAATTAAAATATTAAACTTATTTATAAATAGATATATTATATTATTAAATCTATTTTTATACATTCCTAATAACTAATTATATCTTATATATTTTTGTCCCCCCCCACACCATTCAAGTTTTTAAATATGCCCTGTTAATGAATATATTTTTATATAAATTTATTCATTTAGGATTTTTAATTTGATTAATATTTCCAAAATAATAAATCTTCCAAGTCTAAATTATAGATGTGAAAAGTATGTGTTAATACCAAAGATCATATTCAACTTATCATTTATTTATTTACGAGTTTCGACCACAAATTAAGATATACAGGAATGGAAACTAACATTGTACTATCGGTACTATTCTTATTATATTATATTGACAATATATTAAATTGTTGAAATGATGAAATCAACATAAAGGAATTAGATATTTATCATAATAAATTCACCATAAATTAAATTAATAGATAACACTTGAAAACTATGTGTTCAATTCTAGAAATATTTAGAGTCTTAATTGTGCACTACTTCAATCTGTTTATTTTAATCCTGTAAATCTTAGTTTGTGGTTCCAACTAACATGTCACCACACATGTGTTACCATTTGAATAATAAATTTTGATATTGATAGAAGTAGAAATATTGAAACTAAAAATTATAGAATTACGTTTTTGAATTATTTTTTTCCTAAAATTACTTTTCTAAGATGCATACTTTCTAAGATTAAGATTAATTATTTCTTATTTTAGGAGAAAAAAAATCAAACTAATTCAACACAAATGAAAGTTGTTACACCTCCTACCAAAACAGAAACAGCATCACAAATAATTATTAAAAATGCACAAATAAAAACAAAAGTTCAACAACCCAATAATAGTATAACCAATACACGTAAAGAATCTATAAAAACTAATAATTATAAAGGAAATAATAAAGTGGTAAATAATATGGTATTTGAATCAACTCAAAATCCAGCTGCTCGAGACGATTTTGAAGCTACAGGAAGTGAAAATTTTCTTGTTAAGCATAAAAAACAACAGTAAGAATATTTTGATATTTATAATATTTATTATTATTATTATTATTATTATTATTATTATTATTATGCATTTGGTATTATATTTATTTATATTTAGAGCTGAAGATTATACACATGTTAGTATCAAAAATTCTAATGTTAGTCCAGTGAAACAAACCCGTGGCCGTGAAGAAGGATGGAAAGAGGTTGTTAGAACTCGATACCTTGCATCTCCATATAGAAGTAAAAAAGTGTCTGTGCCATTAAATGCAATTAGTCGTGTAATTGGTCGTGGTGGAAGTAATATAAATGCTATAAGAGCTTCAACGGGAGCATTAATTGAAGTAGATAATCAAAGTAAAGGACAAGGAGAAAGAATAATTACTATAAAGTTAGTTAATAATATATTAAAATTGTATTTTTTTTTTAAACATTTAACAAAATTTATTCATTTTCATTAGAGGGTCTACTGATGTTACTAAGCAAGCTCATGATTTAATTGCTATGCTTATTAAAGACCCAGAAGTAAATATTATGAGTGTTATTGCAAAGAATCCTAAAGTTACTAGTGCTTGGGATAAGTCTGTGGTAATAATATTTATATATATTAATTATTTAAAACTAGTAATTAATTTTTTTTTTCATATAGAACAATGCTAAAGCAAAAACTGCTGCAGCAGCTTTACCACAAAAACCTGTTGTCAGTCAACCAATTACTATTTCTACTACTAAATCATCTACACCGCGTAAGTTGAAGAATAAAATATTAAATGAAATATTTGGCATTTAAATAATTATAAATGTGCATTTTTAATTATATATTTTTTTTAGCAGTTGTTGCATCGATGACCATTAAACCTACAATTACTGTTAGTGGACCTCGACCCACTGTAGCTGCTGTCGCAGCAGGTATTATAAATATTATAATTTATAAATAATAAGTATAAAATCAGATTCTACATTTATTTCCTATTTGGTATTATTTTAGAATTTGAGTGAAGTGAATAAAATCATTCACTTCACAATGGTGTTTATCTTTTTATTTTTGTTATTATGTATGAAGACAATTTCTACCTGAAATAATACTACGATACATTCGAAATATGATTCTGAGCGAAGTTCTGTTAGATTTGGGTATTTCAATGACTAATTTAGGAGTTTTATGGTTATATATATATATTGAACAAAGAAACTGATAAATGTAAACATTTTAATCATTAAATATATTATTTGATGAACTTGGCTTAAAATCGTATTTATGCACGTAATAATTTATCATTGCATTCAATTTTAATCAAAATTCATCACTCTATACCTGTATCTCTTCCTTTGCTTTTTAATTATTTTCTTATGTTTATTAATATCATAAGAAGTTTAATTTATTTAATGCAAAGTAATATTTTTAATTAAATTTGTTGGAATATGGTTCACTGCAAATCTCGCATCATGAATTCTTCTTCCTCTATTAAATACTACTTATTAGATTCTGAGCGAAGCGAAGAATGTATTGGTTATACAATGAAGTATATCTTTATGTGTCTGAAGACACTTTAACTACTCAAAATAATGCTCCAATTTTCATGAATAGCATAAGTTTCCGGTTGGAAAGTGGCTGTATATGTACTTTATTTACGTTATTTTTCAAATTTCTCAAAATTGACCCTATGTGATAGAAAAATGATGAAAAAACTGCATTTTTTACGAAAACTGAAATTTTGACGAATTCGATTTCAATATTTCACGATAACTCGGGCAATTTTAAAGTTAAAAACTTGAAAATATTATTGGGTGTTCACATAGACACTATATATATGTGATAAAATTTTGGAACCGTTACATTAATTTTTCTACAAAATATAGGACGTTGAATATTTAGTGAAATACTTGTTTTTATATACATAATAATTCATAAATTTTGAGCATTAAGCAGCAATTTTAAACATTAAGGTCTGAAAATTTTATTGAAGTATACTTACATATTACTTGACATGATATCAAATATTAGAAAAATTCCAAGTCAATTTTTTTATAGCTGTTTAAAATTAATATTTTTAGTTTAAATGAAAACCTTAGAATCCAAATAAGTATTCCTATTATTTCACATTTAAAGTATTTATATGGATTTTTTTTATTGTATTACAATATTTTATAATGTTTAATAAAATTGGCAAAAAATTTTAAAATTTTATTGAAGCTTAAATACATTTTACTCAACTCAGTTCCAATTAATAATGTATTACATTTATGATTTTTTTTTTATAGCTGTTTAAATTATAACAAAGAAGAGCTAATACCCCTGCCGTAGGGATATAGGTGTACAAATCATAGTGTTTAATTTTAATTAGAATTTGAATGCAATGATAAACCATCTCGTTCAAAAAATGTATTTTGAATTTTATTATGAGCATTTATATTGAACTTAAAGACTTGAAAATTATATAGGGTATTTATTTATGTGCTATAATTGTGTAATTAAATTTTGCATATTTATAGTTTTAAGTATTGACTTGTGGATAATATATTTAAATAAATTTTGCATTTTAACTATTTAATAAAAAATGTCAAAATTTTAATCAATACCTACATTATCTGACTAAACTTCGCTCGGAATCGTTTTTCGAATGTGATGATTTATCATTAATGATTACATCCAAATTCTAATTAAAATTAAACTTTATGATTTGTACACCTGTATACCTGCGGCAAGAGTATCAGCTCTTTTTAAATTTTACTCTCCATTTATAAATACAACAATTTCATCAAATTTACTCATTTCAAAAAAAGGCATTCAAAGGATCTCTTTATTCTTATTATGCACAATAATCAATCCTGACATCAAATATGATTACTTCATCTACTATAATACATTTTATTTTATGAAATGTTCTTTTAATTCATTTTTACATAGTTCTCATTCCATTCACTGGTTTTCTCGTTTTTATTTTTATTATAATTAATTATAAATAACTTAAATCATTTCTACTATTTTTTGTTCAATTTTGATTTATGATTTTAAAATATTTTCTCTTTTACACTAATATTTTATAATGGTTGTACCCGCTGCTCTATATTTTCCTACTTTAATTGAAGATTTAATTTTAAATTAATTATTTTAAAACTTTAATTAATATAAATTAAAAATAGTTTATTTAAATATTATTTAATATATTTTAATATTTTTTGTTTTTTTTTATAAGTAAAATATGTACTTTTTTTACAGGTGAAAAGAAGTTAACAACTAGTACTGTTAAACCAACAATGTCTTATACCAATGCCATAATATCCTCAGATTCTGTGTCTAAACCTTCACAACAACATCCACCATTGGCACCAACAAAAGTTCAATCTATTTCTATAACCCCAGTAACTACTTCTATTGTTACTGTATCTGTAACACCTACAACATCAGGAAGTGTATCAGCTTCTGCATTAACTGTGATAACGAAATCTAGCATTGCTGTACCTCTTGCTCAACCTAAACCTCAACAAGAACCATCTGTTCCCCACCATCCTGTTGCTATTGTCTCGCCAATGGTAAGCAGTGCTCCATTACCACACCAACCACAAGTTAAACATCAAGTTGTTGATGCTTCAGAATATTCTTTATTTGATTCATTTTCTAAGGTATATTCTCTTTATATTATTTGTAATTTTATTTAAATTAATAATTTTATTTATGAATTTAGATATCTGTTCAAACTATGTGGGGAAGAGATGGAGAGTGTAGTGGACAAAAACCAACGGTTACATTTACAGGAGGTAATCACGTCCCAGTTGTAAAACCATCAATTGGAACAATTGGTCAACCTAAGAAATATCTAGAAACTGAACCACCAATGGCAGATGCATCTAAAGCACCAGGTTACCGAGGAGCTGGTTTATCATCACCTATATCAACTAAAACTAATGGTGGAAATACTGGAAGTACCAGTGGTGGTAGTCGTACTACAACACCCCCTATATGTTCTCCTGTATCACAATATAACAATAATAGTATAAATGTTCAACCTACTGTTCAACAACCTCAACCAGAATCTTACCATGTACAATCTCAACATCAGTATATTGCTGATCAAAATCATCAGTCAGCACATATAAATGTTGAGCGTTCAAGATTGAATCCTCGAGCACCAGATTTTGCTACTATTAAGTCTAATCAAAATATGGTACCACCTCAACAAATATATAACAATCAAGTACCACAAAATTTTCTTCAGCCTCCTATGGTATCAAATGTTATACCATTTCAACAAAAATATCAACAACAATTACCTAATTTAAGAATTACACCCAACAATGCTAATCGTTGGACTCATTTTATTAATCAACCCCCTCCTCCATTTGGAAGGCCTACTTTGCACCCAGTTAATGGCAATGCAGAAATGTTTGCTGGATTAGAAGCAGCTGCTAGCCCGCCAAATATGTCACCTAATCTTGATGAACGAAAAGCTCCTCCTAAACCAATTGGTACAGAACGAGCATGGAAACAAAATTTAATAGGAGATAATCCTCATCAACAACATGGAAATTGGCCTGATATGAAAATGCAATGGGCTCATCATGACCTTTTTCGTACACCTCCTCCGCCACCTGTTAATTATCCACTTGGTCCAAGACCAATGATGGATGAACATAATTTATTTGATACTTATCAGGTATTTATAAATGTTTGTTATCAATTTTAATAAAAAATATCAATTATCCTCATCAATAATACTATGCAGTGTGTTCAATTAAAAAAAAAAAGATTCCTAATACAAAATATTTTAAACAAATTATCTTAAATTTTATCCTAGTAATGGAATAATTAATTCATAATAATTTAATCCTATTTTTTATTATCCATAGGTGATAAAACAAAATATTCTTAACAGGTAGGTGATCCAATTTTTGAAATGAAATTTATATTTATCTTTTATACTATAAATTAAAAATAAAATTTTACATGAAGTAATATTTACAATAACACATTTTATAATATACTCGATAAATTTTAATTTAAAAAAATAATGTTATTTACAATTAATTTTTAAAAATAACTACATATTTATCTATTCTATATGAAGTTAATAAGACTTGCTACATGAAAAATTTAAATTAATTATGTATAATAGATATAATAGATATGGAATTTTTTATATTTTTTCATTGAACACATTGTGTATGTGAAGGAAAATATCAAACTATATCTATTGTAGACATAGAAATATATATTGCACATTATTATTGCTATAATATTAAATATAATATAATATTAGTATTGTTGATATAACCGATATTTCTGAAATAATTTAAAAATAATCCATAATTTTTTTATTTTTATTTTTTTTTTTTTTAATTTTATATTGCTAATTTTTCAATTCAAATTATGGATGTTGGTTCATTAGAAGTGTCTTAAATTTTTCCATAGCTGGGATGGCATGTACAATTTAAATAAAAAAAATTCTTTAAAATTTAGTAAATTTTCTAGAGGTTAATAAATAAAATAAAAAGCTGTAATTGCTTTGTGTTCTGAGATTTCCACATTTTCCAACCTTCTGACCTATTTTATAATTTGACGTAAAATATATTTTTTATTTTTAGTAAAATATATTCATTTAATGTAATATATAATATAATATTTTATTTTTATTTCAGTCCACTGAACATGTAACAGGTCCTAATTTGAATCACCATACAGCCATGATGCAAACCATGCCATTATTTGCAACTAATGGTCACTTAGAACAACAAGCTCACCACATTTTAGCATCGGGCCATCATGCTCCGGGACAAATGGCATTTGACCCTAAATTAGAATGGGATCAATCTCGAGGTCAACAACAGCAAACCCAAGCACAGTCTCAACAGCAAGCTCCAATGAACACCCCCTTCCCGTTCATTTTTTGATCATAACTCATAAGCATAAGTAAATTCATTATTTTAGAATCTTAGTGCTAAATGCAATTAGTTTTATAAATATAAGCATTTTTTTTTTTTTTTATTTATTGTGTATTAATACTATATTAATCTAAAATCTAAATGGATAGTAATCTGAGTAGTAAAAAATTTTAAACACTAGAAAAAATAGTCTAAAATGAAGTCAAAACCTTTTGAGAAAAAAATGTATTATCTCATTTTTAACTAATTAATTGTTTTTTAGAGAAGCAAAAAATCTATCCTTTTACAATGTGTGTCTTACACTTTTTACAATGTGTGTCTCACACTTTTTCTACTCGAAATAATGATTTTCACGAATAGCATATGTTTTCAGCATAAATTGACAAAATTTTATTGAAGCTCTAATACATTTTACTTAACTCAGTTCTAATTAATAATTAATTATTATATTTAAGATTTTTTTTATTTTCTATACTGTTTAAAGTATAAAATGCAAAAGAAAGAGATATATGTGTAAAGAATAGTATTGAATTTTGATTAATATTTGAAAGCAATGATTAATAATTACCAGGGTTCGGATTTTATAGCACTAAAAAACAATAAAATATGGGCTAAATATGACCAAAAAAACCTTAAGATATGCGCTATAATATTCCCTAAAAATATCAAAAATTGCAACAAAAATAAATAAATCCAAATTATCTTAAATTTATTTTAAATAAATTAGATAAGGAGACACGCATGCCTGTAGGCACCGCATATTGAGAGAAAAATTAATGTGCATTGCAAATTAGAACAATATTTATAAAATATTTTATTGTTGTATAAATTTTATATTTATAAAAGTATACTCTATATTTTTAAAATAAAGATGATAAAAACAAATATATTATTATTTAGTATACCCGGGCATTTAGGTGACAAGTGATTTTATGAGCAATTATATTGAACTTAGAGAATATAAAATTTTATAAAGTGTTCATTTATGTACTATATGTGTACCTATATGGTCCCTATATGTGTGATAAAATTTTGCGTTTTAAATATCTAATAAAAATTGTCAAAATTTTAATCAATACCTTCATTATCTGACTGAACTTCGCCTCGGAATTGATTAATGATTTATCATTAAAACTGCAAAAATAATATAAAAAAAAGATTTATTCACAACCCAATTTTAAATCTTAGGCGACCGATGGGTTGAAGATCACTGTTTTAGATATAATTATTTTTAGTTTAATTATAAAATTTAAAACTTGAGATATTTATTATTTATACTAACATAGTTCTATGATTAAGATTAATTTTTTTATACTCCTAGGTAATTGTTTCATTTAATTAATCAATTAAGAATTAACCATTTATAAAAGTTGTCACCGAAAATCACAAAAAAAGAATTTCTCTTAGGAGTTATATTATAAGATTCAAATTAATACTATAATTTATGAAATATATTATCATTATTGAAATTTGTAAAATTTTAGTAATACTTTTTTATTTACAGGATGTGAAATGGATACTGTGTGAGTAGCTGGAACACACTTACATGGGACAGGACGTGCTTGTTATTTCTCTAATTTTAAACAAATATACGGTATCCTAAAGAAAAAGTAATCCATTCAAAAAACATAACCAAAAATATAATACGTTATTTTATATGTCTACATTATTGAAACAAAAATGTCTTTTTCACGTTATTTTTACATTCAAAATATATATTACAAATACTTCGTCTTTTTATTTTTTATTTTTTAGCGATATGTTATTACACTTTTACTACTACTATGGTTAGGGTTTCTTTAATATCTTTTATGTTAAAGAAATTGTTATATTATTATAATATTGCATTCATATGAAATGTACGGATGGAAAAAATATAATTATTTATATACAATCGAATTATGCGTTTTTAATTGTTTATATTTATAATCAAAATATATTTATTATTTTTTAGAGCCTATAAAAACAAATTTTCATTTTTATTGTATATTTAATAAATTTTGGGTTACATTATTTAATGTTCATTTATGTATAGTATATTATATATATAATGTATATATATATATTTATAGTTTAAGTATTGACTTGTGGATAATATATTTAAATAAATAAAAACCCAAATCCACAAAAATTTACTTTTATTTAAGCAAATACGTATTTTGATAACAAAGTTACCATCATCAGTGCAAAACACAGAGTCGGTTAGGTTAGGTAAAATTTGAGGCAGTTGGCATTTTTCTTTGTCGTTCAACCCACATATTTGACAGACTGATCTACAGTTTCTCTTTCTAAATTATTTCTTTCCTCTATACTAAGAACTAAAGATGAAAGTTTTTTTGAATATTTCATAAAATTATCGTTTTTACGTATATAATGTTTGATAAAATTGGCAATTTTTGGTATTAAAGTCTGAAAATTTTACTGAAGTATATTTATATATTACTTAACATTAATTCAAAATATTAGAAAAATTTCTTGTCTTTTTTTAAAGCTGTTTAAAATTGATATTTTTAATTTTGTTTTTATGTTTGAAGACGCTTGTACTACCCGAAATAATGGTTCGATTTTCACGAATAGCATATGTTTCCGGCAGGAAAGTGGATGTTGTTGGTACTTACTTCGAATTTCTCAAAATTGACCCTATATGCGTTAGGAAAAACGACGAAAAAACGGCAATATATTAATCAATAGCTACATTATCTGATTGAACTTCGCTCAGAATCGTTTTTTCGAATGCAATGGTTTATCATTGCATTCAAATTCTGATTAAAATTAAATACTATGATTCGCACACCTGTATCCTGTGCGGCAGGAGTATCAGCTCATTTTTTATTTATATTAGCTACTCATAATAATATGTAGTAATATATACACATATACTTATGTTAATAATAAATATAATAAAATAATATAATTTTGCATTATACAAATTGTACATAAAATACATTAAGTATAAATATATGCATATTCAATTAATGATATATATATATATATAATATATAAAATATATTTATAAAAAAAATCTCTCCCCCACCAAAAAAAAAAAGTTATGGTCTAGATACGTGCGTGATAGGTACCTATTATAATAATTAATAAATAATAGGTAAAACATTTATTTCGACATAGCCACATAGGTAATTACATATAATAAGCCACATAAGTAAGTACATAGATTATATATAATAATAAAAGTACCTATGGTAATAGTTATATTACCTATACATAATATAGCTATAAGGAGTAAGATAATGCTATTGATTTAAAAAAAATTTAAAATACATTATACAAAAGTTACCAATGGGTTTGGTGGTATGAGTGTATTTGTTGACAATAAAAATTGAACTAGGTTAATTTATTTTTTAGTAATTGACAAATATCCTTGTTATGATATATATAAAAAAAAAAAAAAAATGAATATATAATAAATACAACACGTCAACGCTATAGCAGGTAGCCGTCATATATCATATTTTTTATACATACCTATATAAACTGTTCTATACTTCTATGAATAATGCATATTATAAATTTCAATAAACAGATATAGGTAGTAATAAACTATAGTAACTATACAACAGTAAAAACCATCTATATTTATTCTATTGACCTTTTAACCGTTTATCATACATATAATAAATTTATTTATCACTATTTTATTTGAAAGATTGAAGGCCGCTTTAAAAAGCAAGGGATAGGATACAGGTGTAAATAGGTGGATATTGTGTTGAATTTTGAATGTAATAATAAATCATTACATTTATGAAAACGATTTTAATCGAAGTCCATCAGATAATATTTGTACCGATTAAAATTTTTACATTTATCAGTCTCTACGTTCAAATAATTTATCATAAAATCCATAAATGAGTCACTTAAATACCCAAATCACATTTAGTGTAAGAGTACTTCGATCAGAATCCTTTTTCGAATATAATGATTTATCATTGCATTCAAATTGTAATCAAAATTCAACATGATCCTCTTTATACCTGTATCCCTCTCACACTAGTATCCCTTCCTTTTCTTTTAGATTCTGAGCGAAGCGAAGAATGTATTGGTTTTACAATGTGTGTCTTTTATTTATTTTTTTTTTTTTTATGTCTGAAGAATTCAGTGGCGTATTTAGGATTTTGTCAAGGGGGGGGGATAAGAATTTATTAAGTGGTCACAAACTCGAATATGATTCCCCGACCCCCGCCCAACCACCAAAGTTACCATCAAATAATGTGCCAATTATTTTTTTTACATTTATCTCTACTCTCTATACGTTCAATATAAATAATTTTACTGAAATTTCAACTTTAAACACCTATAAAAAAAATAGTCTTGAGATTTGCCTCATATTTTGGAAATTCGTAAAAACATATAATATCAGTATGCTTTAATAAAATTTTCCATATTTTTTAGCTTTTCTATTAATTTTTATTGTAAAAACTAAAAGTATTAAGAAATAATAAGAATAATATTCGTATAGATTGGAAGATTTCCATTTAGACTAAAAATATCAACTTTAAACAGCTATAATAAATTGAGTGATTGAGACTTTGGATTTTTCTAATAATTTTATATGATGTTAACTAATATGTAATGTGTAAAATGTAAATATACACCAGTAAAATTTTCAGGTCATAATGCCAAAAATTGCCAATTTTATCAAACATATACATAAAGACAACATTTTTTTGAAATATTCAAAAGCCTATATTTTGTAGAAAAATTAACGTAACGGTTCCAAAATATTACCCCATATATATAATTTCTATGTGAATAACTACTAAAATTTTTAAGTCTCTAACTTCAAAATTGCCGGAGTTATCGTGAAATATTTAGATAGAATTTGTCGAAATTTCAGATTTCGTAAAAATGCCGTTTTTTCGTCTTTTTTTACGTTGTTTATTTTAGCACTTAGAGTCAATTTTGAGAAATTCAAAAACCTAACCTAAATAAAGTACCAAATACATCCACTTTCTAACAGGAAACATATTCGTATGCTATTCATGAAAATCGGAACAATATTTCGGGTAGTAAAAGTGTTTTCAGGAAAAATAATTAGAATCTAAAATAGTATTTAATATGATGGCTATAATTATTTAAATATTTTACAGCCTATGAGGGAATTGATCCCCTCGATTCCCCCCCCCCCCCGTAAATACACCACTGTTGCAATTGGTAGGTAAAACCCCAAACATTTGAATGAAAAGTGTGTAATAAACTACGAATAACTACAGGGCCGCTCTTAGGTTTTGCGAGGCCCGGGCATAAAATTATTTCGAGGCCCCTCTATCTTAACCAATAATTAATGTTAAAACTTAAAACTACATTTTTATTTGGCTCTATACTTAACAAACATTTGAATCAAATAAACTATTTTATTTAGTTTAAAATATTGTATGGTTAAAAATTTATTTAAAAAAAATTATAAATATAGGCCTACATAGTTATGTAACGAATAATATTACAAAATATATATAAAAAAAAAATAATAATATGATATAAGCATTCTTAAAATTCAATTATATTCATTATACATATAGACTATAGAGTATTTAAAATAAAAAAAATGTATATTAAACCAAAATATAAAATGAATAAAATTAATTTTTCTTGCCTTCGCTTCTGAAAATTTTACCATTAAATCATCATAATTAAGATTTTCACAAATTTCATTTTCACGCTAATAATTGTCTATATAAATACTTTATTTTAAAGTGTATTACAATTTAATAAATAAAATAAATGTTCATGTTATTTTTTTTTAAACGCTAGGCCCTTGAATACGCGAGGCCCGGGGCATGGGCCCCGCAAGCCCCCCCCTAAGAGCGGCCCTGAATAACTATAACAACTATAATGTTATGACTAAAAATACTTCGTTTAATTATTCAACTTCAATGTTATACTTATAATGAAATATATCAATATTGTGATAATTTTATCCTGTAATTCTGTAATATTACATAATACCATAAATATAAAATTAACAATTTAATAAATCGGTGAATATGTATAAAAAAAAAAAAAGGCCAAGGGAGGGGATCTATCCCCCATATCCGATACCCGTATCTTGGTTTTGGGTTCCCCCCCCCCGTAAATACGCCACTGCTGAAGATACTTTTACGTTTTACTACACAAAATAATGCTCCGATATACATGAATAGCATATATTCCGGTTGAAAAGTGGATACTGGATGTATTATACGAGTAGTTGGTACTTCATTTTCATTTAGGTCATTTTTCGAATTTCTCAAAATTGACCCTATGTGATAGAAAAAACGACCAAATAATGACGAAAAAGCGGCATTTTTCACGAAAACTGAACTTTCTACGAATCTATTTCAATATTTCATGATAAATTGATAACTCAGGCAATTTTGAAGTTAGAGACTTGACAATTTTATTGGTTGTTCACATAGGTATTATATATATATGCGATAAAATTTTGGATTGTGACGTTAATTTTTCTATAAAATATAGCCATATAGGTATAGGACATTGAATATTTTGGAAAATTCTCGTTTTTATGTATATGTTTGATAAAATGGGCAATTTTTGGAATTAAGGTTGAAAATTTTGCCACATATATATAATACCTATGTGTCCTATGTGAACACTGAACACCCAATAAAATTTTCAAGTCTATAACTTCAAATTTGCCTGAGTAATCGTGAAATATTTAAATCGAATTCATTGAAATTTCAATTTTCGTGAAAAATGCCATTTTCCCGTCGTTTTTTCCATAACATGGGGTAATTTTGAGAAATTAAAAAAATGACCTAAATATAATATATCAAAATAATAATCATAATAATAATAATATACTTGTATATATATTTATTAAATTAATTAATACCTACCCGCTACCCAATATCCAATAATTTCTAAATAGGTAATAATTACCTAAATCATAACTCATTTATCATTATTAATTTTTAGTTTTTACCTTTTAGGTTTTAGATTTCTTTCTTTCTTAGTCATTTAGATAAATATTGTGCTAATATTTTGCTATAATATCGATTATAACAAAACGCGTTTTCGTTTTGACTATACTTATATACGCTATACGCATTAAAATCCGCTAGTACAGTAGTTTACTAACATAACGTCACAAACAATTTTCAACGTTTTATTAAATCCCAACAGACTTTTTTATATTGTTATAAACATCAAAATCAAGGTTATCTCATTTATGACTTACTTATTAGATAAATTAAATATTATTATTTCGTTCATAAACTTAAGTATAAGTGTATAACAATACATCAATACGAGATACGATAAATAGTATTATTTAATTATCACGATTATTTTATTATAGTTATAATTTTAATACAAATATTTTATATATATATTTTAATTTTAACGGTTTTTAGTATCTATATTGTGTATTAAGTATAAAATATAAGTCATAATTCATAATAAATAAATAAATACTATACCTAGGTACAATATTTTCGTAATTGTTAATTACATTATACAGGTACCTAAGACCTAACTAATATATTTTAATCATTATCATTTATCATATAGTTTCGTTTTTATAATGACTAGCAAAAAAAAAAAAAAAAAAATTATTATTTAAGAAAAATTAAAATAACACGATATCAAACGAAAAAAAAATTTTTAATTAAGTTACATTATGATTATGTCATGACTTATTTACAAGTGGTAGGAAATTCACTATAATCAATGTAATACTATTTATAAATACAAGACAGTATACAATAAATTGTAACATATATTATGTAATAGTAATAGCTAATAGATATGTGTATTGAAAATTGGAATGAAAAATAGAGAATGTTTATGATGCAGTAGTGTATCGTGTCGTCAGTGGCGGTCTACTAATCTCGGCAGTGATGTTAACTGGGGGTACAATCAAAAATGGGTTGCCGTAATCACTGTTGGTGGAGGATACAAAGTGTTGTTGATTGTGATACACGTTTCGGATAGACGTACTGCCGGCTGTCACTAGAATTTCCGGTCTTGGTTTGGGTGTCAGTGTGCATTCCCTGACGCCAACTGTAATTTGATCAACGGACTGGGCGACGAACACTTCGGTATCGGTTAGGTCAGTGCTGTCGGTCGCGGTCATCTGTTCTGTGACTTCTATGTTCTTCGTGTGACCTTGACTTTTCTGATGTATTTGTGCAGTCATCGCAGTATTTAATCTGCAGTAGGCCTTTTTACGGTCTATTACGTGAAATATGTCTGCCGTCTTTGCTGAAGGTGCAGCGATAATTTTCTGTTGTCGTTGAGACGCTTTAAATTCGCGTCTGATGGTATCTAAAATACGAGTTACTTGATCCGGTTGATCGTATGGTAGCCTGACGATAGGGAATACGGGCCTAGGCATCAAACAGCGGCGACACACCAACGGTGACGGTCGTAAGAATTGATGTCGGCGATGAATGTCCACGGTCTCTGATGGATGTAGCAATCGAGTGGCGTACGAACACTGGTGCAGCCGTAGCGACGAGAAGGATGGAAAAACAGGATGTGGACTACGATTGAGACTGCTGTCAACCTGTCGTTGGTATACTGGTAATTGTATTTAGGACGATAGGATAACGGGACGAAGACGGTGTCGTCGGATATGTAGTAAAAAAGCTTTCGTCAGACACTTTTCTGCAAATTATTTGGTGTTAAATAACGGTGTGACCTTATGCCGGTGTTGTTGATTACAAATTACTGCAGTCGTGATGGTATGCAATAATTTATAAATAATGGGCCTTACAAATATTACGCGTGTTTAATAAGCAGACGCGAACTGTGCATGCAAACAACGTGCGTTAAAACGGTGAAATGACGTACTGTCAACGATTGTAAGTAATGACTGACTGGTGAAGTGGCGAACTGGCGACTGCCGAGCTAGCTGGCGAATAACGTTGACTCGCTAGTAGTAGTGACTCAACGACTGATTGTAAGAGTGTAACGACGGGTCACGCGTCGCGTCATATAGCAGCACTGCGGTAGTACCCGCGAACTACCGTCTACTGTGTTTCACTTGATTTTCAAACACATTCGTCGTAAAATATGACGTCGGCTATTACGCACGAACGTCGGCGGGACTCAATGCCAACACTAATCCAGCCTGGGAAGTATGTAGTATTAAATATAGATAATAATATTATAATACCTATAACGTGTACGTGATGCACGCTGCCGCCAGTATGACGTTAACTACTATTCGCGCGTGTGTGTGTGTTGTTTTTTTTTTTTTTTATTTTGTATCCCTATGATGCATAGGTGAAACTAGTTTTTTTAAATAATACCTGTTATTAAACTCGTTCTAAATATACTTTATATAATTTTCTCTCATTAGAAGTTGTCATTTCAATTATAAATTTAAATTTAAACTCGTAAAAGTAAATCGGTATTTTAAATTTTAATGTTAATTTCATAATATTATATACGTGTAGGTATACTTAAAATCAAGTTGTTACAATTATATGTTATAATATGTAAATTGATAGTTAATTGAAAAAAAGTACGGTGTGCGGATTACCTGAAAGGCTTAAAATATTCTAGCAGAGTAATAGCTAAGAAGAATGCAAAAAAAAAAAAACTACTGATCAAACTACTGGAAGTGGACTAAGACCTAAGACTTATTCAAGTTAATTACAGTCATATAGTTTGGCCCAATAGACCCATAGGCGCAACTAGAGCCTAAATATTGGGGGTGCTAAAATTATGTAACAAAAAAAAACCACCAAATGCTATTTCCCAATTATTTATGAATCACTATAACAATTCTAAAATTAAACATATTATCCTAATAAGTAGACATTTACATTTTATATTTTTTCTAGGTTTCATGCAGTATTATCAATTTATAATATTCATAGATTACTATATTATAAGACATTTGAACAAAATAGTTCTAAATAAAACTTTAAAACTTAAAATTGACAGTATTTTAATGTAATTATTATAGTTAGACCTAAAGAAAACAAGGGGTGCTAAATTATAACTCAGGGGTACTAAAGACCCTCTTGCGCCCTCCTAGTTGCGCCACTGATATAGACCTACATATCATCTAATATAATATATTATATAAGTAATAAGTATAATATAAGTAGCGTATAAGTTGTACAATATTTAATAATTATATAATTATATAATGAATACTATACTTATATCTACGAATAATATATTACACTTTTAGTATTAAGTATTACAAATACGTATAATAATATTAATATATTATTTTCACTAAGAGTTTGTTACCAACACGTCCAACACGTAACCCGTTATACAGTTTAATATTATTATAATACCTACACATTGATGTATTATTATTATGTATTGTAAATCGCATAATAACGCATACGAGATACATAATATAATATTATAAAAAAATAAAATATATAAAAATTAGTGATTTATATAGTATAAAAAGATTAAAATAGACTGCAGAATTATATATTCGACGTGTTTTAAATTTTTAATTTTAATAAAATCTGGAAAAGTAAAATATCATTTCTATAAATACGAGTATAACCTACCTACATAATATTATGCGAGATTAATGATATCACGATACATGAGACGTGACTAAAATTAATTTTAAATCTAAATTAGGAACGCAGTTATTTGTGTAATTTAAATTTAAAATGCATGTGTTATTTGTATATTTAAGCATTAATACAAATATTATACATTTCTTCGAATAAATGTTATATTAATTATTATATTATATTATATTATACGGATAATTAATATTTATAAGAATATTAAAAAAGAATATAATATAAATATATATATATATATAAAAATAATTATATTTAAAAGCTAGGTACTTTATGGTTTAAATGATGGATCCAGGAAACAAGAGACACGAATACACGATGTAAGGGTAAAACTGGGGGTAAACCTTGTTCAAGGGTAAATTGAAAGTATGCAATACATAAATTCATAAAATTTTAATATTATAGGTATTAAATTAAACACCCGTATTAATTTATTCGTTTTTGTTATAATAAGTACCTACGTATTATTCTGTTATATACACCAACACTAAATTTATGCGACATACGCGTATATTATATTTATAAACTTATTATACAATTATATAACATGATTCACGAACACTTGTTTAATTGTTACTTGTTTTATAAACGAAAAACAGATACAGAGAGTCTCGACGTATTTGTCCTTCAATAACTAAAATATATTTTAATTAAGCCTATTGTAGATAACCGCTATATGTAAACGAACTACAAATTTACTTATTTTTCGTTTTCAAAAAAAAATTTTTAATAAGGAATAACGATTATATTATAAATTTGAATTTATTAAATATATATTTAAATTTTTATTATACATATATAAATAATAAATGTTAGATATTCATATTAATTTAAACTAAAACTTTTAAAGTTTAGATGTAAACGGTACCTACTGTAATTTAGCGGATGTCTTATATAATTTGTAGAGGCGTATACATTCCTAAAATTAAATTATGCCAAGTCTACGAAAAATATTTTGTAACTTTTTTAAAGAATTACATAAAGAAAAACGTGATTTACAATTAAGTAGGTATCTATGTAATGTATTTGTGTTTAAGTGCTTCAAATATTTAAATATTATATTTAATAATGTACACATAAATGATAAATATATTATTTTATAATAATATAATATTTTTATGTTTAACTCCAAATAATAGTTGCAAATATAGCAATATCAGATTTCGAAAAATAATGTGAGAGTACAAACACGCCGATACATATCCTATATTTTACTTTGTACAGGAGATGTTAAGTAAGTGACAAGTGATTAATGTACCTACTAGTAGGTCGTGTTTAATATTATTTTTAATAAGAATTCGGTATAGCCAGGAGCAGGGCCTAAAATTGTGTGTACTACGACACTCTTAGTGCAGTACGAATAATAAAATGTGTAGTACGAAATTTTAAATTGTGTAGTTGATTATGGTCTAATTTTTTTCATTTTTGCATTATAAATAGATAGTACTATTTGAAAACCATATAATACATGAAATTTCAAAACTTAAATTACCTATTTGAAGAAGCCAAGTTACTATAGTTAGAATGTTAGATAATCAAAATCGAGATCAAAATAAATATTTTTTCAGAAATTAAATTGTATTTTTAATAAATCGCTTCGCTCAGAATCTAAAATATATAATATATTATACTATTTTACTATAAATATGAGTCAACGAAAATAGTAATACGAAAATTTTTTAATTTTAGGTCCTGGCCAGGAGAGTAATTTCATGTTGATTCAGGGGACAAAAAAAAATATAAATATTGTTTGGAAGTTTTATATTAAACGAATAATTATTATTTAATAATAATATTTTTTTAAAAGCTTGAAGTTGAAGCTTCCTTTTCATAATGTGAATATTAATTATAAACTATTTCATTTATTATAATTTTAGAAGAAATAAATATATTGGTATATTGCATATTTTCATATGCAAGTTGTTATAATAAATAGGTAATATAGTAATATTATATAGTAATATTATTATAGTAATATTATATAATAATTGCACAAACGGGCTTATGCCAGGTGCGGCACGGCGCGGCGGCTTCAAGTGGATACTGCCCCCCACCCCCAACAATGTATTGGTTTAACAATGATGTGTGTCTTTTTTTTTATGTCTGAAACTCTGAAGACACTTATACTACCCGAAATAATGCCCCGATTTTCACGAATAGCAAATCTTTCCGGTTGGAAAGTGGATGTAGTTGGTACTTTATTTAAGTCATTTTTCGAATTTCTCAAAATTGACTCTATGCTATAGAAAAAACGATGAAAACATGACGAAAAAACGGCATTTAACACGAAAACTGAAATTTCGATGAATTCGATTTCTATATTTGATGATAACTTGGGTAATTTTGAAGTTAGAGACTAGAAAATTTTATTGGATGTTCACATAAGTCTATATATGTGGTAATATTTTGGAACCGTTGCGTTTTGACGCAGCGTTATTTTTATAACTCATCGCTACGTTTGACGGCTAATATGGTTTATAATTAAACACAACATAATTGTTGCTAACACTTATAGTAAACGTATACGGACTGTGTAAGATATAAATATACCTACTTATATTTTATAATTTATACATATTATTTAATAGCACTTATTTGAAATTAAGATATTATTTTTGTTAAACGTCATCGTAATACGATTTACGGTAAAATTGTATAGTTTAGGTTATAGCTTATAGGTAATATATAAGTTAGTTTTATGAATAATACTTAATATAAGATAATTATCTTTTTATATTGGTAATTTAAATTGGTATTGTAATTACTAATTGCTATGAGATTTCTATTACATCAGATTCATGACGCACTCAATTCTACTTTAAATGCCATTTTTTTATTTGTTTTAACTTATATATATATATTATATATAATAATAATAATAATATATTAAAAGTATAAAATAAGTATTAGTAATAGTAATTTAATAAGCTATAATAATGTACATATGTCACTATCATGCATATGGTAGGCACAGGGCCGTATTTAGGGGGGTACAACGGGTACAATTGTACCGGGCGGCAAATTTTTAGAGGCGGCTATAGTATATAAATACTCCAACATATCTCCTAAAATACGCCTATTCTTGAAACAGTAGTATATGAATAATCGTACATTTTCTTAGAAAATGATTATTCATATACGAACGCCGGTCTACTGTTTTAAGAATATGCCCATGTGGCAGGGGCGTCCCTGGCCCACGTTTTAGGGAAATTTTTTTGAAATAAAACTTTTTATTGAAAAAATTCATGTTTATTTTTTATTAATAAATTGCATAACATATATCTAAAGTAAAATTTTTTTTTAAAAAAAAAACACTATTTAAAATTACTACAAATAAGAAATAATATTTAAAAAAATGAAAATACAACACATACTAATTGATTAAACATCACTTGCATTTTATCTTTATATTATCGTAATTTGTGAATCACATTATATCTCAAATTTGTAATAAATATAAAATATGTACGAGACGACACTACGACAGTATATAGATGCACATGCAATGAACATTTACATAGTAGATATAAATAATTTGGTATTTCACTATTTCAGCTGAATAATTGAGCTGATATGCTCGTACAGTCGTACTATAAAAAATTTATGTATGTATTCGACGTATTCGTAAAGAAATATTATTAAAAATAATAATATTAAGAACAATTTCATGTATTAATAATTATATGAATATCATTAAAAAAAAATCCAGGGGGTGGCGATCGCCTTGACGCCCCCTAAAATACGCCCTTGCCATGGGGGGGGGGGAGGTGAACAATTTAATTTGTACCGGGCGCCAAAATCTTAAATACGGCTCTGGGTAGGCAAAAAACAAATACTATTATAATATTATTGTGTTGACATGTTATGCGTAAATACTAAATGCATATAATTACAGAACAATATAATATATTTTTGATCTCCTACTATTTAGTGACTTAATAGTAATTACATTTGATATGTTTTATTTCTTATATTATTATTTTACAACTACTGACGCTGATGTCATAACAAATTGTGTTTTATATTATGTATATTATTGAAAATAGATAATCAGTAGGTAATTAAAATTTCTTAAATAAAATATCGTATAGGTATTTGAAAAAACCGATTCTAAGCGAAATTCAGTCAGGTAATATAGGCAGAGATCGAATTGGTGGGATGGTATGAGCAGGGGGAACACCTCTACTATTTTTAATTTTTTTTTTTTTGAGGACCCAATCTATTTTTTTTATCACTATGAAGGTTGACGGGAAGACAGCATAAATAAATGTCAGACATAGTTTTTACTAAAATGTGGATTTAAATTGTTGTGAATTGAGTAAATTTTACATTTTTAAATATATTAAAAAACGAAATTATTTTTGATATTAGTTTATTATTATTTAGCTTATATTATTTAGCTTTAGTCATTTAGACTACCACTTAATTTAATTTTTATATTATGGTGTGTGCCTTTTTTTTCATTTATGTTTGAAAAGATTTTTTCGACCGGAAATAATGTTCCGATTTTCAAGAATAGCATATGTTTCCGGTTAGAAAATGGATGTTGTTGATACGTTATTAAAATCATTTTTCGAATTTTTTAAAATTGACCCTATGTATGCTATAGGTAAAACGACTAAAAAAAGATGAAAAAGATAATTTTTCAAAAAACTGAAATTTTGACGAAGTCGATTTCAATATTTCAGGATAACTCAGCCACTCAGGCAATTTTGAAGTTAGAAACTTAAAAATTTTATTGGATATTGAAAAAAGTACTGTAATATATATGTGATACAATTTTGGAACCGTTATGTTAATATTTCTACAAAATATAAGACTTTGAATATTTTGTAAAATTCGAATTTCTCAAAATTGACCCTATGCGGTAGAAAAAACGGCGAAAAAATGACGAAAAAACGGCATTTTTCGCGAAAAATGAAATATCGACGAATTCGATTTCTATATTTCACGATAACTCAGACAATTTTTAAGATAGAGACCTGAAATTTTTTTTGGATGTTCACATAGCTAATATGTATATGTGATATAATTTTGGAACCGTTATATTAATTTTTCTACAAAATATAGGACTTTGAATATTTCGTAAAATTCTCGTTTTTACGTATATAATGTTTGATAAAATTGGCAATTTTTGGTATTAGGGTCTAAAAATTTTACTGAAGTATACTTACATATTACCTAACATCATACTAAAATATTACAAAAATCTCTAATCTCAATTTTTTTTTTATAGCTGTTTTAAGTTGATATTTTTAGTTCAAACGAAAATTATAACCTGACTGAACTTCGCTCAGAATCGTTTTTTTAAATGCAATGGTTTATTATTAATCATTGCATTCAAATTCTAATTAAAATTAAACGCTATGATTCGCACACCTGTATCCTGTGCGGCAGGAGTATCAGCTTTTTTTGTTATAGTTGTTTAAAATTGAAATTTCAGTAAAATTAATATTTAAAGTATTTATATGGATTCTTATCAATGATTTATAAAAAATATATATCGAAAAAATGGTTGTCGTCTTTAATGTAATACTGTAATATACGAATAACAAAAACATTAATTAGTATCAAATTAATTATTCTAATATAAAATAAAGCTTAATATAATATGAATTTATTGTATGAAAATGTATATATTTTTTTTAAATACGTATTTGTAAATTTTAGTTAACCGGTGTTAGACTTAAGTTATAATGTAGAATTTTAATGTTCTCTAGGTTGGACATTTGCTCACTGGCTCATTGCATATATTTGTATTAGATTTTATAATTTTCATTTTACGTCGATTATCAATGTGTGTGCTTGAAACTGATATTAATTCTCGTTCTTTTGGACAATTTGTAATGCATTTCAATTCTATTAAATAGTTGGACAACGTAATAATTCCAAGAATAAGATTGCCTGAAAATAAAATTAAATCTAATTAAATGTAAATATTAAAAAAATGAGCTGGTACTGGTGTGACGTGTGAGTAAATACAGGTGTCGAGAGGAAAGTTTTTTATTTGGTTAAAATTTCAATACAGTAATAAATCATCACATTCAAAAAACGATTTTGAGTGAAGTTCAGTCTTATATTATATTGATTATTAATTAGGCATTATTGAATAATATTTGCACATACTTATTTAAATTTAGATATCAAAGTATGAGTTCCAAAATTTCATCATGTGTGATGGTAAAATATTTAAATTATTATTGTTAAACGTAAATATAGCGAAAATATCGTAATATTTTGTTTCTGTTTTTTTAATTAATTTTTTAAATATTTGTCAACTAATTTATCTCGTCTGCGGCTACCGATTTATTCATTATCAATGGTAATACCTACGTATTAGATCTTACAGTGAAATAATTAATAAATACATTAATACTAACAACATACTATTTAGTAGAAAAAAAAATAAATAAGTTCATACTTAATACGATAATCACGGATAAAGCAACGTAATCGAAGTAATCTTGTTTAAAAGTAACCGAATGAACGTCTGGATTTTTCACCGGTTGAGGAATAGCATCATTAAATCCTTTTAAATCTTTATACATTTTAAACACGGGCATTTTTATATAATACAGTGGTGACGAGTATAAATAATAATACACACAAAGTCTTACTTTTTAAACCATTGATGTTACTTAGTTTAGTATTAATCTTACACATATTGTGCCAATCAGTAGCGAATAACCAAAGACTATCAGAACAACGATGGCATACACATAAATATCTAATCAAAATAATAATTTTATTTTGGAATACGTATTTAGAGAATTTTTTTATGTAAAATATAAATATGTACACAATTATATAATAAAAAATTAACGATATGAAAAATATGCACACTTGCTGCATGTTCTCGGTTTATTTGTTTATTATATTGTTAATTTTATTATGCTATATAAATATATATTTTATTAAATTTTACCTCTCTAAACTATCTGTCAACGAAAAAACTGCAGATATAATCCATAATATTGTATACAACATCCAAAGGTTTAAAGCTATCTTAATGAGATGTACAGATTTCTAATGTATAGAAATAAAAAATTTAAAAATATTATACTTATATAGTCAGTAGTATACTCAGGGCCGGATTTACCTACAAGCAAAATAAGCATTGCTTACGGTCATCGAAAAAATTCGGCCCGTAAAATGTCTAGTTTTTAAAAATTAAAAATTAATTGTATTACATTACAAGTATATTATATTACTAGCCAACCTGGCAAACGTTGTTTTCCAATATAAAATAAATTATCAAATAAATCCGAACGTTAGTTATCTTCTTACAACGGTTGTTACGTTTATATCTTTTTCTTATGTGTACGTATAACAACTGTACAGGAGAAAGATCATTTAGCCGATTAAAATTGTTAAAAAACATTTTAAGATCTTCATTATCACAAAATAACCTACAAAATCTTGGAATTTTAAGTATTGAAAGTGAATTTGTAAAATCTCTAAACTTTGAAGATGTGATCCAAAATTTTGCAAATGAGAAATCCAGAAAAAAAGAATTATGGTCTGATAAACAAGTTGATAGTTGCGACTTGCGACTAATGTTATAATAATTTATGTATTTACTTATAATTTAAAAATATATTTTATAAATAAAAATTTTCAATTTATCATAGTTTTGAGTTAAATCTTTTTATATTCATTTGTAAATTAATTAAATATAATATTTTGTTATTTGTTGTATTCACTCATCACTCCCCCCCTAAATTTGGTGAAAGACTATTATATATCTATTAGAAAACAATATTCTTCATATACTCATATATATACCTGTTTATTACCTATATTTATTAAGTAATTAATTAGGCCCATCTAAATAATTTGCTTACGGCCCCCAAGGTACTTAATCCGGCTCTGAGTATACTAGTATCTACGGACTACGATGTATGTGTCTGTAAGCATTAGGTAGGTATGTACACAAAAAATTTCATGAGGTTTATGAGTTACATTGTTACAACATCATTTTGTAAATCATTCGTAAAGTACTACGATAATTTTCAAAAAAATTTTGGGAACCTCCTCGTGTACGTGCCTACCTACATTTAGTAGGTAGATCTAGTATCTAGTTATCTACGTAGCTATACGTATAGTTACACTGAAATAAATATTAATAAATTAAAATCGATTAGGTCTACCTCGGGTACTACATACTTCATAGTACCGTATATTTATACTATAAATATATATTATTTAAATTTAATAAACAAATACCTACTTTATAAGTTCCATAATAAACAATTACCCATGTGACAATTGTGTAAACACTAGACATAATGCATATTAACCATGGTACTGAAAATATAAAATAGGTACCTTATTAGAAAAATAATGCTGCAGTACCTACTTTATGTAATATTGATGTCAAATGAATTGGCGAGTCTGAGAAAATCGATAGGACTCTTTAAATATTAATAATTTAATAGCTAATGAATAATTGATTATTAGATACAAAAAACTAGGTAATAATTATTACAGTTTATGCTATGATGGCCACGTGTAAAATGGTGAGTGTAATTTTAAATGGATTAACGGCTAAAATAAGTAAAATTTATGAATAATTTGACAAGATACGAACAAATTATATTTAAAAAAAGTAAAGGAAGGGATACAATGATTAAAGAAGATAGTGTTGAATTTTGTTGAAAATTTGAGTTCAATGATAAATCATTATATTCTGAAATACAAAATACAATTTTGAACGAAGTTCATCAAATATTATAAATTGATTAAAGTTTTTACATTTATCAGTCTCTATGTTCAGTATATATTATGTTACCTGCAATATGTATATTCTGGCATTTTATGCTAAAATTATATTTTTTAATACTTTGCCCAAAATCGATCGGCATTATATATAATGCCGGAATTATACATATTTCCGGTAATATATATAGGTACCCATAAAACCTATAAATTAGTCACCCATCTAAATACTTAAATCTGACAGTACTTCGCTCAGAATCGTTTTTCGAATGTAATGATTTACCTATCATTGCATTCAAATTTTAATCAAAATTCAAAATTATCCTCTTTACACCAGTATTAGTTTAGTGTATTCCATCACTTGCATTTTATACTTTAAACATCTACAAAAAAAAAAAAAATCGTAAATGCAATATTCACAATTATAATAGAAACTGATATAAGAATAATTACGAATTTACGAGTATATAGATTCTAAGATTTTTAAGAAAATTAAGACTTGGAATTTGTCTAATATTTTGATATATAAAGTATTATATTTCAGTAAAACTTTCAGACCTTAAAATCCTAAATTTCTATTATTATAAAAATTATATCAGCAAAACGAGAATTTTAGGAAATATTCAAAGTTCTATAGATACTTATTATGTAAAAAAAATAAACGTAACGGTTTCAAAATTTTATCACATATTTAAATTATCTATGTGAATACCCTATAATTTTTTTAAATTTCTAAGTTCAAAATTTTCTCAGTTATCGTGAAATATCGAAATGAAATTCGTTAAATTTTCAGTTTTTCGTGAAAAGTGCCATTTTAATGTCATATTATCTTGGTCATATTATCGCATATTTGCATAAAGTAGACATTGAGAAACTAGACCTAAGTCTTAAATAAAGTACTGACTACATCCATTTCCCAACCAGTGACATATGCTATTCGTGAAAATTAGAGCATTATTTCAGGTAAAAAAAGTGTTTACATACAAAAAAACTAAAAAGATACACTTCATTGTAAATTCAATAATAAAAGGAAGTCTGTTTATTTTCATAATATTAGACCTACCATTATCTAATATCTTAGTATCTATATTGTTATACCTATAATATACCTACAAAGAATACAATTTTGTAAATTACATCTAAATTTAAATTAATTAAAAAAAAAAAAAAAAAATGATATAAATAATTACTTGGAAGTTTAGGGTTAAATTCATTCACATTGACTAAGAAATAATCTATGGCCAAAGTCTAAAATAATAAATTGTAAAATTAATTTCAGTGATAAGTGATTACAATAATAACTGGTTACTGGTTAGTAGTTATATGTATTATGTACGTACTTATGTAGTGTTAATACTACTACTACTACTACTACTACTACTACTACTACTACTACATAAACGAAATTAGTATAATTACATTATAAATTTATAAATCATAATATAATGTTTTAATACTTACTATGTTCACTGACACTAATATTATTGTGCCTACGTTTAAAGGTAAGATTCCCAAAAAACTTTTCATGATATGCCAGTTAAAATTATTAATTTTAGCAATTGATTTTAAACACAGTACATTTGTACTGTTAAATAATAATCGTTTGATAAATATCTTCAAAACACAAATATTACAAATATACTAAATTTAAATGTCTTAAAAACCTAGGTAATTCATAAATAACATAGAAAATAATAATAATAATAATAATAATAATAATAATAATAATAATAATAA
>JAIUCT010000009.1:6680257-6741535 GCA_021307375.1 Tetraneura akinire
TTTTGGATAATATTCCAGGGGTTCTCAAACTTTTTCTAAAATATAACAGTGATTCTCAACTTTTTTCAAATATATACCAGTAGTTCGGGTAGTAAAAGTGTTTTCAGAATATTTATTTATACGTATGGATTCTAAGATTTTCGTTTTACTAAAAATATCAACTTAAAACAGCTATAAAAAAAAAATTATGACTTGGGATTTTTATAATATTTTAGTATGATGTTAAGTAATATGTAAGTATACTTCTGTAAAATTTTCAGACCAAAATACCCAAAATTGACAATTTTATCAAACATTATATACGTAAAAACGTGAATTTTACGTAATATACAGTCCTATATTTTGGAGAAAAATTAATGTAACGGTTCCAAAACTATACCACATATATATAGTAGCTATGTGAACATCCAAAAAAATTTCAGTTCTCTATCTTAAAAATTTCCTGAGTTATTGTGAAATATAGAAATCGAATTCGTCGAAATTTCATTTTTCGTGAAAAATGCATTTTTTTCGTCATTTTTTCGCCGTTTTTTCTACCGCATAGCGTCAATTTTGAGAAATTCAAAAATGACCTAAGTAAAGTACCAAGTACATCCACTTTGCTACCGGAAACATACCCTATTCATGAAAATCGGAGCATTATTTCGGGTAGTATTTTTGTACACACACATAAAAAAAAAAAAAAAAAATTCACACATCATTGTAAAACCAATACATTCTTCGCTTCGCTCAGAATCTAAAACAAATATGCGCATTTGGTTTATTCCATTATGTAGCGCTGTGGGCGTATAGTAATTCTAGTCGGCAACGCTACATAACGGAACTGACTAAATGCGTGCCATCGAAAAAAGGCCAAGTGATCTATATTAATTAATCAATACATTACTTTTTTTCAGATATCAAAAAGATATCTTTATACATCAATTAATTATAAAAATTTTAAAATTAAAATATATTTGTATGTTTTTTTCACAATTTACACATTTTGCCAAAATATGCTAAGTAAGCTAATTATTCTCAAATATACAAAAAAAAACTTTTTTCTTTGAACTTTGTGTTCAATGAATCGTCCACATTTTTAACCCTTTTAAGACTGCATATTGAGTAACAATATGCAAAAAGCCAAGAATATATAAATCCAGACCATAGTAATAAGTATTAATGTAATATTATACACATATTCACAAATTACATATAAGTATAAAATTTGATATTTTAGAATTGAATATTGAATTTTTTATAATATAGATAAAATTTTACAAAAATGAGAGGAAAAAGAAAAGTAAAAATTCAAAAAATAATTATTTATAAATAATTTTATTTAAAAACAGAAACAAATTTTCATTATATAATTTATAATTAAACATAATAATATATAATATATTTTTAATTAAATACAATCGTACAATAATAAGTAAGTTTAATATAAAAAAATAAACAATATATGCTATTATAGGTAAAAATACATTTATAAATATTTAATCATTATATTAAACCCTGCTGGAATCATTGATTGTGTTAAAAATAACATAGATGTTAATATTCATAATTTTTTAACACTATATTACTACAATACTACGTCATATTAATATTCAATTATTTCTCAATTTTATTAAAGTTTCTGATATATTAGGTCTTGAACTAATAAACTCAACCACTTTTTGTAAAGTTAACGCAGTAGCTACAAACTGTTCTGCATTTATAAACCATTTCCCATCATTTTGATTATCAGACTATAAAATAATAAATATAGTAATATAAATATATAATCATTTATTGTGTACAATTTATTATATTTTGAAATGATTACCTGATTTGATGCTTCTTTATTAAAATTACCAAGCTCCAATAATATAGCACCTAAAAAACTTAATTATTACTTTATAATACGTTATAAATTTAAATATAAATAAAAACATGTTATTAGTCATTTTTAAGGAATACTACCGATTGTATGAGATATAATCTAACCAAATTGTTGCAATTAAATTATAATTATATAGTGTTGATATGCATAATTTACTATTAATATATAAAGTAATAACTAATAATTATGAAGTAAAATAAGAACAAATAAAGTATAAGAAAAAATATTAACTGATCACCAAAGGCTAAATATTTAATTTTTAAAATACCATCTTATCAAGAATTCCTTATAAGTAATCTATAATTTTTGTAATTATTAATCAATAATTGAAACTAAAAATCTGTATAAAGAAAAAATGAAGTTAAATACTAAATATTTATAAATAAAAACAATATGTCATATAGTTTTTGTTTTGTTATATATAATAAACAAGGAATGCTAAATTTTATAGATTCTGAGTGAAGAGATGAATGTATTGGTTTTAAAATGTTATGTATTTTTTTTTTTTATGTCTGTAGACACTTTTTCTACCCGAAATAATTCTACAAAAATATAGAACTTTGAATAATTACATAAAATTCTCATTTTTAGCTCTATATAATGTTTAATAAAAATGGCAATTTTAGGTTTTAAGGTCTGAAAGTTTTACTGAAGTATACTCAAATATTATTTCAGATATTATGTTACCAAAATATTAGAAAAATCCCAAGGCTCAATATTTTTACAACTGTTTAAGTTGATATTTTTACTATAATAAAATATCTTAATCCATAAAAGGATTCTTTTTATTATTTCTCAATATTTCAAAATTGACAAATGTTTGAAATTTTTTTTTGAATCTAAATACATATTGCTTAACTCAGTTTCAAATTATTGTGAATTTTATAATTATTATTTTTATTTTTATATAGCTGTTTAAAGGATAAAAAGAAGAACTGATACAGCTGAGGAAGGGATACAGATGTAAATAAGATTGTGTTGATTTTTTATTCAAATTTGAATGCAATGATGAATCATTGCTTTCAAAAAAACAATTTTGTGTGAAGTATTGTCAGATATGTGCAATTAGGGAACTCATTTAGGAATTCTATGTGCATTTATATTAAACGTAGAGACTTAAAAATTTTATTGGGTTTTCATATATATGATAAAATTTTGAAACTCTTATGTTGAAATTTAAATGTAAATGAGTATCTATGCATTTATATTTTTAATAAAAATGTAAAATTTTTATTTATTTCATTTAAATTTTAATCAAGATTTAACACAATCCACTTTACAACTTCCAAACTTTAAAACTTCCTAACCTTCCACAGCAGTATCATCTCTTATTTTTATTTTTATGAAGTATTTGATAGAGAATATGGATATTCTCAATAATTAGTATAATTTTTTTTTACTTTAATTAGTTGCCAATTATTAAAATAACTATTACATAGATGATCCATTTAGTTAAATAATAAATTATTAAAATTAAATTAAATTACTCATTTTAGATATGTTATTATGCATTTCCTGTTCCATAGTAGAATTTCCAATTAGATCATACATAGTCTTACATAATGCAACAAATCTGTCCTCAGTCATAGAGGGTAAACAAATTTCTGGATATTTTGAATATGGTTTCCAATTAACAAAATTTTGTAATAATTTTAAGTCATTTATGTCCGATTCTATAATAAACAAAATTAGAATATATAGAATTAAAATTAAAAGATTGTAAATAATTAATATTATTTGATAATAATATAGTACATATATTTATTACAACTTACCATTCATTGTACTACTTAAAATATTAGTATCAAAATATTCAACAGCATCTGAGGCCATTTCTGCTCCACTTTCGGAAATATCAGCTAATTTACAATATATAGTGTCATATATTAATTAAACATAAACTAAATAAGTAATATGTATAATAGTTCTTACTTGGACCAGATAATAAAAGTGAATCGTTTGACAATAGTGGTGGTAAATGTAATAAATACAACATTCTTAACCGTATAGATACATCAACAGTAGATGTAAGACCTAATGCAACAGTTAACTCACGAAAGTTTAAAAATCCATCATCATCCATGTCCATCAGCTAATATAATTATTTTTAACAAATATACTTTACTTATGCTTCACATAATTTTTTTTTATTATTATTTTTTTTGTAATTAAAAAATGTACCTTAAACAAACGAACTGTTAAACTATCAGCACCACTATTCTTGGCTAAAGGTGAAATGGCAGTGAACATAGTTTCAAATAGATAAAAATCAATTTTATATAATTCATAAGATTCCATAGATGTTTCTGCTTTAGGTGGTTTTATATCTGTTCTTTTACGGACAGAAACCACTTCTTCTCTAACAAATTTAAGTAAATCCTTTATAATAACAAAAATAATAATTATATTTATCAAATAAATAACAATATTTTTGAATAAATAAAAAAGATTACACCTAAACTAACCTAAATATTTAAAATATATTACAGTATATATTTTAAATTACTTTTTAATTAGAAATATATTATTATATTATTATTTATATTATATAGCATAATACATACCATTAGTTCTTCAGATGAAAAGTAATTATCAGGAAGTAATGATCTAACAATATTTTTTTCATTTCCATCTTCTAAAGATTGAACTACTTTAAGCCTATGCATAACACGAAGATTTTCAATCATTTTACTAGTTACAGATCCAAATTTTTTATGACCATTATTGATTAATTCTTGAACAGAGACACTCTATAAAAATACATGTCTACTTAATTTATTTTCATTAATATTTCATTAAAATCAAAACATAAATAAAGTTAAATATAACTTTTACCCTATCTATTTTATCACCATCTTTATATATTTCAGTTTGTTCTAATTCTTCATTATAGATACCTGACAGATAATTACACAATGTTTGCATTGCTTCACCATCATCACGACAACAAGCCAATCTTTTTTGATTCATTTCCAAAATAGATAAAGCGACCTGAAAATAAAACAAAAATATTACTTTTTATGTAAAGTAATTTAAGCTATTTTATAGTTAAAGAAATTTACTTGAAATATGACTTTAGCTCCGTCAAAGAAAAACCAATCAACAATATAAATTGCACTTTGATATGGCATAACACTAAAATATATATTTATATATATGTTAACATAATTTTAAGTAGCTACTGTTGTATAAAATATTATTTTTTTTTTTTTTACCTAAGAAATATTGTAAGAAACCATGACAATGATATCATTTGAATTAACCCAAGTCTATATAAAATATCATGTATATATGGTAAATGAGTGGCTATTAAATTATCCATAACCCCTTGGTCAACTAAAGCTCCAACTACTTTATTATTATAATAGTCTGGTAACATATTTTCACAAATACAGGCCAATTGCCAAAAAGCTTCTTCCTCTGTACAATAAATTAATAATACCGATGCTATAATATTCATAGCTTGACAATATCCTGATGAAAATATTAATTTATAAAAATAAAAATATTAATTATTATTATTATATTTGTTTTTACCAATTTGAGGATTCTTTGTTGCGTATGCCGTGAGCACTCTACGTAATGCATTAATACCGATATCAGATTGGAAGGCTGGGTGTTCAGGCAATGATCTATGTAAGTCTCGTTCTATTTCGTCATGTGATATTGATTTAGTATTAGAGGCAATATTTACTAATTCATTATACAGTCCTGGATTAGCCATCATATCATGATATGCACCTATATAATTATATAAAAGTAAAAAATATTTTTTCAACTATCTTAAAAAAATATTAGATATATTATCAATACTATTATCTAACTTAAATAATCAACTTAAATAAATAATTGTATAATATAATTGTTATACTTATGGAACTGTAATTTATATCAAAATATATACCTACAATTCTTCTAATATATTTTAATTTAAATTATATTATAAATGATTTAAAACAAATTATTTAGTTAATACGTTGTATCAAACAAGGCTATTAACTAATTCTAAGAATAAAATATAATACCAGAAAATGTAAGCCAAAGATTTGATTTCAATGATTCTGGTATTCCAACTAAAACCAAATTAACTAGTTCTTTTGTTTTGTACATTGAAACACCTTTTCCATGTTCTTTAAAATATAAATTCCATTCAACTTCTTTTGCTCGCTGTTTAATTTTAGTTATACAATTTTCATTTTCTTTTGTTGGAAAAGTAAACATTAATGGTAAATTTTTGGAATTTGAATTAATTATTAAGTTTTTGGAAATTGATCGTCTACAAATAATTTATATTATATTATAATTTTAACTTATAATTTATATTATAAATTGAAAGAAAATTATTTAAGCAGAAATAAAATACTTACGTTTCTAAATTGCCTAAAAGTTCTGATACTTTTTTTAAGAAAAATGATCTTTCTGAAATTTGTGATAATATAAAAACTGGTGGTTTATCATTAGAACTTGATGGTTTCATAGTTATTATAATAGCATTATCAAATGATGTATCAGTAGGTATACGATCAAATTTTTCAACTTGTGATATATCATGTAATGGAATAACTACATTTAACTGGTATGTTGACTGTTAATAAATTATAATATATTACCATATAATTTAAAATATTGTTTAAAAAAAATTCACTTACTTTACTATTAAAACACATAAAGTTTTGAGACAAATATACTTGTCCAAATACATGTTTTCTATCATATGGAGTATATAATGTAGTACTACTAACTCCATCAAGTTTTTCACTTAGAGGTAACCGAAAAAGAAGCCTGTATACCTCAGACATAGCTCTTGCATCTAAATCCCGTTTCACAAATGATTGTTTCTTAGGAACATGCTTACTATAATAAAAAATAAATATTATAAAACACAAAAATATATTTATATATATTAAATTTACCTAAGTTTTTGTAGAAGATTATGGTCCTTATTAAACCAAACATCATTAATTAATCTAAACAAAAATAAATTAATATGATAAATTATATATTTACATTATATTATATCATAAGTATTTTTAGGTTGTTTTTTAGTATTTTACATTTTTGTAAGGATATAGATTATTCAAATTATCATAACTAAATATTTATTTGAATGTCAAACAATTAATTAATTTTAAATATCAATATATTTTTATTAAAACAGTCTTCTTAAACATATTTTAGATTCTGAGCGAAGCAAAGAATATATTGGTTTTACAATTATGTGTGATTTTTTTTTTTTTTTTTATTCTATGGACATTTCTGAATTTCCTACCCGAAATAATGCTCTGATTTTCACAAATAGCATATGTTTCCCGGTTTTCGGTTGGAAAGTGGATGTATTTGGTACTTTATTTAGGCCATTTTTTTAATTTCTAAAATTCTAAAAATTGACCCTAAGCGATAGAAAAAACGATTAAAAAATAACAAAAAAGGCATTTTTAACGAAAACTAAAATTTCGACGAATTCGATTGCAATATTTCACGATAACTTAGGCAATTTTAAAGATAGACTTGAATATATTATAGGGTGTTCATTTATGTACTATATGTGTACCTATATGGTTCTTATATGTATGATAAAATTTTGCGTTTTAAATATTTTATAAAAAATGTCAAAATTTTAATCAATTCCTACATTATCTGACTGAACTTCACTCAGAATCGTTTTTCGAATGCAATGGTTTATCATTGCATTCAAATTCTAGTTAAAATTAAACACTATGATTTGCACACCTATATTCCATGTGGCAGGAGTATCAGATTGTCTTTTTACTATTTAAATTATATATAAATATATAATTAAAAGAATACTTGATTTTGCATTAGTGTATGATTTGGCAATTGTGAATACATATTATAGAAAAAGAGAAAAGCATTATATTACCTATAAGAATGGAGCAAATAAATTACAGATAGATTATTCTATGTGGAAACGAAGTAGTGTGGAACAATGCAAAGATTGTAAAGTAATCCCCAGGGGAGAGTGTTACAGCACAGCATAGAGTAATGATTATTGAGGTCTGGTATAGTAGGAAGAATAAAATGAAAAATGTAGATAAAGAAGCAAAAATTAGATGGTGGAAATTTTCTGAGAGAATGAGAAAGGGTTTATAAAGAATCTTTATTTATAAAGAAGGTAAATGAGATGTGTGGAATAGAGAAGGGAGTGTAAATTTTTACAATATTTAAGTGTTAAAGTGGACCTTAATGAAGAATGGTTTGTCAAAAAAAGTATGTAGATATAATTGAGAATATGTATGGAGGGGCAAGTACAAAAGTAAAGTTTGTGTGGAGATTCAGTGGACTTCGGTGTCAGAGTAGGAGTGCAACAGAATTCGGCTTGAATCCATACTTGTTTTCTTTAGTAATGGATGATGTTACAAAGGATTTACAGGGTGAAGTGTATGTTGTTTGCTGATGATATAGTGTTAGTCGGAGAAAATTTGGATGAAGTGAATGGTAGGTTGAAAGAGTGGAGAGAAGAACTTGAGAGTAAAAGATTGAGAATTAGCAGAAGTAAAACAGAGTATATTGATTATGATTTTAATTGTAGCGAGGAGGGTGCAAAGATCAAGTACAGATACCCATCTAGTGAAGATAAGTGGTGACGAAGTAGACAAGTTCAAGTATTTAGGATCCATGTTACAAAAGAGTGGTGGCTTTGAGGAAGATGTAAAACACAGAATTAAATGTGGATGGATAAAGTGTGAATTAGGTATTTTGTTTGATAAGAAAATTTCAATAAAGTTAAAAGGTAAATTTTATAAGGCAGTTGTTAGGCCAGCAATGATGTATGAATCAGAATTTGGGCAATATATGGAAAAATGGAGTAATAAATGAATATTACAGAGATGAGAATGTTAAGGTGGACAAGTGGAATTACTAGAGAAAATAGAATAATAAATCAATAGGTAGTATAGGAGTGACTTCAATAATGTCGGGGCCAAACGAATGTACAGTTGGTGACTCTGCCTACTACAATGCGATGAACACGAGATAATGGTCAAATATCTACACTTTTGGTGGCATTGAAAAACAATATTTTTTTTTGTTTATGTTTTACCACTTTTTTGCTGTCACACACCTTTTGATTATTATCAATCATATATATTATATTAATTTTACAAAATGGTTACGGATTTATATATTTTATATTTATTTATTTATATATTTATATAATATATTATGTTCACTTGGGATTTTGAAAATAGTTTAAATATTTTCTTTCTTTTTTTGTGTATTCAATTAAAACAAATTTATTTTTATTCGGTATAAAATATAATTGTAAAGAATATTTTTTTTCGTATTATACTTAAAACTTAAGTATGAAAATTATATAAATTTAAATTTAAAATTTAAAACTCATCACAACTGTTTTCATCTTCATCGGTATCTAAACAATCAGAATCTTTTGGAATTACTACATATACTAGTATAACTAATGCGTGTATTATGTAAAAAGTCGGTTCTACTCACATCTGCGGGACTCATAGGGAGTAGGGACAGCTGCGCCCTTTGCAATCCACAAGGTTGTGTTCACTCTCATGTAAACAAGAATAATCCTTTAATTCAATAGTACACAAATTTGATTTTCGCGCGCATCTGGTGTGTGAACGTTACCTAAAATATCAGGTTTTAGTAAGTTGGAGGCTGACAAAGGCGGAGTCACCAACCATACGTTTGTTTTTCCTGACTGTAGTGGACGAATTGTGTGAGAATAGATTGAGATGGTTAGGGCACATTTTAAGAAGAGAGGTGGTAGAGGCAGTTAAAATAGTTAAACAATAAATGTGGAGGGTAATAGGGAGAGAAGGCGAACAAAAAAGAGGTGGTTTGAAGTAGTTGAGAGAGATATGGAAATAACTGGTGTGTGTGAAGAGGATGCAAGAGTTAGTTAAATGGAAGTTGAAGATCAGGGTGACCGACTCCAAATAGATTGAAAAATAGTGAAGGAGAAGAAGAAGAAGAAGAAGAAGAGAAGATAAATATATAATTAATTTATAAATATTAATAAAAAAAAAAAATGTACCCTTTCATTGCTAAATTAACAAGTTGCTGCATCAATGCAAATGTGTCTGATGAATTCCGAAACATAGAAAAAGTATACTGAAAATAATAATAACACTGTAAGCATATAAAATACTGGATTGTGAACAAATGAATATAAAATGAATATTAACCTCTCTTTTATCCCTTGTTGTTACTTTTATAGAATTGGATAAAACGCTATTATTCTTTTCCAAATTTACAACATCAGTCCATCTTACTACTATTTTATTTATTAATCCCATCATATATGAATAAAAACATAAATACTCCACTGATAAATAAAGCCAACCTCGATGAGGAAATTTATTTTTCCAATAACTAAAATTATATATAAATTATAATAAAAAAAATTATATAAAAAGAAAAATATATTTACTAACTCACTTGCAAGCATAATAGCAAACTAGAATGCAATCACGTGATAAGTTGAATAAACGGTAAAATTTAATTGAAGCATCATTAAATGATTCAGAGTTTTCTTCGTCAGGTGTCCCAGATACATTAGTCACTACTAAACTTTGAATCTTACAACAAACAAACTCAGTAATATCTTCATCATTTTCAAAATTTTTAAGATTCAAGTTATTTTCCAGCCATTCCCAATCTTTTAAAATATCTGCCTCAGTCAATGCACAAGATATTACTAAAAAAAAAATTAATGAAATTTAAAATTTAAAATACTATTAAACATTAATATTAAATTAAAATTATAGACAATTGTTCTTATAAAAACATTAAGACTTAAGAGTCCATAAAAATAATAATTAAAATTAAGATATATTTTACAATTTTAAATTTTGTAGCATATTATTTTGGGTTAATATAAAGATCAAATGGATATTATATAAATTAAATAAATCATCATATTATTTAATGATATTTTGTATATGTAATAAATAAAATTATTTAACAATACACTTTTAATGTTTTATCTTGCCATGAGTTTGTACAAAATGATTATAAATATGATGTAAAATAATAAATTATTTATAAACAATTATAATTTATAATAATAATTTATATATAATTATTTATATATAACAAATTATTTATTTAATAGTAATAAAATGTAATAAAAATACTATTTTTTATATTTTACTCCTAAATAAAAATTAAAAATTAATTAATAAACAATTTAAACTAATTAATTTTTATAGGACAAATTTCCCTATTATAATTCAATTAATATTTAAAACTACACAAATTAGACAAATTGTATTTATGTAATCTATCATAATAGTAAAATATCTAAAGTATAAAAAACAATGTTTAATTTCCAGTTTACTAGATTTAATTTAATTAAAGTAAAAACAAAAATAATATTTCATATAAATAACTATTTGTACAAATATATTTTAACTATATAAAAAAAAAAAAATATATATATAAATAATACAAAGATTTTATACTAATATAGGAGCATTAAAGGTCAGAGCGGTAGAGCAGTACAGTCACTGAATTTGCTTAATATTTGTCACATATTTTAGAAAAGTATACATATTTTAATGTTGTTTATAACTAGAGACTGGAATTGTATGCAACTGCATATTCATACTGAGTATATGCACGATATATAGGGTTTGAAATGTGCGTGTTTCAAATCTAACTGATTTTATAGACCAAATTTTATTTTACATATTAATGCATGTTTGAAGGCTTAAGATATATTTTGTTATTAAAGCATATAATTAGCATATTTTATAGACTTTTATACTCTTTTATTTTTTCTATATATTTAAAAATGCATATTATGTTCATAAAAAATTACTTTGAAATTATCATGGAAAAAATTTGATAATTGAAAATTATTTTTTTCTTGTTTAACATATTTATGGTTGTGTTGTTATTTTATTTAATTAATTTAAAAAAAATTTGTTCTATTTATCTATTAATAATTTATTATATAATATGAGTATGTATCAAATTTATAAATTTATTTAAAATTTTAAAGGACTAAATTTTAATACCCAGTGGAAATAATGTAATTTACTTTTAGTTTTTTTATTCTTCTGTTTAGTTTTATTTTTAAAATATTGAAAAAGATCTTATGTTCCTTCAATATCAAAATAACTATTTTAATATTTTAAAATCTACTAAAATTTGTTATATTATATTTTTTTGTTCATATTTTAAACACTTTCTAATAAATAAAATTGTGATTTTCTTAATTGGTATTTATTTTATTATGTAGATATATACCTACTTAACAATAAAAAATGTAGTTTAGATTTGAAAAAAATTAATTTTTTTTTTAAATTTCCTACAAATTTGTAATGCATATAGTGTATATTTTAAAAGTTGTGGTGCATATTGAAGCATATTTTGGCATTTTTATCATGCATATTTCAATCGTTTTTAGCGCATATAATTCCGGTATCTATTTATAACTTAAGTAAAATAGCGCACCAGCATAAGATCAATCGAATAACACTCATGATCTATCTATTAGTATAAGATTTATAAAATAATATAACATTAGTACATTACTAATACTAATACAAATTAACTAAAATTAATTTAAATTAATATGAAATATTTATTAAAATAAATAGATAATTTAAATCCAACTGTATGTTGCCTATCCAAAATATACAATAAATTTATTGTAATGTAATGTTGATCCTTATCACTAAACTTGCAAATTCCAATCTTAGTTTTATAAACCTTAGTTTTAAAGTTTGATAATCATATTTAGTTGTGAATTTATGATAAAATTTATTTTCAGGTACTACTTTAAATATATGACCTTGTTTACTCATTTATTCATTAACTGATTTATTTTAAAATAATTATCAAATAATAATTAAAATTAAAGAATTAAATTTGTACCATAATATACTTCTGAACTTCGTGTTTGATGTAAAATCCTGTAAGGACATGGTTTTGTATCAAATATACTATCAAATGTCCCAACTATTAATGAAGAAAATTTATTTCCTTGCCCATGACCAACACGATGTTGTAACAAAAAGTATACACTGGTCTTTTCAGTTTGCCTATAAAGCAAAAATAATGTTAATACTTACTTCTAAAACAATATTAATTAAAAATATTTATTAGACTTACCAAAAGGTATGTGCAATTAATACTTCCTTGGGATTCACCCACATATTTCCGTTATGACTTATAAAAGATCACTGATTTATAATTGCATAAAATACACAGATAAAATATTATATTACATGTTTTCAAAGGAACTCAAAATTTAAAAAAAAAATAAGAATTATTAAATTTTATAAATATAACAATAATAGAGCAATTTGGCGACTACCTATTTATCAAACATTGTCTAGTTTCCAATGTCTACAGACTACAGGCTCAGAACCTATTGAAATAACGAACAAAAACTACGTAATAATATTACTCAGATTACTCTATAGTAAAGTATAAAGCATATTAACATACATAATATTTAGTATTTACTAATAGAAATCTATTGGCTATTATACTGGCTATAGATAATAATATGTTATTGTTTTCATTAGACAATTTGTTATCTCCTATCAGTGCCGGATGAAAACAAACGGGTCACCGTCCTGCACGAACACGAATGCTTCACCGCAGTCTCAAAACTTGGCTGCGAAGCATGAAGGCAATAGAGGTTGCGCGCGCATACACTGTTATTCTGTTATCAAATCATTTAGTTGCGCGCGTAAATCAAATTTTTTTTAAATAAATTTTTTGTATCTTACATTCTCAAGTCCGAAGTATTTTGATCTGTGGTCCGAAATATCATTGAATAGTTCATATTTATACATTTACACATTATTTAAAAAAAAAAAAATAGAAACTTTAACAATATATTATGTATTGTACAATGTCGTAAATAGAACACAATATGTTAATGATATATTTATATATCTTTATAAAAGGTACTCTTATATTAAAAACTATAAAAAATATTTTTTTCATTAAACATAATTATTATTTATGTTATTTCTGTGTAATAAAAAATAAAATAAAATCTTTTTATCATCATAATATATATTAAGTTCAAATAAATTAAATCGTTTTGAATCTTCATTACAACAGTAATTAAAAATTATAATAATAAAAATATACATTATATAGAAAATAGAATATAGATTCTTAACTGAATTTAATTAAAAAAACTCAAATCATTTTACCTTGCCTTCTTCAATTAAACTAATAAAATTCCATATATGAATATATCCATCAGACACATTTTGTAATAATAAATCAATTACAAAATGTTAAATACAAAAAAATCTATAATTAATAAATAATAAATATTTACGCTCACAACCTCTATTGCCTTCGCAGCCAAGTTTTGAGACTACGGTGAAGTGTTCGAAACTATTATATATCCACAGATATATATATATATGTTATATATATTATATGTATATTATTTTCTTAGTTCATGCCGTCCATTGAACTATGTATCAACTACATCCATTTCCAACCAGAAACATATGTTATTCATATATCGGACCATTAAGTGTAGTAAAAGTTTTAATTATTGATAATTTATAATTGACTATCACAAAATAATTTAAATTTAAACTGTTCTGTAATAATCATGAATTAAGATATATATCTTAATTCATGTTAGTAATTTATCATTATCTCCAAACAATTATTAGTAAATAGACCTTAAAAATAAACCTAACCTTTGAATATAATTGTTTTAGCAGACTTTAATAAAACCCTACTAACAAACAAAAATATATTTATACCAAATTAATATCTCAATCAGTATTTATGATATGAATTAAATAGTATATTTCATTTATTAATATTTTAATAATAATTTTAAATATTATTTCCGGAGATTTAATAATTTCTATGTTATTAAAATTTAAAACATACACCAATAGAAAATTTGTTAATAACACATTAGGATAATAGAATGGATTTTAAAATATATAAAAAATAAAAAAATATTACTAATTATTTTATTATAATTTTACCACTATTTATAAATTTCATTTGATTGCCAACTATAATTAAAATATAAAAGCCAATTCCATACAAAAATGTAAAATAATTATTTCTAAAATTTAATTTATGATCTATTTATTAACTTTATCAAAATATTCTTTGGCCAAATTTGGATCTGGTCTAATAGTTGGACTATTTGGTTTCCAATTCATTGGGCAAACTAAAATATAAAATCATATTTTAACTTTTACATATCATCATTTTAATAATAAATTTTAATAATTATTTTTGTTTTTACCTTCTCCATTTTTATCGACAAATTGAAAAGCTTGAACAAGTCGTATCACTTCATCTACACTTCGTCCTACTGGTAGATCATTAATAGTTATTTGTCTTATTATTCCCTAAAAATATAAAATACAATTAGGGATTTATTTAAATAAAATAATATATATATGTGTACTTTTGGATCAATAATAAAAAGACCTCGGAGAGGTATTCCATCAGGTTGAATAAGAACATCATAATTGTGGGCGATTTCTTTATTATAATCAGACAACAATGGATACGACAATCCTCCTAAACCACCATGCTACAAATAAATAAATATTAGTAATATCATAACTCATAAGGTCTTCCTCATGACCAAATAACATTATTTGGCCATGGTGCTCCTCACACAAAAATACTTAAATAAAATGTAATCATCTGGATATTAGGAGATTGTGTGACTAGGCAACTGAACATATATTTATACATCATTCAAATAATGCTACTGCACTGATAAACTGATACGACTGGACATATCATTTCCCTCGTTAGTCAAGTCATCTAAGTTGCTCGAATAATAATTTTCAATCATTTAAAAAATATTATCATTTCATAATTATAGTCATCAGTATTATGTCTTTACATTAGATTGGGTAAACTGTGTGCAAGGATAATGAGCAACTTTAATTTCATAATATCCAAGTGAATCCATTTTTTTTTTTTAAGTATCCTCATATGATGAGAGCAGTCTAAGAATATTTGTAAAAATGCAAAAAAATAAAAAAATATTAACCTTTCGTGGTGTATTAATAAATGCTAAATGCGAAAAATGTGAATCGCATGAACAGCCTACTACATTTACATTAATACTTTTAAATGCTTCAATATTATCACTAAATGATACCAATTCAGTAGGGCAAACAAATGTACTAGAATGCAATTGTAATAATAATTAATATATAAGTTAATAATAATTAAATATATAATAAACTAGCTTACAAATCTAATGGATAAAAAAATAAAACCAAATATTTTCCTGCAAAATCTGATAAACTGATATTTTTTATTTGACCATCAACAATGGCTTTACCCTCAAAATTTGGTGCTTGTTCTTGTACCTTAACATTTAATACTGGCGAAAAGGCTGAAAACAATAAAAGTAATAATAATTTTAATTGAGTGTTAATTCAAAATTGTTGGTTTAAATTCATTTTTAAAAACTAATACAAAAAAAATTATATAAATTAGCATTATGTATATCTAAAAAATTACAACTGTAAAACAAACTATTGTAATTAATGAAAATAATTATAATATTATATCTATTTTTGTATTATATTATTAATTTATTGCACATATAATATAATTATTGATATTGATTATTGGCATTCATATAGTGTGTGACCCATAAATCCATGGTGACCTATCAGAAGGCCCATATTATAATTATTTTGGGTCCCTTAATAAATGTAATAATAGATTCTGATGACACTTTTACTACCCGAAATAATGCTCCAATTTCACGAATAGCAAATGTTTCTGATTGGAAAGTGGATGTAATTGTTACTATATTTAGATCATCTTTTGAATTTCTCAAAATTGACCTTAAGCGGTAGAAAAACGATGATAAAACTGCATTTTTCACGAAAACTGAAATTTCGATGAATTTGATTTCAATACTTCACAATAACTCAATCAATTTTAAAGTTAGAGACTTGAAAATTTTATTGAGTGTTCACATAGGTACTATATATGTATATGTGGATAGGTTATTTCCACAAAATATAGGACTTTGAATATTTTGTAAAATTCTCATTTTTATGTATATAATGTTTGATAAAATTGGCAATTTTTGGCATTAGGGTCTATATATATTTACATATTACTTAACATCATATCAAAATATTAGAAAAATCTCAAGACTTTTTTTTTTAAGTTGAAATTTCAGTCAAATTAATATTTAATGTATTTATATGGATTCTTAATAAAATTGACAATTTTTTTTATGATATTGGCAACCTAACCTAACCTATATTGGCATTTAGGTGACAAGGGATTTTATGAGCATTTATATTGAAATTAAAGACTTGAACATTTTATAGGGTGTTCATTTATGTACTATATGTGCTATATTGTCCCTATATGTGTTATAAAACTTTGTTTATAAATATTTAATAAAAAATGTCAAAATTTTAATCAATACCTACATTATTTGACTAAACTTCCCTTAGAATTGTTTTCTCGAATGAAATGGTTTATCATACACCTGTATCCCTGGGGCTGGATTATCAGTTCTTCTTTTTTTTTGTTTATTGGTATATTAAAACTATTAGTAACATTTATATTTTTTGTGGGCCTAAGGGTCATGATTTTCCCATTAATCCTTGCCTGCCTACTAGATTATTTGTTATGACCACATGTAGTATGGGTACATTAAATAATAAAAAATATTTCATGTATGTATATATTTTTAAAATAAAATAAAAAACATGTTTTTTCAATTCATAATAAAAGTTTTGTTAATATAATAAAATTTCAAAAAAATTATCAACAATCTATATTCTTATACAATAAAAATTATATTTTTGACATTTACAAATACCAAACAGATTTAATATCAAGTATTAATATAAACTTTATATTATTATGTTTCTATGTACTTAATGAAATATAAGATATAGGTCTAATACTACATAAATTCCTTGATATTTGAGCATACACTAATACTTAAAATAAATAATTATTTATTATAGTACATAATAAATGGGTTTTAATTAAAAAATGTCAGAGATTGATAAAAAAAAATAAAAATGTATACTTTTATACTATTACTTACAAAATGATCGAGTAATTTGAATATACCTAGGAATGTTCTGAAAATGGTTGTGTACTGATCGAAGCTAAAATAAAAATAACATTACTTTAAGAGTATAAATATATTCATTACATATTTATAAAATAGTATTATGATTGTTTTTGGAAAACTTAATTTGAAAGTAATCATACAGTACATAAAGGATAATTTCATTTAAATATCCAATTATGACTTATAAAATAAGATTTCTCTGATTTAGTATCTCAGTATTCAAATTAAATTAAATCAATAATAATACATGAAAAAAAAAACATAAATAAAATTATTTTTGAACAAAATAACAGGAAGTTTCAAAATAATTTAAATAATATAAAATAATAACATCACAATACACAATTTAAAATTATTAAATAATGAACCATAGATATTTATTAAATATATTTTTAAATTAATAAATTAGGCAAGTAAAATGATAATATAGCTTACACTACTTACAGATAAAACTGAAGAAGTTAGTTTTCTAAACATTATGATTTGTAAAGTAGTAAGTTCAATTTGTATATATAAATATCAATGAATACGATGGCAAGTTTGATAAAAAATAAAACTTGAGAATAATAAACAAATAATTAAATTATATTCACTATGTAATATGTATATAATTTTTCATCCAACTTTTATTATATAATAAAATTATAAAACGAAATTCGAACCGTTATACTACGAAAGAGTGAAAAATGAAACTTAAAATGGGAATATGGAAATATGGAATGGAAAATGATTAATGAATAATGATTATCATTAAATAATAAATGATAACTGAAGACGAAAAGTTGTATTTTTAAATATAATAGATATTAGATACCATGAATTAAGATAGTATGGATACCCAACTTGAGTGTGAAAAGTGACTACTAAATTGACTCTCTATACTGCGGAAAACCTGCACTAGCGCTCCAAACGGGATAATATGAAATCATTGTACATGCCATTATCTACTGTACCTATACACTATACACGATAAGAATAACCGTAATTTAAAGTGTTGAGTTTTTGAAAAGTAGAGTTAAATTTATAAGTTTTATTACTTTAAATTTGAATTATTTAAATAGGTATATAATTTAGATCGTTAAGGTTGAGGTATAACAATTTATAATTTTGTTTTTGTATTTAATAACAGATAATTGAATAATAATATTAAATAAAATATATTATTTTATTATATTACTTTATAGTTTTTAAAAACAGGATGTAGAAGTAAAAGAGGTAAGTGTTACAAGAATATTTAACTATATTATATTTATTTTATTTAAGAAGTAACTAATTTTGATAATTTTTTTTTGATTTTATTTTTTTTTTACATATTTTGGTTTAGCATATAAGTATGCTGCCTCATTCTCATTGTAATATAATATGTAAAAATATTAGTTAACATATCTATTTAATGTTCTTGACATTCAAGTTTTAAACTAATATTCATTTAAAAAAATTCATTTACGTGTTTTCAAATGTTTCTAATGATCCAGTTTTTTAAAATATTAAAATCTTTAGGTACACCAAAGGTACTTCTCGTATTCTTTTGACAAAAAGGTACAACATGCCATTTTAAAAATAATTATTGCAAAATATAAACCAACACCAGAACTACACGTGTAACATGAACATGAATATAATTGCAATTTTTCATTAATTTAAATACTCGTACATGTTAATTCCTAATGTAAATGGCGGGAAATTAATTTATGACAATTTTTATTGAAGTGCTAAATTTAGCATAGCCGTGTCCGTAGCATTTTAGTACTGCATTAGGACACTAGCAGCGCTAACGTTGGTTTTCCGCACATGTCAGCTGTTATTTGGATTCAATTTTGTAGTCACTTTGGTATTACGTATTTTCTAGCATGTTGGATATCCATACTATCTTAATTCATGTTAGATACTATCTATAATCAATGATAATATTGTGTTTAATCAATGGTACCGTGAAATTGGAAGAAAATAGCGAAGCCTAGCGGAGAACTCTTGAAGTTCTTTTATTATATGATTTAAGAAATAAGTCCATCATTAATAATTTTGAGTCTGGGGGTGCTAAAGTCCCCCTGACATCCCCTTAGTTACGCCTAAGACTATTACTGCATTTAAAACTACCCAACATTTATCTTATATTTACATAATATTATGATGGTGAAAAGTAATAAAGAAGTTTACAGTGTGCTGTATACACTATACATTACTCTACGTTAGTATTAATAAAATAAAATAATATTAACTACAATAACATTTAATGATTATCAAATATTTTTATTTTTATTCTATCACTTAACTTATAATTAAAAACCAAAAGTTTCACAAACAGTTCATAAAATATACATTTTATATTCAACATAATATTATACTATGTATAAGTTCACATTAAACATTTTACAAGGAAGTGACTGACATCACAAATACCAGATTTATGGTAGAAAAAATAGTACCATATAAGATAAATTCCAAATTTGCTACTCATGATGAAATGTTTAAAATCTGAAAGTCAAACTCCAATAATATGTAATATATTAGAACTTACACTGCATAGAAAAACTAAACAATGAATTTAAATGTTTATATTAAAAAAATTTAATTTTTATTTTATTAATGAAAATAGTAATTATTAGAACAATTCTGCATTCATGATTCTGGTAATACCAACCACCAGGTGACAGAGTGCCCTCTACTTGCCATTGAATAAAACCAATTTTCAGAGAAATTTCCCGCTAGTAGGAATAATGCCTATAGTCAAATCCAATTAATTATTATTACTAATGTCATTATAAAATTGCTTAATGTTCTAATTATTGTAAATTTTTTATACTGTTATGTGCATTTGCTATAATTCATATGTATTTTATTTTAAAAGCCACATGACATAAGCACAGATAACATAAAACATTTTATGTTATCTGTGACGTAAGTTTGTATAAAAAAAAAAAAAAAAAAATGATAACAAAATACCTATATCAAAAATTTGTGTGAAAACTACTTTAAAAAATTATTTATTTAAAGGTAAACTTGTTAAATATAATAAAACAAATTTTTGTTAAAAAATAAAAAAATAATGTAACAAATTATAACATTTATTTTGAACATTTTAATCATATTTAAAGATATTTTACAAAAAAAAAAAAAATGCATAACTATATTATTAAAAACATTATAATAAAATAATAGTTGTTTTTTCAAATTTAAAGTTACGAAGAAATAAAAATTCAATTTACATAATAAAATGAAATTACATTAAAATATTTGTATTATGTTCATTAAATATATTACAATTGCTTATTTTTTATTTTAATATTACGTCATTGTAGTAATCATGTAACTGATAAATCTAAATAATATTATCCCTGAAACATAATATATAAATCTAAATATAATATTAATAAAAACATAAACAATTTCTTATAAAATTAAAACATATGTTTATAATTTTATTTTAAAACAATTTTATAAATACACAAATATTAAAAAACATTATATAATAAATACTTTTTATTTAATAAATTGTAATACTTAATTTAAATTAAAAATTACTTGTTTAACATTGAATTTAATATGTTTTTTGACATTGCATAGCGTGTTTCATTTTCATTACTAAATTTAATCCATTTTTGTCTTACACCAACCCATCTTTTTCTGTGTTCACTAAGTAATTCATCAATAGTTGGAACTTCATCGGTACCCTAAAAAATAAAAAAATAGTTTAAATTAATTTCAATGTTTACTATTAAAATACTAAATATAACATAATATATTAGTTTAATAGTTTATAATATAAAAACAAATCTTTTAATTTAAGAAATATTGTTTCAAACCAAAAATTAAAATACAAAAATACATTGAGCTATGTATAAATAAAAGCTCTAAAAAAAAAAAAAAAAAAAAAAAAAATACATTACTTACAGTTTTAATATCCAGTACTGATTTTACATCTTTTGGTAAATCTTTAGGTGTTCTAGCATTTATATCAGATTTAGGTTTAGGGGGTGGTAATTTATACACATAATCTTCTATTAGAGTTGATTCATTATCATTCTTTAATGACCGTTCATTTTCAGACTTTTTACCTTTTATTTGCCTATAATTGTATAATGATACAAATAATCTTTATATTGGAATGTTTAAAATTTTTTAATTTACCTTGCTGATAATGGATCATTTTTTATCCAAGCTCGACATATAGGATACATAGCAGAACTATCAGTAAATGAAGCTAAATCAATGCTACGATCTCGCAATTTTAATACCAATGAATCTTTAACTTCCTGTTTTGCATCATTTTTTTTCAATCGTTTAGTTGCATCACTTTCTTCTCTAAAATTAAAAGTGGATAAAAAATATAAATTTATTAAAATACATAGTTTAATATACGATATATAATTATATTTATTCAGTGACCCCTATGTCTATGTTGTGGTTGAGCAACAGTAGCATGACACACATTTTTAACAAAATGTAACCAGAGGCCATGTAAAGTTTTAATATTAATTATTATTGTTACTTAGTTTATGTTATTTTATTTATAAAATTAATATTAATTATTTATCAAAAATGAGAAAAACATGAGTTTATTTAAATTATTATGAGGCCTCTAAATTTATTAATATGCCCTACATCTTTTTAAGAACTTGGGCGCTACTGTATTTATGGTTATGCATAATATAAAACCAAAATCAACAATTAATCATTGCATTATAATTTATATTATTTAAATTAAATATTTTATTTAGAGTCAATCTAATATATTTTTTTGAAAATAATTACAACTCTAAATGAAAAATACAAATAAAACCAATTTATCAATTAATGTTTTAATTGATAATTGATCACTTATCTAAATCATTTTATATTATATTTTTTTAATAATTTAAATTTAATTTGGATGAAATCAATAGCCCTAAACATAAATATCTACAAGGAAGTATTATACTGTATTTCTATCTATTGAAGGGATTTTATAGATTTTTTAAATATTATTAAAAAAATAATAATAACCTATTATAGTAGCAAGACAAAAAAATAAAATGAACTTAAGATTTTAATAAATTAATAATTGGAAAGCAATAGTTATTGTTATTATATTTAAGTGTTATTCATGATTCAATTATTGTTATATAAAGGAATCTATATATACAATGTACATTTTAATATTATTTTGTCCCTCCTGAAATTTCATTTATAGAAAATAAGTGACCCACCAATTTATTAAAACATTGGTATCATGTAAGATAATAGAAGAAACAAATGTTTTCTTAAGGTTATTAATTGTCTCATATACTGTAACATATTATAAAATATGCTTTTCATAGTATATTATCTCTTGTGTTTTTAAATACCAATTTATTTTAAATTAATATACTTACAAACTTATATCATTTTCTGTAGAAAGTTCAGCTTTCTTTTGTTCTTTTTTTGCAACTACATCAAGAGCTTCATTTAAACTATTACGAGCTTTTTCTAAATGATTGCCTCCTATACAAAATTCAAATTTTATTCCAAAATATATTATAATCAGATAAATGATATGTATGTCAAGAGAGAAAACTCCAAAAAAGGACCTAAATGTAAATAGATATTCATTTGAACAAGTAGAAGAATTTAAATATCTAGCATGATAAAAATAATATGCACGAAGAGATTAAACTCAGAATAAGTGCAACTAATAAAAGCTACTATGCCATAAAAGCGATGTTTTCTTCAAAATTACTATGTCATCAAACAAAAGAGAAGCTATACAATACATATTTATGTCCCATTGTAATATTAGCATGTGAGACATGGACCAGTACAAAAGGTGAAGGAAAACAAGCAATTTTCAAATTGAAAATCCTGAGGGGAATATAAGGATTGGTGTATAATGTGGATTTGGAAACTTTCAAATGAAGGAAAAATTATGAATTAGGATGTATATATAATAACAAACATGGTATTTTCCAATTCTTTAATAGTAAAAGATTAAAATGGGCTTTGCTAGTACTAATCAATTGTTACACTGATTAATCAGTTAATCAATTATTTTTTTTTAAAAAGTATTCACCACCGATTAATCGACCACATTCAATTAATCAATTGAATTGATAGTTCAGTTGATCAATTTAATTGATTGTATGGTTTATAATATGTATACAAATTTATAGATAATCCACTTTAAATGTTCCCTTTACATTATTTCTCTGTTATACCAAAAGAATAATTTTATTAATTTTTTATGAATTTTTAAAATTTTGTATTTCATAACATAATTTGTCATCTACTATAATAATAAATAGTGTTATTAAAATTATATATTAATTATAATGTCATTATTTATCAGTTTTACAACATTATAACAATGCCATTGATTATTTAATATTTAAAAAAAAAGAGCTGATACTCCTGCCGCACAGGATACAGGTGTGCGGATCATAGCGTTTAATTTTACTTAGAATTTGAATGCAATGATAAACCATTGCATTCGAAAAAACGATTCTGAGCGAAGTTCAGTCAGATTATAATTTTCGTTAGAACTAAAAATATCAACTTAAAACAGCTATAAAAAAAAATTTAGATTAGGGATTTTTCTAATATTTTAGTATGATGTTAATTAATATGTAAGTATACTTCAATAAAATTTTCAGACCTTAATACCAAAAATAGACAATTTTATCAAACATTATATACGTAAAAACGAGAATTTTACGAAATATTCAATGTTCAATATTTTATAAAAAAAATTTAAAAAACGGTTCCAAAATTTTACCACATATATATAATAGCTATGTGAACCTTCAAAAAAAATTTCAGGTCTCTATCTTAAAAACTGCCCGAGTTATCGTGAAATATAGAAATTGAATTCGTCAAAATTTCATTTTTCGTGAAAAATGCCGTTTTTTCGTCATTTTTTCGAAGTTTTTTCTACCGCTTATAGTCAATTTTGAGAAATTCGAAAAATGACCTAAATAAAGTACCATCTACATCCACTTTTACATCTGAAACTCGCTATTCGTGAAAATCGAAGCATTATTTCGGGTAGTAAAAGTGTTTTCAGAATATTTATTTATATGTATGGATTCTAAGATTTTCGTTTACCTAAAAATATCAACTTAAAACGGCTATAAAAAAAAATTTTGACAATGGATTTTTCTAATATTTTAGTATGATGTTAAGTAATATGTAAGTATACTTCAGTAAAATTTTCAGACTAAAATACCCAAAATTGACAATTTTATCACACATTATATACGTAAAAACGTGAATTTTACGAAATATTCAAAGTCCTATATTTTGGAGAAAAATTAATGTAACGGTTCCAAAATTGTACCACATATATATAGTAGCTATGTGAACATCCAAAAAAAATTCAGGTCTCTATCTTAAAAATTGCCTGAGTTATCGTGAAATATAGAAATCGAATTCGTCGAAATTTCATTTTTCGCGAAAAATGCAGTTTTTTCGTCATTTTTTCGCCGTTTTTTCTACCGCATAGCGTCAATTTTGAGAAATTCAAAAAATGACCTAAGTAAAGTACCAACTACGTCCACTTTGCTACCGGAAACATACCCTATTCGTGAAAATCGGAGCATTATTTCGGGTAGTATTTTTGTACACAGACATAAAAAAAAAAAAAACAAAAAAAAAAACAAAAAATAATCACACATCATTGTAAAACCAATACATTCTTCGCTTCGCTCAGAATCTACAATAAAAAAGAAATATAAAAAGAAGTAATATATAGGGTGTCCCACTAAATCCATTAAATGTTGTATGATATAGGGCTATTACTGTATTAATGATATTAGCTACATTTATTTTTTACCTACATAACACATGCAGATGAGATCAGACCTGTGCATGGACAAGATGAACAGACACCTAACAAGCATAAATCCTACTTATAGCATTAGTTTGGCATCAGATATAGTGTAGGGGAAAGGAAGTGTAGAAGTGGCGAAAGATCTCAATGGTCTGCTTTGAGCCTGAGAAGAAAAATTTATCAGCATTAGAACTATACATAAATACAGTGGCGTCACGAACTTTTTAGCTGTATGGGCAAAATTAAAACCACCCACCCACCAACAAAATTAGTTAATATCCAATGCTCGAATTTGGGGGGGGAGGGAGGAAGTACTTCTTCGTTTTTTACAAATATTTCAGCGAACCCTTTTGAAATCAAAAAATTGCAATGCGTTTAAGTCTTTAGGGTCTTTAGACCTATAATTTTAATTTCTTTTTTAAGCCTCATACTATATTTTTTCCAATTCAAACACTGGAAATATCACAATATATCCTACAATTTCACAGCTGTTTAGTTGTCAGTTGTAACTACGATCGATGTTATCAATATTTTTTTTTAGACCTATTCTTGTAATTCACAAGAATTATACTATTTATAAAAGTATAAACGGTGACCACAACCAAAACAACCGCACACCTAAAAATGTCAAGGGCAATTGCCCCAAAAAATTGCCTCATGACGCCACTGCATAAATATAATACACAAATAGAAATAATATAAATAAAATAATTATTTTATTAATTAAAAAGATTAATATAGTTTTTCAATATTTAATTCTATATTTAGTTTAAATAAAATACAAGATGTTTAAGAAATAATTAAATAATTTCAGTCAAATATTTTTTTTTTTTTTTTTTTTTTTAATATAATGTATATTTAACCTACCTACTTAAATAAGAAAAATATTTTAAATGCATAATTTTAAATATGTATACTATTTAAATGGATTTTCATACATATTTTAGCGCTTATTAACATGACTTAAAGTTCTATAAGTCCCAAACCCTTTTATAAATATATTTACTTATAATCCTTGGTTCTTTCATAGGTGAATCCACAACTTGAGTTGAAGATCTCAGTACACTTTTACGTTTTTTAACCATTATACTTCACTGTTTGTCCCTTGATTACAAAAGATAAACATTAAATCTTTTTTACAATGAATTATATATTTTAAATTATAATACACTTTACCTAACCACATTTATTAATTTTTTATAAAGTTAAGCAATAAAGAATATATATTTTTATAATTCATTATAAGGATTAAAAAGAATTAAAATTTAGGTATTTTAATTACAAAAAAAAAAAAAAAAATAGAATAATTAATTAATTATAATCATTGAGTATGTGATAAATATTAAGTGTAAATAATACATACGCAAATCATTACATTATAGTGTTATTGATTCAATAAAATAATATAAATATATATAGATATTACTGGATAATGGATAAATATTAAAAAATTAAATAATATTTTTGTAATCAAGTATTATTTGACTAATTAACAAAAACATTTTTAGTTAAATTATTTAAACAATGTTAAAATCATAGTAAATAGAAGTTATCACAAATTCACAACATAAAATTTAGAAATTACTTATAGAACTTTTCATGAAGTATTAAATTAATTTTTTTATTATAAAAATATTACAAATTTATAACTAAATACTAATTAATAATTATACTTACTATTTACTACTTCGTAGTTATAAATATTAAATAGGTATTCGTATTACTACAATTACACTAAAAAAGTAAAAAGTACAAAACAAATATCAATATTCTACACTTTACAGTAATATAAATTTCAAAATATTTGTTTATTGTTTATGCCACACTGCCAACCAGACCAGTAACTTGTCTATGCTGCCGACTGCCAAAGTATTTAAGAATTTAATTTATGATTATAAATCATGATCACAAAAATAATCACATCCAGATAGATAACAATATATTTTATTTTAAGACCGTGATATATTGTTATCTATCTCGATGACAAATCATGAATTAAGATAGTATCACAGATATGAAAAATTCTTATGTTATCAGCTGTGGTTGTATTTTGTATACATCTTTCTCATAAGACCATATTTTTGTATTTAAAAATTTAAAATTATTAACATTACTAAAATATGTTTAATATAATTTAATAATTATATTTTCCACAATGACATAAAAAATTGTATTGTATCTTTTTCTAATAATTTACTGATTAGTTCTTTTATATACTTAATTTATGCGTTTGGTTGGAATACTATACTAATATACTCTAAACAATATTTTTTAATTTACAAACATGCGAATTTTTTTTTTTTTAATTGTACCAAAATAAAGGATAAAATTGGATTGTATCTATTTATTTAAAATATATAAAATTTGTATTATTAGCTAATCATGACGACGAATTTAAATGTGTTGCCAAAAGTGTTTCAAGCACTACTTAACGTTGATATACAAGAACTTTGTAAATTGTCAGCAAAAGATATCCGCCCGGTTTTACCGTGTTTAGTTAGGATGAGTTTAATATCATCTGCAGATAACATGGCAGATTATGCTGATGGAAAAAAAGATATACTCACATTATTATCTGGAATAGAATTAGTTAATTCTATTGTTGCATTATTGTCGATTGATTTTCATTCATTAGAAATAGATGTAAAGAAAGAACAATTATTAAGGTAATATTAAATAAATAATTAACTTCATATTATTTTAATTATTAATTGTTTTTAGGCAAAAATTAGGCAGTACTCAAACAGATAGTGTTCTTATACATTCATTACAAAATCCTTTATCCCTAGAATTTGAGAGAAGTGACTCTACAAGACGTTTAAGACTTGTGTTAAGTGAAATATTATATATTTCTTCACAGGTATAATTACCAAATGTGTAATAAATGTATAAAATTGAATTGTTATAAACTTTAATTATTTATTATTTTATGATTTTAGATTCAAGAACACCGAGATAAACAGCATGGTGTACAATGTTCATTAACTTCAGAATTTTATATCAAACAATCTGATCTGTTTGATTATCCTGTATACATTCCAGAAGTTTGTGATGTATTAAATATTGCTTTATCGGAATTACCAGCTATACTTACCGTTCAAGATATTGCAGAAGTGTTACTTCATGTTAAACATGGACCAATTTTTATTTGTTGGATTGTAGCTAATTTTCCTGATTGTTTTTATGATGGTATGTATATTAATTATTTATACTTTTTATAAAAACTTATAACTTATAATATTTTTAGTTTGTACAAGTTTAATTCAAAATTCTGAAAGATATGAAGAAGAAAATGGAGGTAGCCGTATTCGTATGGATGTTTTAATTCATCTATGTGCAATGTATCCACCTGCAGCTCTCGTAATTCGTGCAAAATGCGTAAGGAAATTTTCAATAAATAAATGCTATTTATTTTATTATGTTTAATTTTAAATAGGTTGAACTTAGCAAAATGCCAGCATTAACCATTATGTTGACATTAGAAAATAAAATTTCAGACGTTTCATTTTTGAGTAATATACAGAATACAAATAATGATATTGTTACCTTTGTTTCTGGTTTATTGCTTGGAAATGATCAACAGGCTAGAAATTGGTTTTCTCTTTTTATTCGGCAAAAAGTAAATATATAATTATAAACTAAAATTTATATAATACAATTCAATTTAGAAAATTATATCATTTTATTATTTTAAATAACTATTTAGAGAATTAAAGATTCTGTGAATTTTGCCGTTCAAAATATGCGTGACGAATTATTATTACAATTACAAACTTTATTAAAAAATGTTAAAGATAACATTTTACCCAACTCAAATGTAGTACAAGCAACTGTTTTACTTAGACTTTACTGTGCATTAAAAGGGATTGCTGGTATCAAGTAAATTAACTACTGTTTTATATGTAGTTTTTTTAAAAAAATATTTTATGTTTATTATAATTATTATTTAGATTCCAAGAAGAAGAAATTATTTCTCTTGTAAGTTTAGCCACTTGTTATCCACCATCTACACCAGAGGGTGTTAGGTTTGTTACAATTTCATTATGTATAATGATTTGCTGTAATACTTTATTATCAAGTTCAGAAAATGAAGCTAAATGTGTACAATGGTTAAAGAGATTAGCAGGAAGTGAATCTCCTTTTTTTGGAAAGTAATTTATTTATAAAGTTCCTAAATTATATATTATTAATTTTTTGTGGTTAGGCCAACAGATACAACTGCTAGTTTTGGAGAAATGTTACTTTTAATGGCGATACATTTTCATAGTAGCCAATTAACATGGATTTGTGATCATATGTGTAACACACTAGGAATGAGAATTAACATTAGACAAAGTACTATGGGTAAAATGAAACAAATATTCACTCAAGATGTATTTCCAGAACAAGTAAGTTTGTTAAAATTAATGTTATTTTAAGTATTTATATTACCTATTGATTTATTCAATAATTAACCAATGTTTCTATTCTATGTTGTTAATGATATAGTATGTTTATACTAGGTTGTAGCTTCAAGAAGTGTTAATATACCAGTTACGCCAAATTTAAATGCTAATATGTCTGGATTTCTACCAATTCACTGTGTTTTGCAATTATTGAAAAGTCAAGCCTTTACTAAACACCGAGTTAACATTAAAACTTGGATATATGAGTATAACAAAAAAAAAAAATTTTAAATAAAATAATTATATATTATTTTTTTGTTTTTTAGCCAAATTTGTGCAAGTGTTTCTCCATTACATCCATTATTGCCTTCTTTAATTGAAGCTTACGTTACTTCTATATTAGTGGTGCCTAATAAGACATCACCAGAATTTGCTGTTAACCAGCCAATTACAGAAGAGGAAATTTTAAAGGTGTTTGGTGATAAAGTGTTGGATCAATCTGAAAATGAATCCTTTACTGCTCACCTTTTATTGTTATATTATTTACTTTTATATGAAGAAACAAGCATGTCTTTAGCTTCCCAACCCAATAAATTACAATTAGTCTCCCTGTTAAGATATAAAACTGAATTTTTGGCTGATATTCCAATTCGATACATAGTTCAACAAGCAGAAAAGGAACATCCGTACTCTAGTCTGTTTTCTACTTTATTAAGACTTTTAGCAACACATTTCCCTCATTTATCATTAGTTGATGATTGGATGGAAAATACAACATCAGAAAGTCAATTTGTGTCACAACATAAAGCCAAAAATATTACATCAGAAACAATAGAAATTGGTATGGAGTAATGCATTTTAGGATTTATTTGTTTTAATATTATTTTAATGAATATAATGTAATTATAGGATTAAGTATGATGATTGAACGCCCTGAAAGAGCTGGTGTTGTATTAAAAAGACTATGTGCTCAGCGTCCAATAAAAATTTGGCCACTTGCACCTACCATATTAAAATTTTTACCTAACATATTAGATCCTAATGTTTCTAGATATATTCAAGGTAAAATTTTTTTTATTTTTTTTTATTTTTTTTTTATTTATAACTTTTGTTTTAGAACTATATAGAAAAGTATGGTTAAGACTTAATACAGTTTTGCCTCGTAGTTTATGGGCTCTCACTATTAAGGCTTTACAACATAATAACGGAATAAGTGCTTTAAAAGAAGAGAATTTAATGCAAGATCCTTTACAAGTATTACAATGTGATGCAAGAGTTTTCAGGTATGGTATAATAAGAGTTCCACAAATTTTTATTTCAAAATTAACGATTTATTTAGGTGCCCAACAGTTTTAAGTATTGTAATTCGAGTACTACAATCATCATTAGCAGCATCTAGAAGTCATTTATCTCGTTTAGTAAATCAAAAATTATTTATGTCTGGACAATTAAATCAGACTAATAATCGAGAAGAGTATAAAAATGTATTAACAGCTGCACAAGACAGTGCTGCTGTACAATTATTATTAGAAGCTTGTCTGGAAACTGAAAATGATCAAGTATGTTTTGATACTTTGAGTTACTTATAGAATATTTTATGTAAGAAATAAATACCCAGTTTCTACAATTTTATTTGCTTTTATTATAACAAATATGTGTTTCAAAAACTATGTTTTCGTCATCAGTCTTAAATAACTACCTAATTAGTTTTTGAAATATGTATTTGTTATAATAAAATCAAATAGTATGGTAGAAACTGGGAATTTATTTCTTACATGATCAAGTATGTTTAATATTAATATTCTATAAGGATTCATTTAAAAAAAAAAATCTACTTTAAATATTATTTATTAATATTAATTGATATATATTTTCCTAGCATGACAAATAATTATTTTTGTATGTTTTAGAAATCTTTTTCTAATATGATGACTTTGAGGGAAGTACGAGGTGTTGTGTGTTCATTTTTACATCAAATGTTTATTGCAGACCCCCCACTTGCAAAATTAGTACATTTTCAGGTAAGATTTATTTATCATAAATATAATATATATCCATCAAAAATGTTCCAGCCAATAACGTTTGATCAATTACATATTTATAAAATCTGATTTTTGCAACTTATTTATTTATTTATTAACAAGTCACATTTTTCATTATTATAATTTTTTTAGCACTTAAACCCAAAATAAAAGAAATAAAATCTTGGTTTTTTTTTGGAGACTCCGCTTTCAATTAATTATTATCATATTAAAATGTTACATTATCATGTATCAATTAAAATATAATTACAATAAATGTGGATTGCAGGTTATAGGGAATATAAATTGGTTATAAAATATTAAATGTATTAAAATTAAAAAAAAAATAACTAAGTAAACACTTTATAGAAATTAGTAATTCAACTATATCTCATAATTTTAATAAATATGAAAATACAAATCTTATTTTATTTATTTTGGTTCAAGTACTAAAAAAAAAAAAAAAATAATAATAAAAAATGTGACTTATGTACGTAAATAAGTAACAAAAATGAGATTTTAAAAATATGTAATGTAGATCAAAAATTATTAGCTGGAATACTCTGTGGTGGAACACACTGTATATGTATATATTTAATATATTAAATTTTGATTTTAATTTTTTAGGGATATCCTAGAGAACTACTACCAGTTACATGTTTAGGTATTCCATCAATGCATATTTGTTTAGACTTTATTGCAGAACTTCTTAGCCAACCAGATTTTCAGAAACAAATATTTGCTATTGATCTTATTTCAAATATTTCTCAACAATATCCAATGCCAAAATCATTAAGTCTAGCCCGTTTAGCAATAAATACAATGTATACATTTCTGTCAGGTAATATAGAAATTTTGTTAGTATGGTTATTATTAGTAATTTATTAAACAATAAATTGTTATAGTATTAACACAAGAGGATCGCCGTGAACTTTACATGCCTACGCTACCAGCATTAGTTAGAATATGTCAAGTATTTCCCACCCTGAGTGAAGATTGTATAACATTTTTAAATCAATTGGGTCGTATGTGTGTATCAGTTACGTCTGTCCGTTCAGACATATTTCTATTACCTACTACTGCCCAAAGAAACGAAGAAATAGAAGGACCTAAATTAAGAATGCGAAGAGTACCTAAACCAGATATATTTGATGAACGGACAGATATTGCTGTAGCCAATAAATTATTTGCTCAACAAGTTGAACTAACTGTTAAAGCAATATTACAAAATTGTTTAGAAAATAATTCTAGTGCTTGATAATTATAATGTTATATAGGTATATAAAAACACTTATTTTATTCTAATTATAAAATAAATTGTAATTTATAGATTTTTTTATAAATGAAGTGTCAATAAAATTTTATATATAAAATAGTTTGTAAACTAATAATGAAAACATTCTATATAATTAATGTATAGAATTTATTTTTATAGTAAAGAATAAATCTTTTTTTTCGATATTAAAATAATGTACAATTTTATGTCTCACTTATATTTTCATTATCCTCATTATTTGAAATCTCACTTTCAGTGCTACTATTTACTGTTGTATTTTTTTTTGTCATTTTACTTCTTTCTTTCATAGCCTTTTTTCTTTTTAGTCTTTTAGCTCTTTTTTTAGCTGTTCGCTCTTCAGCCACCTGTTTGTTTTCTAATATTTTTTGACGGTATGCTTCTTCTAAAAGTTCCTGTATAAAAATTTAAAAAATATAATACTTAAATTTTTATAAAATATCTTAGTATAATCTTCTACCATATGTAGATGATTTAGTCATCTTAGGAGCATCTATAAATGAAGTAAAAAATAGTGCGGAAAGATTATTCAAAGTAAGTCAAAACATGGGTCTAATCTCTAATAGTTAATAAGACTAAGAAATATAAATGGTTATGTTATGTCAAGATGAGTAACCCCAAGGAACAATCTCAAGGTAAACAGATACTCTTTTGAACAAATAACAAAATTTAAATACTTGGGAATGAATATTAATAAGGAAAATAACATGCACATTTAGATTAAGCTCAGATTAAGTATAGCTTATAAAGCTATTATACAATGGAAAAGATGTTCTTATCAAAGCTACTGTCTCGATGAACAAAGGAAAGGTTATACATAACGTATTTGCGTTCCACAGTGATGTGGGCATGTGAGACTTGGATAATGTGATGAAGGAAGCTAATATTTTTTGGAAGAAATAAGAAAAATACTGAGAAGTTCTTATGGACCTTAATGTTATGCTTTGCCTGAGAAGAGGAGTATAAAATGTCATAGTATATTACCTTATCTGCCTTTAGTTGAATATGTTTTTGTCTTGCATATTCTTTGCGTCTTAAGTGTCGATAAACATGAAACTCTCCACTACCAGCTCCTGCACTAGATCCCATAACATTTCTAACAAATTCTGGAACGTGGGGAGTCTTTTTATCGGAACGTGGCTCAGGAATATACACAGGTTTATCCTACATTAATTTTATATTATTTGGTAATTAAATTTAAATTCTACTAAGTATTTAAAATAGAAAAACTTAATATTATGAAATAATAATTCGTAAATTATATTTGACGAAAGTAATACTAAAATAATGTCCCTGAATCATCAATTTTAACAAGGGGGAAGATAAATTATATTAATATAAAAAGATGTATTTATTGTATCAATATATCTCTATAATACATTAACTAATCAAGTCAAAAAATGTCTTTTTTAAAAATTTTTAACTTTTTAAAAAATACATAATTAATAAAAAATTTCATATTAATTATAAGAAGCTGAACTGGATAATGCTGTGGAAGGGATACAGGCAAGGAAAGGATAGTGATGATTTTAAAGTATTATGTTGTTATAATTTGATTAAGATTTGAATGCAATGATAAATCATTACATTTAAATAAACGATTCTGAGCAAAATTTAGTCAGATAATGTAGGTATTGAATTGATTTAAATTTTCACAAATTTACTAAAATGTTATTAGTCAATATTTGATGAAGTATTTATTAATCATTATCACCATTAATTATTCAATAATATTCTTCCCTTACATACCTATAAAAACATTAACCATTTTAATAATATAATAATAATACCTAATAATCAGTATAGGTAATTATTATCACTACAATCGCTTATTATTAGACTAATATTATTGATAATTTAATGTTTTTAATAAAAAAAATATTTATACCGTATTGATTGACTGATTTAATCGTCTGCTACTACTGAGTATTGTTGTTCATTACCTCATTAGTCATTTATTGTTAATGTCTATCATTAATCTATAACTACATTTGACTGAACTATGCTCAGGGCTTAGCATCGTTTTTTCGAATGTAATGAATTTTCATTGCATTAAAATCTTAATCAAATTACAACATAATACTACAACTCACCATTATCCTTTCCTCACCTGTATACCTTCCGAGGCAGGATTCGATTCAGCTTTCTATACTTAAACGGCTATAAAAAGAATCGTAAATGTAATAGTTCATAATTAATTGGAACTGAGTTAAGTATAATGTATTTGAGATTCGATAAAATTTTCAAAATTTTCAAAATTTTTTGTTGATTTTATTTTACATTATTGTAAAACATTGAAATATAATAAGAAAAATCCATATAAATACTTTAAATATCGATTTTACTCAAATTTTATGTTTAAACACTTAAAAAAAAAAAATTGATAATTGTATTTTTCTAATATTTGGAAAATACATTAAGAAATATGTAAGTATGCTTCAATAAAAGTTTTAAAATACTTTACAATTTTTTGTCTATTTTATATAACTTTTTTTAAAATATTGAGAAATAATATTATAATAGTAAGAATCCGAAAATATATACCATTAATATCGATTTTGCTAGAATTTCAATTGAAAACACCTATGAAAAAAAATTGAGACAGGATTTTTCAAATATTTTGATATCATGTTAAGTAATATGTGAAAATACTTCATTAAAATTTCCAGACATTAAAAACTAAAATTGCAAATTTTATTATACATTATATATGTGCATAAAACGAGAATTTTACGAAATATTCAAAGTCTTATATTTTGTAGAAAAATTACTGTAATGGTTCCAAGATTTTATCACATATAATATATATATATATATAATACCTATGTGAACTCTCAATAAAAATTTCAAGTCTCTAAGTTTAAAATTGTCTGAGTTATCGTGAAATATTTAAATCGAATTTGTCAAAATTTCAGTTATCGTGAAAAAATACTGTTTTTTCTATCACATAGGGTCAATTTTGAAAAATTCGAAAAATGACATAAACAAATTACCAACTGCATCCACTTTCCAACCGGAAAGATATGCTATTAGTGAAAAGTGGGGCTTTATTCCGGGTAGAAAATGTGTCTTTAGGCATAAAAACAAAAACGACACACATCATTGTAAAACAAATACATTCTCGTTCGCTCAGAATTTAAAATCATATAGAATAGGCTAGTATAGTACCCACTGGATTTTTCATCAGTCTTTCAAGTTTCAAACGTTGTAAGTCCGTAGCATTTTTTACCAATTTTTTAACTTCAGTTTGATTTGTTACGTTATCTGCATTTGTTTCGGTCATATTTATTTCTTGTGTAAAAATTAGTAAAGTACCTACTTCGTTCTTATTTTATTTTCATTTAAATAAAATTCTTTAATACAGATTTTAGAATTATAAATAGAGATATTAGATATAGGTACCAATTTTCTTTATAATATTTATTATTTATATTATAATATACACTATACAATATAAAAATTTTAAATAATAACAAGAGTGGTGAATACACTGAATACTGAATGCATAAAAAAAGTACTAATTTAAAAACTTTTAACTACTAATTGGGTGAATGTGAAATATGAATGCCAAATGGTGAGTACTGATCATAGAGTAAGACTCTGATACTGACTACTCTGGTACTGATACTGACCACTGAAGTACTGAGTATTTGAGTACAAAGAATAAAGATCGGGTGTCGGGGTCTGTTATCAACACCCTACTATTAAAAATTAGATAATTTTTCAAGGAGTATTGGAGTAAGCCATTGGGCCATAGATTAAAGATAAACTGACTACTGAGTAAAAACTGATCCAAGTAAGGAGTAAAAGTAAAGAACTAAAGACTAGGCTGAAAGTTTCATCGATTCAACTTTATTTTATTTATTATTTATAAAAAATTATAAAAATAGTATTTATGGTATTTACTATTTATTAAATAATAAATAAAACATGATTTTTAAAAATTTTTCTTCTTGGATTTTAAATAATAGTATTAGTGTACGAAAATCTGTTACCATTAGGGCATTTAGTTACAGTAATGCTCGAGCGATGCGGTTTGTTCAATATAAAAGTTGTGGTAAAAGAGGATTGGGAATTCTACATAATGATGATCAACAAATAATTAGCTTAAGTAATGCTGATGAAACTATTCCTGGTGACATGATGTCATTTTTAAACGGTGAATATTCTATTGACAATGTTAAAAAGTTGGTTAATACTATGATTATTAAAATAAATTAAATACTTCTTATACAAATTGTGATATTGTTAAAGGATAATTGCAGAAAAAAAATCAGTTTTACAATCGAATGAAATTGAGTTTTTACCCTGTATTACCAAACCTGATAAAGTATGTTTGCTTACTTTTAAAAGTAAGATCAATTTTGTGAAATGTTAATTAACCTATATTATATATTAATATTTACAGATAATATGTGTAGGATTGAATTATAAAGGTCATTGTGATGAACAAAAAAAACCGTATCCCAAAGAGCCATTTTTTTTTTCTAAATTCCCTAGTACAATTATTGGTCCATATGATGCGATAAGACATTCATCAAAAACACGAGTAAGTTTCTTTGTCATTTATATGTATGTCATGATATGCTGAATAAATAGTCCATATTATCTAGAAGAGGTATATTTCAGTAGTTAAGCTTATAACATTTTATGAATATTTTCCAATATCAAGATATTAATTTATGTGATAAATCATATATAGTCCAAACAATCATAGTTTTATAAAACTTAAAAGTAAGACAAAATAGAATTATATGTCATACATAAGTATTGGAATTATATACTTATATTTATATATCTGTATAATATGTGTATCAGAACTCTTGCAATATTATTATTTAATTTACATCTCTTAAATGTTTCAGGCATTAGATTTTGAGGTTGAGTTGGCCGTAGTTATTGGTAAAATTTGTAAAAATGTTAATATAAATGATGCATATGATTATGTTTTTGGTTATGCCGTTTCTCAAGATATTACAGCTAGGGATTGGCAAAAATCAAAAAACAATGGTCAATGGTTAATTGGTATATATATATTTTTAAATTTAATTTTATAAACTAATAGTTTTTCAAAAACATTACAGCAAAAAGTATGGATACATTTTGTCCAATTGGATTGGCATTAGTACATAAAAGTGAAGTTCCTGACCCTCATAATTTACAAATTAAGTGTTCAATTAATGGTACTATTAAACAATGTGCTTCAACTAATGAACTTATTCATAGAGTTGACAAATTAATTAGTTTTTTATCAAAGTGAGTTAAATGTATTAGATGTTAATTGCCTTTTATTTTATTAAAAGTTAATTAATATTTTTTTAAACATTTTTTAGCTTAATTACATTGTTACCAGGAGATGTTATACTTACAGGAACTCCAAGTGGTGTTGGTGTATTCCGTGAACCAAAAGAATTTTTAAAAGTATTATATTATATTATTAATTATAATTAATAATTATTGAATTCAATAAAATATTTTTTTCAGCCTGGTGATTTAATTGAAAGTGAAATTTCTTCTATTGGTAAAATGAAAAATTCAATTATAGCAGATAATGTATAATGATTTGTTGAATTGATTTTAATATAAATTATAATTCGTTTTGTTTAATATACATTTATTTAAATATATAATTATTTTTACAATCAATAGGTATGTTATCAATTTTTTTTTTTATAATACTATAATAGTTAAAGTAATACAAACAAAATTCAAATCATAAAAGTCTCATTATGACATATACGTATAAGATAAAACAGCAACAATGCTTACCATCCATACTCAATTTGATCAATTATTGTATAGTCATGATTGATTGTAAAAGACTAAATGTAATACTTAATTAGTCTTAACCTACATGCTACATTATTTACATCTACGTTATTGAACTTTTTCCTATAAAAGACTAAATATCAGTACATATAATAATAATAATAGTCTTGTTATTTGCAAACACGAGAAAACACATCATTCAATAACAACAAGGTAAAGGGTTAAGATTGGCAACTAATATAAAGAGGCATCAAAAACAAAGCACTAATCAAACGACCAACAGCACCCAACATCATAGCCAACGGCGCTCAACGCCATAGCCGATACGACCACAGATGTCCACAGGCAACTAAACGACTACACTTATCAGAGATCGACAAGAGGAAACTCTCTGCATTTATTCACTTTCAGGGAAGACTTTCCCAAATTAATTGTTAACCGAGTTAAATTGTGCTATTTCTAATAAAAGTTAATTGTAATTACATTTAATTATACGACTATATTCATTCACGACAACAACAGCAGACGTGTGTAGTTGGTAGTTTGGTACGCAACAAAATAATAATTCTTAATATTAATATATATTTAAATAATCAATTATATACCCAGATTTATTTCTTAAAAAAAAAAGTATTAGGATAATAAGCTACAAAATTAAATAATATTCATGTAAATATAATTTTATTTACATATTATTTTTAAAAATTCATTTACTGGTACATAATAAAAAGTATTTATTAATGTTAATAATTAATAATTATAATATCAATATTCAAATAATTTAGATGTGACGGTAAAATAAAAATAAACCATTCATACACACATATTTTATTTGTAAATAAAAATTATACACAAGAGACAAAAATGTTCAAACGTAAAACTCCCCAATCCCAAAGTTGGTCATACATTAAATATTTAATTCATACGTAAAAATATTCTACATTGACATCTAAATAAAATAATTGTTTTAGCAACACATTGTTTTTAACAAATGTGATATACAATTTAACAAGATATTTTATGAGTGTAGATAGTTCTAAGACAATATTTAATTTGACGATGGCGGTGGTGGTGGTGGAGGAGGTGGAACAGCTAACAAAGTTTGCAAATCAGGAGGCGGCATCATTATAGGTGGTTGTGCCATTGATTGTGAAACTTTTGCCTGTTGTTGTTGTTGACTTGGCCATGGTTGAGTGGCCGGAGGCCACATACTTGATACAGTGGTAGTAGCAGGAGGAGCAGGTGGTGGACCTTGTTGCCATGGAGGAGGCATAGATGTTGATTGATTGGGAGGTGGTGGCGGTGGTGGCATGGCCCATGGCATTTGTTGCTGGTAATTTTGATTAGATGGTGGTGGTGGAATGTTTGAATACTGTTGATTTGATAGTGGAGGCATTTGCCAAGGTGGTGGCACATTTATTCCAGGAGGTGGCATGGCTGTACCATTCATTGGCTGATTAGACCAAGGTGGCGGAGGTAATGAATTTGGTATAGAATGAGGAGGTGGTATTGACATAAGAGGTTTTAATGGTTGAGATTTATTAAATAATCCTCCATTAGTATTTCCAACAGGACGCATAGAATTATCATCATTATGCTTTGGTGGTGGTGGACCTTCACCAAGTTCAGCCATAAGAGACATGTATTCTTCATCAATTTTATTTTTATCCTGATTAATAGGGAAACTAGCACCACCTGTATTTTTCATCCTACAATCCTTTGCAATATGTCCAGCTCCACCACATTGAGTACAAAGTATACTGTTTGTGACATTTGGCTTATCTTGACACTGAAATAAAATAAAAATAAACAGATAAATATATATATATACATATCACATGGCAATAGGGCAATCATTCATTATTCCTTTCATGCATTAAATAATTCTATATACAAATATTATCAGTAAGTTTTGTACTAAATTAGGTAAATAAACTTAAATAAAATTATAATTTTAACACCTATAAGCTTAGGATTTACAATTTTATTCACAGAAATGTTTTATAAAATCAAATTCATATATGATATAGAATTAAACCATACAGTGTATTATTAATTACTATATTATTTTACTGCTATGGCACGAAATAATATAAAAGATACATTTATAATATTTATTTACTTACCATCCAAGATTTATGATCAGCAGCGCCACAATTAGAACACCTTGGTCCATCATTTTCTCTAAGTGTACCATTTAGAAGAGCAAGTTCTCTAAGTTGCATACGTCGCAAGTCATTCTGACCTTCTGGAACTTCTACACCTTGTTTTATTATTTCTTTAATCTAAATATTATGAAAATATATATTATCATTTAGTATACTATAATTAAAAAAAAAAAAATAATAATAATACCTTGTTCACTGCTTTTTGAACATATTCAGGATTGTTTCCAGTTACATAAGCATGTAATGGTTCATCTTCTCCTGGTAATGGTTGTCCATCTTTACGAGCAACTTTCCCTTCTTTGACTGATCCTTTACCACGAATTATAATTTTAGCACCAGTTTCCTTTTCCATTGCTAAAAAAATAATTACATAGAATATATATATACATATAATCTTAATTATAAACAAACATTTTAATGTATTTCCACGTGGTCCAATTAAAAGTCCCACAAAGTTGATATCAGGATGTTCATCTTGAGGTATCATTACTTTATCACTTACACGAATAACTGGTGGTCTGTAATTAAAATTTAATTTAATATAGCTAATAAAACAATATACTTATACTATATTTTTTGTGTTTACTTGTAATCAGCAGGTGGTTTAAATGTAGGATTAATTATTGCCATACGTTGAATAAGTCTATGACGTTCTTCTTCTAACTTTTTACGAGTTCGATATTCTCTAGTATTCATTCGCTTACCATCACTACTATATATGGGCTCAGGCGAAGGTGATCTGAAACAATATTGGTGATGCTTTCTTGGTATCTAATAATGTAATTATAATTTAACTGTTTTATTAAAAATAATATTTTAGGTCATATGAACAATTTATTCTATAAATATAATAAAAAATTATCAAATGATCAACATATTTTAGACATAAAACAGGTAAAATTATTATCCACTGAAAGAATAAAAAAAATAATGAAAAATTTGATTAATCATATTTATATTAAATATATTATACATGTATTAACTCAGCCAATTTAGAAAAATGAATGAAATAATATTATATAATTTATTTTCATTTATCTAATGCTAAAATCTTAGAAGATTCTATATTTAGCATGATTACTACACTACCATTGTAATTTTATAATAAATATCTATATTAAAGTATATAGTTATAAACATGATAAATTTAGTTATTAATACAATATTAAAATTTATTATTGCAAATTAAATCAAGAAATGGAACCTTCTGATAAATAATTATTATCCCTAATAAAATACTGCCAATAGGAAATCTTTGATTATTTTCTACTGAAAACAAAACACAGTATTATAAATGTCAATATTATTAGATCAAACCGTAAAACAGTGAAAGTAGTGCTAAACAATAGTTGATGGATTTCCAAATCTGTCAAACCTTTCTTCAGGATTAGATGGAATGCCCAGTTCTCCTGTCCTCAGCTTACGTCCAATTTCTTCAATTTGTAGTTGTACTGAAATGTAAACGGGTTAGAATAGGGCAAAAACGCCCGGAAATTAGTAAATATAGATTAACATTACTTACACAAAATATTTAAATTACCGTTCAAATAATAAAATTTATAATTATATATATTTCAATATGTTATATCAATTAAATCAGTTTTATTGTTTATCTAAGAATACTATCAATTATTATTTTAAATATTAATTCATATACAGTTTTTAATTTATTACGTATAGTTGGGAATATTTTTAATTTGAATAAGTATTAAATAAAATTTACTATAATTAAATAAATACATAAAATGAAAATAATACTATTTGAATATTTTAAAATATCATAAATTCAATGAATAAAAGAACTAAGTTTTGGTAATTTTGGTAAACTTAAATTATTTGTTAGAACTAGCAATTTTTTATAAAATATAAAAATGATAATCAAAATATTTAAGATTAAATTATTATCTACACCTAAATATAATTAAATCCATTTATATTCTTGTATGTTGAGTCTAACAAATAGTTGTCAACGAGCTGTAAAGAAATATATTAGTTCGGTCTAGGCCATTTTGGAGTGAAGACAGTTTGGCATTATATTATAGTAGTTTAAAAAAATATCAAATAATTCATAATTTGTAACATTTATTCAATTAACTAATGAAATTTAATTTAATATCATTAATTACTAATTACATTATTAATTCATCATATTTTTTTAATGGGTATAGCACATATTTAAGTATGATGAATTTATATTTTTATGGTTATATATTTTTTATTATTGACAATGTTTATATATATATATTAAATTACATAAAAGCCTAATGATTAGGCAATTGAATAAATTGTACAAATTATTGAGTAATTTGTTAAACTACTTTAAAAAACGCCTAATTGTCTTCATACCAAACTGTCTTCGCGCCGCAACGTCCAGTTCCGATATTAGTTCTATTTCATCGTTTTAGTTAATATTTACTGAATACTGACTGCAAATAAATAGTATGTCAATAAGTAATATGTTAATAACAACTTTTAATACCCTTAAAAGATGAATAATTAATTTAATTTAACATTTAATTATTATAGTTATAAATGATTTAATTAATATTACATTTTAAATCAAAATTTAACTTTTGTGTCCTTGTTGATTTACATCTAGTTAGTATATTATAACCATGTAACTTATTTAATAGTTTTAATAAAAAACAATGTATAATTAATAATAATACTATGTTTAAATCATTGTAATAATTTGGTAGATATTGATAATATTTCACAGCTAAATAAATCACTAAAAACAAAAACAATCCTCATATTACAAAAATACAATATAGGTACAAATGAACTTTCCAATAAGTTACTTTTTTTTTTTTTTTTTTTTTTTTTTTTTTTTTTTACCTTTTCATACCCAAACAATATTGGTTTATTTAAACATTCGCCGTGACTTACAAATCATCAACTAAAATAATTTCTATTTTATTTTTTAAGTAAATAATATTAATTTTAATTCATGCACATTTAAATTAATTGTGTTTAATTTAAAAATAAGAAAAAAACTAATATTGACTTACAAATATAAGCCTCCTCTTGTTCTTTAGTTAAATTATGAGGCAAGACAGTTGGCATTCCAGGTATAAAAGTCTTCTCTAATTCACTTCCACCCCACCGTGATTTTTTCTTGCGTTTACGATCATTAGCATCAGAATCTACATCATTTTTTTTTAATAATCATATGAAAAATATAAATAATATATTTTATTACTTAACTAATATTATAGACTTGCCTAATAATTCACGCTTACTCGAACCATCACCATTCTGTGGTTGAACAAACATATTCATATAATTATTGACACCTATATTTGAGCTCATTTCAACGAATATTAACTATGGAGCTGAATACAAAATTAAAATACAACCGAAGAAGTAAAGTTAACAGTAAAGTAAGACTAAAATAGTTTATACTATATAGATGTGATTTAATTTATGTTTACATAAATTAATTAAACATCTACCTATATAAATTTTGAATTGTACAACAGACAAACAAATTAATAATTTGGAATAGTTTACAAAAAAAAATATTTATATAAAAAACTTTTAGAAAATAAAAATGTAGAACTCACAAATCATAATTCATTAATCAATTTTTTGCCGACCTTTGGTCTTGGATTTCGGGCTTTATTTGATAAATTATTCGTGTTTATTGACGCCTACCAACAGCATTGCAGACTAAAAAGCCATTTTCAATAAATTTATATTCCATGACATAACCTTAATTCTTTTATCAACGAAGTTATCACTCGGAATCCGAAATTCTGGTCACTGTACATTGTGGTTTGAATTTCAGTCCCGTATGCACGTTGTGCATTTAACTTGAACTTGATACGTAAAATAGACTATTTGTTATAATTGACTTGCTCATTATATATCGAGTTTGAATGATTTTATTTAGTTTTTCAATTTTATAATTTTACAGTCTTACACAAATAATGTCTTTTTTCATACGCAAAAATGTTAGTAAACGCAAAAAGCAACCCATACGTATCATAAGTAATAGTATCAAAAAGAAGAAAACTCAAAATCACGTCGATGATGAGATATCGTCAGATTCCAGTGCATCGGATAACAATGACGAACAACCTTTAACAGATTCGGACGAAGAGAAATATATTACAGCAGCTGAAAAAAAGGTACAGCTAGCTAAAAAGTATTTAAGTGAAATTGAAGAAGAAGAACGTCGACGCTTAGAAGATGACGACGATGAACAAGTAAATAAAAATGTTTTAAAACGTTTGAAGGACGATGTACTTGACCAAAAAGGGCAATTGAGAACAAAAGTAGCTCATAATTTATCATTGCCAACTGACATTGTGGAATTGAGGAATAGAAATCATACCAGAGCAATCACTTGTATTGTCGTATCTCCAGATGATAAATATGTTTACTCTGCTTCAAAAGATTTTTCCATAATACAATGGGACTTACAAGTATGTAAGGTTCATAAATGTCTAAGTTATAATCGTAAAAAACCTCAAAACAACCCAACATATCATAAGTATTCAGTTTTATCTCTTGCAGTATCTGATAACTACTTAGTTTCAGGAGATAATTCGGGACTTATTATTGTTCGAAATCCAATAACATTAGAATATATTGGGTCTTTAACGGGCCATAAAGACGGTGTTACTGGTTTAACTATTTGCAATGAATCAAATCAATTGTTTAGCTGTTCAAAAGACAAATGTGTAAAGGTTTGGAATCTTATTGACATGTGTTATATAGAAACTCTCTTTGGACATCAGACTGAAGTCACATGTATTGACTTTTTGCAAAAGGACCGCATAGTCACTGCCGGAGGCATGGAAAATATAGTTCGGGTATGGAAAATACAAGAAGAAACGCAATTAATTTTTAATGGAACAGGTGGTTCAATAGATACTGTAAAAAAAATAGATAATGCACATTTTGTCACGGGTGGTGATAATGGTAGTATTAGTATTTGGGGAACACTGAAGAAAAAACCATTATGCAATGTTACTGATGCTCATGGAATTAACAATAACGGCCTAACCAATTGGATATCAACAGTTGGAGCTTTAGTAAATTCAGACTTGGTAGTTTCAGGAAGTTATGATGGAACTCTCAGATTTTGGAGATGTACGAATAATTTCAAATCTTTATTACCATTATTTAGTATACCTATTAAAGGTTTCATTAATAGTCTAGTATTTACAAATGATGGTAGTAAATTGATTGTAGCAATTTCCAATGAACACAGATTTGGTAGATGGCACAATGTGACTGGTGTTAAAAACAGTCTACGTGTAATTAAACTTGACTTTATTAAAAATTAAATTTTACAATAATTAACTTTTGTTTTATTTATGAATTATACAATTTTACAAAACTCTACTCTTGGAGAGTTGTTGTAATTGTCCATAAACTTTGGAAGGTGGAGATCCAAGGATAAGGTTACAAATAGCTCGCATAGCTACTTGAATATTTTGAAAAGATCCTAATATATGGATTTTTGAGTCTGCCAGCACTATTCTGGTTTTTGTAACATTCTCAATAGTGAACTTTGTTCGTCCTCCTTTTCCAGCTAATCGTCCAATTGCACGTGACATATGATCACCCTTTAATGTCTTTACATCTTTAACCTAAATAAAAAAAAATAAAAAATATTAAATAATTTGATTATTTTGACATTTAAATGACTAATTAATATACATATATGAATTTAGAAAAAAAGACCAAAAATATAATTGCGGGGAAAAAACCACCGAATGAAAAATATAATAGCATATTACTATACCTATTATAATTGGATTAATTGTTATCCCTTTATGATTCTATAAATACTTTAGTTAACCCTAATCATTCTTCTATTTTATTTTTGTTTATTATAAGGCCTAATTAATTTTACAATATATTATTAATATTAATTATATATATTTTAAATAAAAAGAGTTGAGAAATAGATAGTGATAAAGTTAACTAAAATATATACAGAGCCATACATACTTTATCAAAATGCATTAAATAATGATAAAACAATTATTGAGTTTATTTCCAATACGAATTTTGACTACTATAGTATATTACTATAAATTCTCTCACAATTCTGTATTTAACTGAACCAATTCATATTCCTCGTGAGTTTGTGATGTTATTTAATATTACATTTTATTCTATATTTATTAACGATTAATTAAAAAATCATAAAATATGAATTGATTAAGTTAATCCTTATAATGTTTACATAAATATAACATACATACTTCAAAAGATTCAACGAAAAGATTATCAAGTCTTATTAATGCCAGTGCATCTTCTACTTCAAAACCATAAACAAATGCTTTCACGAAGTCTGCGGCCTTTTGTAAATGCTGTGAGCCAATTGCGTCATCGGAAAGGGGATTTCTTATTTCCACATTCCTAGACTTAATATTAAACCTGATATCCAGCTTGAGGTGTTCGACTACTGGAGTGTAAATTTTTAACCAATTTTCTTTGAGCGGTGTTAGTCGGTGCGTTGGTACAGATACCTTACGAATTTCACGATTGTCATTTGTCGATTTCGTTGACTTAATTTTTCTCATTGGTTTTATATTATTAGTCTTCATGATTTATGTATAATGTATAATTTAATAATATTGAAAACTAAATAACTGTTGATGAAAAAAATGTAAACACGTGAAGAGAACCATTGATATTGAAATTTAATTGCAGAAGCAGAAAAAATTAAAATTGATAACGCGTTATGTGTTTTTAAAAATGATAAGTTTTTTCCCATGAATTTCACCGCGTTATCGTGCACGTGTGACAACTGTTAAGGCAATTAAGTCAACAATAATATACTGAAATATCAAAATATGAAATATAAATTACATTTGAATATTTAATAATCAGTCCTTCCGATTCCACCTGTAGATTTTTATTATTTATCAATCATTTTTCAATTTATCAATTAATTATTAAATATCATGAAATACAAATTACAAATACATGATAGACACTCACGGTAGTTGTTTTAACTTATAAAACTACATTGTGGCTTGTGGCTATTAATTCTTTATACATTTTGTAGTCTACTCTCTACCTACTAGTTTTCTAATTTTTTTTTTTTTTTAATAATTTCTATTTAAAATAATTATAAAATAAATATTTCTTATACCATGTATACTGTTAATAAATATTTGTCATTCAATATGTCCAAAAACTTATTTAGTTGTTTGAAGCGATATTCGTCTCATTTTGTTTATCACCCAGAAAATGTTTTAAATGATCTTGGTGTGTGTTTTACTTTTAATATTAACGTTTCGTTTTAAAGTATTTTAATTGTATGTCATTAATTGTATTTTAGGTAAATCAACTAAAAAGAACATGTACCAAGCAATTAATAGTGCTTTGGATTCAGTACTGAGCACAAATCCTAATAGTGGTAATTAAGTAGGAAAATAATTGAATAAATTATTTTTAAATTCAATAGTTTTGATAATTATTAATTAATAGTAATAAGTAATATTTAGAATAATATTAATATTGTGTTGATTTTTAAAAACTTAAATTTGTATCAAGAATAACATTTTTAACTACATTATTTAATAAACTTTAAATTAATCATATTTATTTTTATATTTAACCAAAAAATGAATTTTTTTAAGTTGAACATAAATTATACACATATAATATTTAATTTCATAATTTTTAAATTAAATTAATAAACATAAAAGTTTACAAATTTTTATGTAGCTTATTTTTTATTTTTTAAGTAATATATGTGTTATTAAACATTTTTAAAAATATTTATAAATCGAATTTAATGTTATATCTACCTACTAATAATTAAATATATATTAAAAATTATTGATGATAATTTAATTTATAGCATAAGAATAAGAAAAAGCCATTAGATAATATTAACATTAATTATTCCTGTTAATTTGCTTTCAACATTTTTTTCTTTTATATAAATATTATATACCTATAATATGATAATAAAATATATTTATAAAGATAAATAAATTAAATGATTTTAAATTTTACTTTGAAAATTACATTGAAATTCTAGTTATATTTGGTGAAGATGTAGGATTTGGTGGTGTATTTAGATGTACTAATGGTTTGCGTGAACGGCATGGGAAGGAACGTGTTTTTAATACACCATTATGTGAACAAGGAATCGTTGGTTTTGGAATTGGTCTTGCTGTAGCAGGTACCACAGCAATAGCAGAAATACAATTTGCTGATTATATGTATCCTGCATTTGATCAAGTATTATTTTAATAACTATTTAAGAATTACAATTTCTTAATACTTAACGATTTAACATTTTTTATAAAATATTATTTCAGTTAGTAAATGAAGCAGCCAAATATCGATACCGATCTGGTAATTTATTTGATTGTGGCAAACTTACTGTTCGTACTCCATGTTCTGCTGTAGGCCATGGGGCACTTTATCATTCTCAGAGTCCTGAAAGTTTTTATGCTCATTCACCTGGACTTAAAGTACTTTATAATATTTCTAGTTTATCTAGAGATTCATATTATAAATACAAAATTACAGATTGTAATGCCTCGTGGTGCTCAAAAAGCAAAAGGATTACTTTTATCTTGTGTGCGAGATCCAAACCCATGCATATTTTTTGAACCCAAAATTATGTATAGGTTAGCTGTAGATGATGTGCCTGATGATGATTATGAGTTTCCATTAGGAAAAGCTGATGTTTTGACCAATGGTAGAGACATCACATTAATTGGTTGGGGTACTCAAGTTCATGTATTACTCGAAGTTGCAGAAATAGCTAATAAGGAGTATGGAATATCTTGTGAAGTTATTGACCTAGTGACTATACTTCCTTGGGATAAATCAACTATAGCAAATGTAAGTATTTAATTAAACCTTAATTATTTATTTATTATAATTTTAATATTTCTTCAATATATTTAAATTTGTAGTCTGTAAAAAAAACTGGACGTGTTATAGTGTCTCATGAAGCTCCTTTAACTGGAGGTTTTGGAGCTGAAATTGCTGCTTCAATACAAGTAGTAGATTCACCATCATAAATTATTAAATATTTTGATTTTTTATATATTTTATAGGATGAATGTTTCCTTTACTTAGAGTCACCAATACGGCGTGTAACAGGTTATGATACTCCATTTCCTCATGTTTTTGAACCATTTTACTTACCAAACAAATGGAAATGTTTACAAGCTGTTAAAGAATTGGTAAATTATTAATTCTTATGTTGTGCATTTTATTAATTTTGTATGTGGGTATTGAATTGTTATATTATATTTTTACGGATTGTTGAATTATTTTATTATATTTTTAAATTATAATTTTTTATTTAAATATTTTCTTCTTCTTCAGCTTTTATAGGCCATGAAGGCCCATCACTGCTCCACACAGCCTCTCATTCTCTCATTCTACTCTATCCCTTGCTAATTCTTCTGAGTTATCACCTCAACTCCCAAGTATCCGGAAATTTTGGTTGATTTCATCTATCCACCTTTTCCTCGGCCTGCTAAATGGTCTCTTACCTTCTGGTTTCCAGTTAAATGCATCCTTTGTTACATCACTTGATCTCCACATATGTCCAAGCCAGCTCATTTTTCTCCCTTTAAGAATCTGTATGATGTCTTCTTGCCCGCACAGGTCTTTAATTTCCTTATTGGATCTTATTTCATAAGCACCTGTTTGATCATTTTTTTTAGGTCCAAAAATGTGCCATAGGAATGTCCTCTCTAGAACTGCCTGTTTTCTTTCGTCCTTTTTTGACGTAGGCCATGTTTTATGTGCATAGGATTACCTGTCTTACTAAAACTATAAAATCACAGTTTTTACTTTTTTTATAATAACTTGGACTTGAATGATTTCTGTAGCGCAAAATAACACCTGTTTCCAGCTTTTATCCGCAGATTTATTTCCTCATGGTAATTATTGTGGCTATTCATGTCGACTCCCAGATATTTAAAGCTTTCTACTTTTTCAAAACAATAGTTTTCTATCTTCAAACTTGTTTTGGTCTAATTCATTATTTGTAGTAACTACCATATATTTATTTTTCCCTTCATTTATCATTAGTCCCATACTCTGCACTCTGTTTATTAATCCCCTCATAGTATTTTTTATGTCTTTTTAATTTGATACAAATATCACTACATCATCAGCGTAGGCTTATAATGCACGTGTTTTACTATTTTTAAATTAAAGATGATATTTTTTTATTATGAATTTAAAACTTGATAGTTGATAATTATTTTTATTAATACATAGTTATTCATAAATACATGATAACGATTTAATAATATTTATTAAGCAATTCAACTGTTTTAAGTGTATTTAGTAATCTAGATTTGATTTTCTTATATTAATCATTTCACATTATTTGATTAAGGTAATTAATTATTTTAGATATTCAACAACAAGTTTCTAATGTAAAATATTATATACAATTTATAAGTAGTCGTTAGATAGTGAAACGTGTAAATAAAAGACAATATCACTTATATCAATATAGATAAACTGAAATATAAAATAAAAGCTTTGGTATTTTTACTCAGTCAATTTCTCCTTGCATACGTTCAAACTTTATTATTTTAGACACATTAATTGGTTGAATGTTTGTATTACTTATGTGGTCATGTATATTCATTAGTTAATGTATTGTAACCTGAAGACTGTTTAGCATATTTAGTCATATACTTTACTTATACCTGCACCATTTCAACATGATTAAAACAAAATTGGGTCATTATATTATATTATAATTAATTTTAAATCTAATGAATATAAGTATATATAAATTTAACATAATACTGGATAAGCCAGATAGGTAATTGGGTACAAATAGTACATTTATGTACAAAACAATTTCAAAATTACCTGTGAACTACAATCAGTGTTCATTTATTATATAAGTAAAACAGTGACACTTTTCTGTTAAGGTTAACTTTAAATTATAAATAGTGTAGATAATTTTAATTTTAAACAAAATATTGTTATTTTTAATATATTTTAATTGATAATTATTAGTCAATAATAACATCGTGTCATCAAACATATTTTAATAACTAATAATTACCAACAACGTTATAGTAATTAGTATTATAATTTATAATCGTGTATTATGTAGTTATTCTATTATCAATAATTATTATTTTACTATTTATTGTTTATTCATTATTGATCTGATTAATCAGTATTCATTAGGTAGGGTAGCATAAAAATTTAATATATTTTCATTAATATAATTTATCTAAGAAAATATTTTGTAGGTTATAGGTAATTACTAGTTACACACATTGAATGTAATATTATCTTAACTTATCTTAACTTACAGTAAAGTACAATAACTAAAAAATTTGGTAAATATACAAATTTTATTATCCAAACAATTGAATACTGATGCACAGTACGTTGAGAATGTTCTATATGTTCACTGACTGAACAATTTCTAATGTACTATAATATTCTAGTATAATATTATTTTCTTACATTCTTACCATAAAGTATGTAATATGTAAACATATTAATATTAAAAACACATATTGTCATTTGTAAGAATTGTAAGTTTTTAAAGTTGTCTATCGAACTAAAACACCACTACTTATATGATTATTCTAATTTATTTTTAGGAGGCATTTAGTATGATTTGAGATGTCAAACCTCTACTAGCACGAAAATAAAAAAAGAATAGCTGATATTCCTGCCGCATGGGATACAGGTGTGCAAATCATAGCGTTTAATTTTAATTAGAATTTGAATGCAATGATAAACCATTGAATTCTAAAAAACGATTCTGAGCGAAGTTCAGTCATTTTTTAAATTTTGACATTTTTTATCAAATATTTAAAACGCAAAATTTTATCACACATATAGTACCTACATAAATTAATACCCTATACAATTTTCAAGTTCTATATAAATGATCATAAAATCCTTTGTAACCTAAATGACTATATCTGACAGAACTTCGCTCAAAATAGTTTTTCCGAATGCAATGGTTTATCATTGTATTCAAATTCTAATTAAAATTAAACGCTATGATTTGCACACCTCAACACCTGTATCCCTTGCGGTGGCAGGAGTATCAGCTCTTCTTTTTGATACTTTAAACAGCTATAAAAAATAACCGAAAATGTAATAATTCACAATTAATTGGATCTGAGTTAAGTAAAATGTATTTTAGCTTAAATTAAATTTTCAAAATTTTTAAAAAATATTTGTCTACTTTATTTAACATTATTGTAAAATATTGTAATATAATATAAGAAAAATCCATATAAATAATTTAAATATTGATTTTACTGAAATTTAAACTCTTAAAACAGCTATAAAAAAAAAATTAAGACTAGAGATTTTTCTAATATTTTGATATGATGTTAAGTAATATGTATACACTTAGTATGTATACCTTAGTAAAATTTTCAGACCTTTATAGCAAAAATTGCCATTTTTATCAAACATTATATAAATAAAAACGAGAAATTTACGAAATATTTAAAGTCCTATATTAAGAAATTCGAAATATAACCTAAATATAGTACCAACTACATCCCACTTTCCAATCGGAAACATATGCTTTTCGTGAAAATCGGAGCATTATTTCGGGTAGTAAAAGTGTCTTCAGTATAAAAAAAAAAAAAAAGAGAAAAAAAAAGACATCATTGTAAAACCACTAAAACCAATGCATTCTTCGCTTCGATCATAATCTAAAAGGAGGACAAAGGATAATAATTAATTATTTTTTAAATAAAGGAATATTTATTTAGTTTTGTGTTGTATTAAATATTACATTACCTTTACTATGGTTTTGAAATTTAAATACTTACATTATTGAGAACTAGAAAAAAATCATTATATTATATTATGAAACTGGCGAAACTTAAAAAAAATCCTAGATCCGCAAGCCGCAACTGTATATAAATTATACCTTGATTTACCTATTTACCCGCTACACGCAGGTATACCTTTATTGTTATGTTAAATTATAATACGTAATACTTTTAGAAACCCGGAAGCCAACTTTGTTTATTGTTTTATGTAGGTATCTATAAATACGCTATTTTCTGATTCGTTTTCATATGATATTATATTATTATATACCATGGCATTATAATATTATTATATTAACAAAAGCTTTATTGTTAATATAATATTACTTAGTTTAATATTATAATGATACGTTCTCATTGAATTTCATTTATATATTAATATATATATATATTTGCAACAATTCTATAGCGCGTCTTTAATCCTTCTTAACTATACACGTATGAAATTTATTTTACGTGTACAATTAATAAATTATATTAATCTGCGGTAATGGCGATTATTTACTTGCAGGATTATTGCGAATTGAGGTATATATAAAGGAACAACGTACAAATACAATGAACTTGTGCATCCGAATCGATTCCTTACGGATATTACGTAGGTATATGAATATCGTTTTTTATTCGCGCGATTGCGTTTCAATCGTATTATTATAATATATAAATATACAATTTAATAATTTTATTCTTCGATAGTTTAATATTTTAATATATATATATATATATTATTGTGATATACAAAAATAATACACACACACACACATGCAATATCGTATACCTATTATGTCGTTATATATAATATCTAAGGCACAAAATCATCGACCTTGCCCCAGGATAAGCCATGAGTGTCGAGTGTGGCAAGGACGTCCACAAGACGCACATTACTCCCCTGTCCCCCAATCGCAATCAACAAGCTATTCTTCGATACACATCATAATATTATCTACACCCATTATCATAATCGAAATTAGGTCATTCGCAGGACAACACTTTCAGTTTTTCAACCGGTTTTTTCTCTACGTGCAATTTGATAAAGCTCTTCAAATTGAATAAAATAAAAAACAAAAAAAAAACAAAAAAAAAAATTCCATTGCATGTTATCCGAAATTTGCTGTTCTGCACGGTACAAACACTTCATATTATATACTATTTATATACACTAAGACTAAATGCAGCCAACACGTGTTTATATTTCAATAAAATAATATCAGTTTGAGTATTCACTTGGAAGATATATAATACATAATACATAATATTACATATGATACATATTACATACATATGATATATAATACATTATGTATTATACACATTTATATTTATACTTACGAGTATAATATTAGCAAAACCATATAAGATTTTACGCTCTATACCAGGGGGTCGCAGCAACTGGCGGACCGCGAAAGACAAAACTCCCTGAAAGACAGAACCCTGTCAACACATTGTACTTACTTCATTATTATGTTATTTACTGTAGTATTATTACCTAATGGATAATATTTATTTTAATTAATTTATCAAACTCAAATTATAGATATATCATCATAATTCGTTGCAAATATTTTATAGGGCCGGTGTAAATGTGTAATAATCGGTTTTAGTAGGTACGATGTTATCGGCCGACAGCCGCGAGTCGCGACCATATACCAAATAACAAATATTTAATTTAAATCATTTTTCACATTAATTTTCTTGGTAAATTATTACTATTATTATTAGGTATATAATAATTTATAATTTATAGGCCCAACCCCGGGAGGTGCTCAAACAAGTATTATAAGATTTACGATGAAAATTTTTGTTTATAGATAGTTGCTATTATAGTTTCAATAATATTATTATTATTATTTTAATCATCTATAATTTAGCTGATAAGTCGAATTCGTCGAAATTTTAGTGTGAAAAATGTCGTTTTTTCGTCATTTTTTCTGTCGCATCGGGTCAATTTGAGAAATTTGAAAAATGACCTTAATAAAGTAAAAATTACATCAACTTTGCAGCCGGAAACATTGTGAAAATGTTGAGCATTATTTCGGATAGTAAAAATTTATGTCCTCAGACATAAAAACAAAAACAAAGAAAATAATCGTCATTGTAAAAACAAATATATATTCTTCGTTTCGCTCAGAATCTAAAATAATAATAATAATTATAATTGGACTTTTAAAATAAAATATTAATAACCTAGTTATTGATATGAAAAATTAATATAAATTTATAAATTTAAAAAAAAAGAAAAATAGAAATACCTCTACAATTATTTTAAAATAAATTGGACATCTTATATCATTGAAAACTAACAAACTGATAGATCGAGATGAGTATATAATATTTGGGCAAATGCGCGTGTTACACCCTGATACGTTAGAGCATTAATTAGATCACGAACACGAGCATTCGGGATGCAATGTTACATGAATACAAATATCATTTATTTTGACTTGTATTCGATTGTATCGAAAATTGGATTTACACTTACATTTTCTTCAATAGCTTTTGCAGCATGCAGCTACGTTGTTGGAAGGCGGTCAAACAGCTGATTCAACAATTAAGTTGTCGTTGAACATGCAATCTACTAAAACTCAAACTTGCAACTAATCAAGGAATTATGCGACGGCCGTAGGGTTTCAGCAAAACAAATTTATCATTTGGGATGAATGCAAGATGTCACACAAAAATCTTTGGATGCATTAAACCGCATATGATACGGTATGATGATTTACGTATCAACTTTCAACTATAACCGGTTTGGTGGTGTGATGATTCTATTGGCAAATTTTTTCATTTCGACAAACATTGCTCATGATTCCAAGTGAAAGCCACAATTTTGAAAGGGAAGTACAAATACGAGGGTGTTTTGATTCCACGCATTCCTTTGATTCCGAACGACATGCCATTATTTAAAAAGTTATAATTTCTAGCGCGACTTGCATTTTCAATGTCGAATGTCGATAATAAGACGTCGTTAAACGATTGTGCCATCAATCTGGAATTTCTCGTGGTCAATTTTATGCCACCCGTTCCCGTGTTGGAAGACTATCAACATTGTTTTTTTAAGCGCCAAAAAACAAAACTAACAATGATGTGTATCAAAAACCATTGCAATAAACACTAGAGTTTTGATATTTTTTTATTATTATTATTATTATTTATTCCAGTTATATTCATAAGCAATATAATATATTATAATATAATTATATTATTATATATTTTGATATTAATATTCAGAGCTCAGATTTCAGACATGATAACATCTGTTGAATTTGCTAGTTATTAATAATAATTATTCTTATTAATATACTGTATTTTGAAGAAGCGTACCTATTATTATTATCTTTTCTGATAAATAAAACAAAAATATCATTTTTTTACAAATAATAAACGTATTAAATTTTTAATTTACAGATGAAAAAAATATAACTTGTAAATTTATTCTGAAATTATAAACAATTATAATCATTAAAAATAATAATATGTTATTTGTGGTTTTCAATTTTTCATTTTATTTACAGTTTAAACTAGAATACTAAATAATGATATATAAATAATGATTTAATTTATTTTTAAAGAGTTTTTAATGATATTTAACTGTATGATAAAGATAATATTTATTTTTACTCATAAAATATATTTAATTAAGTAAAAAGAAATAAAACATATCTTAAAATATTAATATTATATATTTTAATTCTAAGTGCCATATACTTTCAAATTTAATTTATGGAATTATATTTATAACACAATTAGTGCTAAAAATTAAATAAGTTTATAAAATAACATTGTAATTAGCACTGAAAAATGGCAATTAAAATAAAATTAATTTACTTACACCATGAAAAATAAATTAAATTGTTTATTATAATTACCTAATAAATTTAAATGTAATTGCATAATTTAGAATTATAATAGTTATATAGCTATAAACTATTTTTATGATTAAGAAAATAATTCAGAAAAAATAAATAAATGCGTTTGTAATATTATTTAACAGAACAGTGTATACCTACATTTATAATCTATAGCGTCAACGTCAATAAGTTACCTGCAGTAACATAGGTAATTAATTGTTATTCAATTTTGACTTTGTTTAAACAGGTTTAATAGTTTAATACCATTGCATAATGTACTAATTTATACATAAAGACATAAATTATTTTACAGTTTTTAGATATAACTTATAAGCTATACGTGTTCTATAGAAAGTCAAAGAAAATATTATAGGAATATATTTTTTTTTTTTATTGTTAACTATATTTATATACGAGTATTCTGCGACAGGAATATATTATTTATTAAAAATGAATTCGACGTCCAACCAGCAACAACATATTTAGAATATGAAATTATTACTACTGTGTGCTCTATATAGAAATAATAAATATTCTAAATTATCAAGATTTAAATAAATAATAATTTAAATAAAAAAAAAAAATTTAATATTTCATTTCACATTTCCTTTATGTCTTTACCATAATATTTTGACTGCTTCTAAATTAGTAATAACAATAGAAAAATAATGTTTACATATGTGCCTACGTACATTTATGAAGTACCTACTGTAAATTTTATATTAATGACTTTGAACTAATTAAATGTGTTATGTCATAGACATGTTAGAACTTTAAAATTAATCAAGCTAATAAATTAATATTCAGTAAAATGGGTGAGCATATTTTTTGAGGTTTATGAACTTGGCTTTCCTATGTTATAATATTTATATGAATAAAAAATAAAATTGTATCAATATGTATCTTGTACATTTCAAGTTTATTCTCGAAATTTGCATAAAATATAAATACCTACATATATATTTTAAAAGGCTAAAAAGATAAAATAGATAAACTCTAAGTGGGCATAGGTATTCATTAATAAATTATCAGTTTTGCTATAGTTATTTAAAATTAATGTCAGAATTTTAATTATAATTTGCAAGTCAATCCAACCAAAAACCAATCGTCAAGGGACGATTCTGTTTCTGTATAATGCTGTATACGCAGTGCTCGAATTGTAATAAAATTTAGTAGGGTGCTCAATCTAAGAGGTCGATTTTCCTAGCACCACCCACTGAAATTTTTATTATCAAACCCAGTACTTTCGATTGTGCTGGATTTGTGCTGTCCGTCCTGCCATTTGTGCTATGTATCCCTTCTTAAGTTATGACAAAAATTCTTCATTATTAATATAAGTACGACACCGTCTCTCGAAGCGAGGTTTTAGGTCATATGAAACCCCTGATTATCCGCATCAGTATCAGGGTTACACAAATAGGTGTTGGTATTTTTTAGTCTCTCGGGGCTTAACTCCATCCTCATGAAAAGTAGCACGAAGCGTTGTTTGAATAAGTGAGTGGAGCCGGTAGGCGAAACGAGCTATCCCTTATATTTAAAACTAAGAACTATAACACAACGGCAGGACAGACGATACAATCCAGCACAAACCTAGCACAATTTAAAGCCGCGAGTTGGATAAAAAAAAAAAAATTCAATGGCCGGTGCTGGAGACATGGCCTCAATCTAAACTGCGTTCCAGGTGTAAAATTGTTTAATATAAACCCGTGGGGAGCTCCGCTACATGACAAAACGGCTCTTTTTCAATATACTACATATCTAAATATTCTGAATTCCAAATATAATCTACGCCAGTGGAATTATGTTAATTTACCCCATCATTTAGTCATTTAAAAAAACTTTTTTTTTTAAAAAAAAATATAATAATAAATTCCCATTTTAATTGCAATATCTGTTTAAAAATATAAATTTTAAAAAAGTAAAATAAAATATAGGTTTATATTTTTGTATTGTTTTTAATACAAAAGTTATCACACATTATATTGATAACAATTTTGTTCATTATAAACGTTTCTTTTTGGACAACATTCTTCATCAGCTATTAATCTATTTATAGTATTTACCATTCAATACCCTGCAAGGATTAATTGTAAAATTTACTCTACGATTGTCAAAATTTACATCTATATTTTAATAAAAATTATGTCCTGCATTAATTTGTGCGTCGTCCCGTCATAGTAAAAAATAATAAATGGTGTGCGTAATAAAAAATAAATAAATAAAAAGTTAAGGGTGTCTCCCTGCGCACCCCCCGGAATTACAGCACTAGCACTGGATGTACTCGATGTATCTGTTAGTATTTACAACGAATCCAATGGAACATTATAATATATTAGACATAAGTTTATAAATTTAAACATTATAAGTATTAGTATAACACATCATAATTGAATTAATCAAAATAGTGTTTTCCTTTTTTTATATGCCACTATACTCCATTGATCAATTTACGCGACTCACAGATTGAATACCTCTAGGGCTCTAGTTAAACGTATTATTTTTGTACAATACAATAAATTTTATATTTTTTTATATTTTGTATAATTTTAAATTATAAATAAAATTTAAATTTAAATAAAATATTTAATGTCTACCTGTTATTTATTCGATTGATGTAGATAGAGTATAAAACTATCTAAAAAAAATACATATATTTTTTTTATATTATCAAACTATTTTAATTATTATATAAATTAAATACCTAATTAAATTATATCCACTATAACAGTATATGACTATATTATAACATGTTTATTGAAAAAGTAAATAATATTATTACCTACCTATAATAAAAAATAACGTGTAAATTATTGAATGAATATAAATATTGTTGAATCATGTATGGCACTTAATTTTAATTATTACACAATTTCCTCATGTTGAATAATGAATAGGTATACAAATGATCCAACTTAAAATATTTGTTTTTTAAATAAGTACTTTAAAGCGAATAAAATTCTGGAAGAATTAAAAAAATTTCTATGGGTTTTTTTTTTATAAACATTACTATTTTTGAATCAAAAATAATTATCATAATAGATAAATATAATTATTGCCTGTATATAATATAATATAATATTATTTAATAATGCATTATATAATAATATTTAATAATTATTATCTTTAATTATACTTTATATAGGTAGATATATTATATGAATATCTAATAAGTAATCTTAATGTACACAATATAAGATATAACTTATATAATAATAATAATTATAATAATAATAATAATAATAATAATAATAATAATAATAATAATAAT
>JAIUCT010000009.1:6741545-6775515 GCA_021307375.1 Tetraneura akinire
ATAATAATAATAATAATAATAATAATAATAATAATAATAATAATAATATACCTACTAAATATTATGTTTTACATTCCTTAAATATATTATAGGTATTATATTATTATTGTTATGAAATATTCAAATATATTTATATCTATATTATAATCAATATATAATATTATTGTAAATGTATATTTGCTATAAACTCTGAATGATACACGCCGTTTGGAAAACCAGAAATCTGTATTTTCCTTAAAAACTCACATATATTTTTTAATAATATTATGGTTATTTTACAAGGTCGCCCCACTCTTTTCTCCTTACCGGCCCTACCAGCTACCTATATTATGTACCTATGTAATGTAATACACATTTATATTTTCGTTTAAATATAAAACTTGATTTTATACATCCATGATCCGTAAAAATATAAATATTATTTTTATTTTTAAAAAATAAATAAATTACATATTGAATTGAACATTTAAATATTTATCCTAATCGCAATGGCAGTGTATAGTATGCAAAGTTTCTCAAAAAATTAAAACTTTTTTTAACCATTTATATTTTCTATCGTGTATACGTGTAAGGATAAGTTATAAGGAATAATAATGTTAGTGTATTAGGTATATATATATATATAAAAAAAAAACACTGCTCCGAACCTGCAGACTCGTAATTATCCTGAATGAGGAATGACCTTTAATATCTCCTTAAACATAAATATATATTATATATCCAACTCCTCGCGAGTTACAATCCGGTATTATTCTGTAATATAAGGTTCAAGGTTACGCATTTGCATACTGGAATGTTATTCATAACAATTTAACATAATATAGTGTTAATACAAATTGTCAAGACATTTATGTAATTTTTTATATAAGTATGAATTTTTTTACTGGTATAATAATAAATAGATTTATTATAATTTTATAAATAATTTTTTTTTTTTTACAATAAATATTATACTCGTATACAATAGTATATTTATATATAATATAGGTATGATTGTTTAGTATAAACAGTATAACCGCGCAGTTACCATGTTTAATAATATTCAATTTATCTATTTAATGTTTGATATTTTTCTGATTTTTTTTATCCATTTTAATGAGCGACGAACGATACATAAATATTGTAATAATTTTTATTAAGCTGTACCTATAAAAATAATAGTTAACATGATATAATCAATTAACGAAATTAAGTTATTATTGGCGACATTATTATTTATTATTATTATAGTCATATTTCATATACATATATTTTTTTTTTACCTTTTGTTTCAAAAAATTGTTATTTTAAAGTACAATAATAATATCTTTAATACGGAAATAAATTCCAATTTACAATTTTATAAAATATATGATAATATTCTTTTATGTATTAAGAAAACAATGGTTACAATCATTTTATCTAAATTAAATTATTTTTCCATAAAATATTTCTTTAAGGAATTCCCGTTTCCAATAACATTTGTTCCAGTAGACTTTTGTTGCAAATAATATGAAAAAAGGGTGTCTTAATAATATATTTGGGTAGTTACCACCTTCACCACTTAGTTGACGACGTCACTACGTTCCTCGGCCGCTCTGCAAATCAAAAATATCCCTTGATTTGTTTTGAAAAACGTATGTGCGACCACCTAGGATTGAATATAATATTCTATTCCAAGTGTTTTGGTTTGGAACAAAAGTACATTGGAAAACGATTTTTTTTTTTTTTTTTTTTATACCAAACGTTTCTTCTAATAACGGGTAAAAAATTATGTTATTGATTATTTTAATTGTTTTTCTTTTTATATTGTTGAAATGCTCAATAATTATTATTCTCAACTTCATATTATCATACTGCGTAATTAGGAATTTATCATAGAAGGGGGATATAGTCATGATATAGTTACATATACAGGGTGATCAAAATTTCGTGTTACAAAGATATCGAAAATCGTATTGTACCTAATAGATGATAATCCCCACCGTTTTTGTAACACACAATTTTGATCACACTATAGATATATTTTTACATACGTATCACACGAGTATTTAATATAATATTCTCGAGTATCTATTGAACCCTCTTTATTTATACCTCTAATTCAATATGTCAGCTTTTAATATTGTACAAAATTATAAACTATAAATTAATATATTAATATATTATATATGATAAATAGAGTACTTGAACACATAGAATATAATATAATTATTACACCTGTGTACTTTTACTCCGGTAGCTTACATCTTACATGGTCGATGGTCCTCTTTAAGATGTTTACGGTTTACCTATAAGACTCGTTAATTAAGAATAAATTTTATTTGTAGGTAGGTACCTATGATATGAATATAATATTATAAATAATGTAAAACTGGAATTAAAATAAATATATATAGGTATCTAATAAAAATAGAACACATAAATAGATAGCAAGATAGCTAATTGTGTAACAATCATCATATTTTTATTCGTTTTCACCAGAATATTTATTTTATCGGTTCCATGTTTACATTATACTCGTAGTTTATACTATATATACCTGCTATACAAAATATTGAGTACTTGACCTTATCCAACTAGTATTATATAATATTATATTAATAACTAAACGTAAAAACATAAATACAATAATTACTTTGTTTCGAAATCTATCTTGGTAATTATGATATGGATGTATCGATGCCCGAAGGAATAATAACAATGTTGTAATTTGTAAAGGGATAGGATAATTTATCCTAGTTATTATGATTAAAATGTACTATAAAAATGTATACATTCCTATTTACATACTATTTATTTTTTTTTTTTTATATATAAAATATGTTAAATAAAAAATAAAGGTATCTACTTATACTCACGTGCGATTTCTTTGAAAAATCAATCTTTTACATATATATATTATATATATAATAAGTTAATTAATAATTTAAAATACCTATAATTAATTATAATTGAACTAAAGATTTATTCTACGTAAAACGTAAAAATAAAAAAATACTGGCGTCTTCACCTATAAACGTATTAATGTCGGCACGGTAACATGGCAAATATAGATTTTTTTTTTAATTTTGATATACTCGTATATTAAAATCATGTTTAAATATGAAAATAAAATGTAAATATTGTGTATAGTGCGTATTTTAAATGATTTAAAACTGTTTTTATTATTAATATGCAAATGAAGTATTTTTTTGTCAATAAAGATTATTATTATTATTATTATTATTATTAATTATTATTATTATTATTATTAATTATTATTATTATTATTATTAATTATTATTACTATTATTATAACGAGCGTTCATAAAATATACTTACATATATACCTACCTATATAAAATCTCATGTAATAATTATACGTTATAATTTTATATTAGGTATTTCTAATTTTCGGAAAATATTTTAAATTCTATTATTATGATGTAGTAGCGTTAATTGTTTTTGTTTTCTGTAGTTATGTATATAATAATATAGTGAATGAATGAAACAGGGCAATTCGATCCAACCTAATCCACAGTAGTTGCGGTATTCAGGACAAGGACGCTGTTGGCCAACCAAACTCCTCGCGACATACACACATAACCATTCTCTTGGCAAAGAAAAACACCTCTCTACCTCAAATATTATTATTTTTTATTATTAAATTTATATATATATTATGTGTATTATCTCTTGCACGTGCTAGCGAATCTATTACGTTCTGCAATTAATATGATTATGTGTACCAACATGTTTTGTAAATTGCACGCTCCGTATGCCCACGTGGCCACGTATATCTTCTATGGGTTAGGTATATCTCTAGGCGAGTGTGCGACTGTTCAACGTTTTCGCACGCTATAGATTCGGATGATGACACCCACGCGAAAAGGAAATAAAACTGTACGAGTCGTGTTACGCAGGTATACGATTTGACGTATTTCAAATTATTTCAAACTTAAAATACAACACTTAATTTGTATTATTAATTTATATTGTAACTTACAATTCTCTGAATGAGTCTGGAAATACGTTTTAACACATTATAACAATCAATATTGATTGATATTTGATAATAATAAATATTATTAAACATATTTTTCTATTCGAAAAAAAAAATCCTACGTTTCGTGTATTTATTTTGAATGGGATTGGGGGGGGGGACTTGACTTTTTTTATGATCTAACCTAAACTGTGGCAAATATTTTGGCGTATACTCAACATTTTTTACGACTATACCACTGTAATAAAACTATAACCAATAGTCTAATAATTCTTCGACATTCTAATTGGTAAATTTATGATGTTATAATACTGTTACATTATTCAATAACACAGTATAGTCCATTTAGCATCTACGCAATGCCTGATTTAGGCGAGTACCTATAGGTGTCTAATCACCTGGCCTCAATTTGGAGTGGCCTCATATTTTTCGTTAGTATTCGCAATTATTTTTAAAATCAATATTTTTTTTTATTATTTACATTTTTAACGCAATATAAAATATTTTATTAAAACGAGCAAAAACTCGAATACATCGTAATTATAATCCAAAGATAGGTTAGATAATCTAATATTTGCAATTTGACAATGAAATAATTAAAAAAAAGCAAGGGAAGGGATACAGGTGTAAAGAGGATAGTGTTGAATTTTGATTGCAATGATAAATCATTACATTCGAAAAACGATTCTGAGCGAAGTTTATCAGATAATACGTATATGTACAGATTAAATTATGCTTTAATAAAAATTTTAAAAATTTTCCAAAGTTTTTGGTTTTCCTATTAATTTTTATTGTAAAAGTATTGAGAAATAATAAGAAGAATATTCGTATGGATTCTAAGATTTTCGTTTAAACTATAAAAATATCAACTTTAAACAGCTATAAAAAAAAAATTGAGACTTGAGATTTTTCTAATATTTTGACATGATGTTATGTAGTATACATACTTCAGTAAAACTTTCAGACCTTGATGCCCAAAATTGCCAATTTTATCAAACATTATATAGATAAAAACGAAAATTTTACGAAATATTCAAAGTCCTATATTTTGTAGAAAAGTAAACGTAACGGTTCCAAAATTTTACCACATATATATATATAGTACCTATATAAAATTGCCCGAATTATCGTCTGCAGTGACGGCTCGTTAGGGGAGTCTTTGAGACGGCGCGATTCCCCATAAAAATATAGTATTAACGCAATTAAAAAGTTTGAAAAATTGTATTGTAATTTAATATTTTTATCAATTTTGAAAAAAATTATTATAATTTTTCTCTATATTAATATTGATAATATTATATTTTGTATTATATTTTTTTACATTAATGATCAACAAAGATAATTTCGGCGAAACATATCAATAACGATAAGGATCACTAATCGGCAGACTGCCGTTCAAGAGATACTCAATTGTGTATACAAATTACATGTGCACGCCTTAAGCGGAGGACGGGGGTAGATTGTATAGATGTTATTTAGTATAATATTGACTCATTCAAAGTTTTTGCCGTTGACATCGCGGTAGTCACATATTTTTCTGTAAACACGAAAATCTGCAGCTTGTCGAGCGTCCGTATTAGACCATTTAATTTATTTTTCATTATATCGCTGCGTAGTATAACTTTTTTTATTTTATTTATTTTTATTTTGTCATTTTTGTATTAAATTTTCAGTTTCCCCAATGAATTTACTTGCGAGTCGCCACTGGTTATCGTGAAATATTGAAATCGAATTCGTCGAAATTTCAGTTTTCGTGATAATTGCCGTTTTTTCGTCGTTTTTTCTATCGCATGGGCCCAATTTTGAGAAATTCGAAAAATGACCTAAATAAAGTACCAACTACATCCACTTTCCAACCGGAAAAATATGCTATTCGTGAAAATATTCGACTAAATATTCATTTATGAGTTTTCGATAGTCCCTAGGAAAATGTCTATGTAATCAAGTGTATAACATTATATAACAAATAAAATGAAATAAATATTTTTATTAAGAAAATTAACAACTTTATATAATAGGCATCTTTTTATCCAAATTCCTGACCCCCAAAATTTATAAATCAGACTGTGCATCTAGGTGTATAATATTTATAAATTTCATTAAATTTGTAACTAAATTTGATCTTATTTTTAAGGAATTCTTTAACCATTATTATTACGTACTATATATTCTTTACGACTTTACCAATACGAGTATAATATTATATACTAGGCCTTCTGAAAATGTGATTAAAATTAGTCATGACTCATGACCAAGGCTTGGAACTTAGAAATTTGCATATTTGTCTAAAAAGTACATATTGAAATAATTCTGATTCGATACAAATCCGATTTATATTTAATATAATTAAATTTAATATTTAATATCCGATTTATATGTAAATTTCAAATATAGAAATTTGTATTGCATAATTTTGTTATTTTTTGTACGAATTCGCATATTTTGGATTTAAGAACATAATATATAATATGCATATTTCATGGATTTAACGATTTTCTTTAGAAATTTATAGTTTAACAAAAAAATATTAGGTTTGGGTACCTATATGACAACCAAAATTATAAGTTTTATATCGTTTGACTTTCACAAAATAAATTAATTCATCAGCGGCTATTATTGGTATATTGCTCCGGCTCACAATGTACTGGACAATAATTTTTAATCTCAGTAGTACTGAGAACTTATTTTTATACAAATTTACCACTATATAAATATTTTGTACCCTGATATAAAATATAAATTGTATAACCGTGGGTAATTTTTTTTCTCATTTACCTAACTTAAATTTTTTAATTTTGTATTGTTATTGTAATTTATATTGTTCAATAAATTTCAGTTTTGCATATTTTCTAATTTTTTACTGCATATTATACCGCATATTTTGATGTTTTTTAACGCATATGTATGCACATATTTAAGTATTTTTTAGCGCATAAAGTTCCGAGCCTTGGTCATGACTTTATAGCGACGACGCGGTCGGTACAGTGTTGAAAACATTACGCCGCCGTCTCGAGTTTTCTCGAATGTTCTTCCCGTCTCGTTGTGGCGAGTATGTCGAGTATGATAAATTGATAATATAAAAAGTCCGGCAGGATTTTTGTGAACTCCGACTAATAGATTAATAATCAAATATGAAACCTTTGTGAAACGACTATTTACCAAAAAGTTATATTATTTCGATTAATTTAAAAATAACTCTTTAGTTTAGATAAATATTGATTTTTTAAAGACTATAGTTGAAGAGACGAATATTATTAATTTATATGAAATAATATGATAGATATGATTGAGGAATTATATTCATATATTTTTGATTCAGCGAAACGATCGAGGAATACGTTGGTATAAATTATACTTCTTACAATAATGATTTTGCCTTTTTTATGTACCTATGAAAACATTTTGGAGTATAGAAAATAAGAATGATCCAAAAACTACCAATTGGATATGCTTTTAGTAGATAATTTCGTCTAGTTTAAATTATTTTTCAAAATTCTAAACATTTTTATTATGAAGCTTATACTATACATAAGAAAACTACTAAAAAAAACGGTCGAAAACGACAAATTTCACAGAAATCGTAATTTTGACGAACTTTCTTTTAAACTTTAAATATTTTATGATTACTAAGGAAATATAGAATATATATATATATATATTATACAATAAGGAACTCGATTACCTGTAAATCATATATTGAATATAACGTAGAATTTTAAATATGTGTTAAAATTTTGAAACTGTTACTTTGTTTTTGAAGTATAATTTTATCTATAAAATTTTATTACAAATTTATTGTCAGAAATAAATACTTCAAAATTGTTTTTTAATTGCAATAATTTATCATTGTATTCAAATTTTAATAATAATATATCACTATCGCGATTATCCTTTCCACAATTATTGTACAACAGATTTTTATGTAAGAGGTTAAGCGACGTTTCGTGGAAAATAACTTTTTAAAGAAATTTTATTTATAATATATAAGTTGAAAAGTGTTTGATTTAAAAAATTTAATAATATTGTCGGGCCAATATTCAGAGCTTAATAACTGAAAGAAATAATAAATCAACATGAAAATTCCGTAAAATTGTTAAACTTTTTGAAATAATTATGATGCCTGATATTATATATAATAATATTATAATACGCCCGTTATATTATTATATTTTATAACTGTTTAACTCCATTAAAAATAATGGACAATATTGACTTTATCTTGTATATTTTAAATTAAAAAGTTATTAAAAATTACCTATACCATGTAATTGTAATATATAAATGTTGATATTTTTATCTTTGTTCCACAATTTTATTATATATTTTTTTTTTTTTTTGCTATTATTTTTTCATCGAGTACAGGAATAATATGGACGGTGCTTTTAATCTATAATGTTCCGCTACGGGGCGTCTGTATATTGCTTTTAATAATCCAATGAATTATATAAAATGACCCCAATTTTTTTTCATTGATTATTAAGTAAAATAAAGATAGGAATGTACAAACCGTGTTAATTTTTTAACGATATCCAATGATATTTCATATTTGGATTTTATCATCGTATATTGAAAAATAGTAAAATTAAAGAGTAAAAATAAAAAAAAAGAATAAATAATATCAAATAGTGTATCAATGTATCATTCACCAAACATATAATTAGAAGAATATAATATTATACTTTATACCCATATATTATAATAGTATCATAATACGTTTATCTCACGCTCATAATAAATAATTGAGAAAAATTCCTATAGCTATAGTAGTTGTAAATTGAGTTAATATTTCTATTTTCTATCAATTTATCTATATAAATTTGTTTTACACCGTTATATTTACACATGTATATAACACGTTATATAGGCCAAATAAAAGATATACGATAGTGTAATATACAGAAAATAATAACATGTAATTCCAAATTCCTACATTGATATTGTACAAATATATAGGGAGACTTTAGTTTATGTATAGGTACCCATACATCCATTATAGAATAAAAAAAAAAATGTCTGTGTACACGTCACATGTGTACAGTGTACTTACATAATACTTACATGATGTGTATGATTATATACATTATATAATTTACAATTATTAAGTTACAGTCATTTTTTAATATAAACTAAATCATATATCATATGGTTTTTAGTATAGTTTTTGGATATTATTTTCTATCGCTCATATATATATATGTATATATAGTTCATATTGGATTACGATACATTTTTCATTTAGCTTAGAATCTTCTATAGAATATTATGATTAGATTAAAAATGTTAAACGTACAGATTATTTCATTATAAAATAAACATTTATAATTTAAGTATAATTATCTTTAATTCCCCCATATATAACAAATAAAATTCGATCTGTTTATACTTTACGGTAATAATAATAATTATTAATAAGTCTATTAAGTGATACACCGATATACCTAGCTTAAAAATCGGACAATTTAACTGCAATCATATTTAAAAACCGTATACATACTATTTTTTGACCTCGACATTTCATATACTGTGTCACTGTTTGAACACCGCGAACATATATTAATTATATATCACGTATAAAATTTAAATAAATTATAAATAAATTTTTAATATTATTTATATAATATAACTGTGTGCTTCTAAACATACTACTAGAATTTTTAGTTTAAAAAACTTATATTATAATATAAGTAATATAAGAGAAAGATATTAATAAAATAATATTAATTAACTGAATAAATATTCAATTTTAATTTTTAATTTTTAATAGGTATTTATAATAGGCAACAACGATATTTTTAATAAATAAATTATTTTTTAATCTAAATATTATATTCTAAAATTATTCAATGATTAATTATTATTTCATTTTTAAACTGTAAAAAAATTATTTTAGCGTACCAGCCCAATACAATCAGAATATATGCACCAGGTACCTGTGTAACACTTGTCAGTTTATAATTATACGTACGACCTGACTTAATATTTTTGTTTTCTTAACTTTACAACAATTAACTATTATAGTTAATAGATTTTTAAGTTATAATTAATTTAGGTTACCTGTTTATGTTATAAATAAGAAATGATAATATATTTTAAAAACATTTTAATATTAAGTATTAGATACTACATCTCCATATTTGTATATAAATATTTGTCAATATCGTAAACATTATTAATTCAATTCAACGTACCTACCGTATTAATAAAGCCAAACTTATATTTATTTTAATTTAATAAACCATATATAGGTGTAAAATTATAGATAACAATTAATTTATAGAAATAATATATGAATTAATTATTGAATATATATAATGAATGGTATACCTATGAAGTTTTTTAAATAGCTAAATTATTTTATATTACCTATCAAACATATCAGATATTTGGAAAGTATACGAGTACATTTCAAATGCTTTTATACACAATAACTATACTTCAATTTATCAAGTTTATAATACGAGACGAAAAATGAAATGTAATTTTTGACATTTTGTCACTTTAGATAATTATAATTTTAATTTTAAAAATTATTATCAGCAACATTCAGTGATATAGTGAATACCTAATATTATAATTTATTCATTATAACTATGCTTTTTTATGTAAATAAATACGAGTATACCTATACATTATACAGAGTGGACAGAATATTTTAATAAGTGACTATGCCATGATAAATATAAACTAAAAAAAAAAAAAAAAATGTTAAAAAGATCACATACAAATAATTTATAACATTTTAAATATAGTATTATGTACTTTGCCGTATTTAAAAAAAAATTCTCAATAGCAATATACCTATATAATAGATTGATAATTTTATTAAATAATTAAATATTTTAATAAGGCATGTAGGTATATTAATTACCTTATATACTATATAGTTATATCGATGTTTTACAGCAAATGAGCTGATCTATTTAATACCTAATTATTATAGTTATTACTAGTAGGTATTAGATATGAATATATTATTATAATATTGTATAATTTCAATTAATATATAGGTAGTAAATAATTCGGAAAACATATACAAAATATTAATAAATATTATACGATCGTTGAAGTAGGCACAAGTATACCATCACCTACATATATTTCCATTATTTCCAATATATTATGTATTTATTATTATTTGACGAATTGATTCAGTGAATTATCTTTATTTATATTTGGTTATCACTGAATACTGATAACTATAATATACCTACGACCTACCCATTATTTTATTATTTATTTATTTTATATTATATAAAGTATCTGTAAAATAATATAATAATTACCAATTAGTATATATGTACTAATTAATAATTGTTTAGTAATATTTTATACTACCAATATAGTTAATTATTAATATTAGGTACTTATATGTTATAAAAATAAATAATTTCCTGCTACATACACACACAGAATTTTAAGTAAAATTATTTATAATTTAATATGTATATTATTATGTTATTATATATATATACCTACTATTATAATAAAGTCGTATCATTATTACATCTGTCGAATATAAAAAAAAAAAAAAAAATAGTCTTACACAACTAAAGATGATCACGATATGGCCTCTCGGGCGTTCATCATTTCAATATAATGCACATACTTGGTACATATTATTATTAGTTATCACATGGTGAAAGGAATCATTCTTGATTCTTCCCTATTTGAAAAAAAAAAATCCTTTCGCCTGTCTCTTTTATACGAACATAACTATAAACAGATGTTACTTCGCACTAAAATATCCATTATTATTATTATTATATAAATGTAATTATTTCGCGAAATTATGTGTCAAAATTATTTATTTGTTACAACACATAACTAAACTTTATACTTTTAAAATTATTATTTTACTTGTTCAATACCACAAGCGAATTAATATGTACAATTATTTTATATCTATAACTAAATAAAATTATTCATCAATACAAACAAAATAAATTTTCATAATACATTATAGCTTTTATTGAAATTAAATATAATAACAACCGAAATAATATTATATAATAATATAATAAAATTCTTAATAAAAACAATTTTTAATTAATTATGTAAGTAGGTGTACTTACCTATCTTGAACAACTTAATAATTATTATAAAATATAAACTAATTTAATTACGTAATTAAATTCACTTTAGTTTATTTAATTAGATAGTATATACGTATATATAGGTGAATATTTTATAAACAATTTAATTTTTAATTAAATCTAAGAATTCATGTGGGTAAATTGATTGTACAACGTAGCGGCGCAATTAAAAGAGGGACTCGGAGGAGGCGATTGAAAGTATACTTAACCATAAACATAATTTACCAAAAATTTTAAGACACGCCATGTAGGTATCATGAAATTTTTATTAATATGTGTAAATATTATGCATCAATGTTTACAGTTTACAGCGCAAACTCCTTCCAAATTTAGATTTTAAATATTATGACACTGGCTTTTAAAAATAAATTATTATATTATCTATTTTTAAATCATTAAGAAATACAAATTAAATATATAATTGGGCGCCGGAAGAAAAAAATGTATTAATGGTTATAATTTATTTAATACTTTACACCAAGACTTATGAGATTAAAATTATATTAGATCTATAGAATGATATGTTTAAAATGAAAATAATTATTATTAATTTTATGTTTATCATGTTCCATTATCAAATCTCATTATGTCTATGATTATAATATCATGATTTAGTATATATTAACACATTTAAAAAAAATAATTTACAAGACAACATGTACTTGTGTAATACATTATACTAATATATTATAAATTATATTTTTTAGTTATACGAGTATAAATATGATATATTTTATCGGTAAAAATATGTTATCAATATATATTTAAATTTAATCTAGACTTACGACTACATACCTATTTAATTTAAATTTTAAATTTATATTTTAAAAAATAGCGAAGTATTTAATTTAAACTGTGTGCAAATAAAATCTAAATATTTAAAAAAAATTAAGATTTATTATCTTCATTTTTCAATAATTTTGTTTATTATACAAATTGATTTTAACTTCTTAATAGCACTATAATCCTAGTAAAAATCAATCAAATTTGTATAAAAAATATATGGTACTTGTAGTCTTAATTCTTAAGTAAAGTTCACTGAACTATTAACCGAAAATATATTAATTAAATGACGTTAAGTACCACTGTGACGGGCGACAATGACGAATAAATAAAAACAGAACCATTACGAGACAATGACCTTGATCTTCGTTTGTAGACGATAAGTAAATAATAATATTATGTAGGTAGTACAATGTTTGGTACCCATAATAATGTATTATATAAACTCAAAATATTCGAAAATGACCTAACCTAACTAAATCTATTATAATACATATCCAATAGAGAATAATTTGAATGAATATTTATTTAGAGACTTATAAATAACTTTTTTGATAAAAAATATGTATTTCTTTTTTAATTATAGTCTATGTATATGTATTATGAGTCTTATTTACTCTACAGTTGTATATAAACAATTTTTTTTTTTTTTAATTACACGATATCGACATATGAGATATGACACATGACATATCAAATATTTAAATGTATATTTAAATAATATATTCTAATATAGGTAAGTATTGTACAAAATAATATACGTAATATACGAGTTCTAATGATCAATGAATTCAATAAAACGTAAAGGTATATAAATAATTTTACTTTTGTATTATAATATATATAAATATATAAAAAAATTAACGTTCACATAGGTAAGTATTAGGTATTTATTTTTTTATATATAATATTAATACCACTATACCAGTTATATACCAGTTAAAATGTCACGAATTTAGTAACTTGTAAGTATGACTTGTGATTTATTTATCTCAATTTTTGATACGTTTTTATTATAACGTTTTTGCTATAAGTTTAAAACTTATTAAACCAACAAATATATAATTAATCTAAATATATATAGATGCATATTTTTTTAATATCCGTGTAAAATGTAGGTATATAATTTTTACTAAACTAACCTAATTGGCTCATTATTACATAGTTTACATACCTACTAATTTACGATATAATATTATGAGTAACATAATTAACAAATTATATTTATATAGGTGTAGTATAATTTAAAATAAAATGCAAGCACAACCGGATATAATTTTATAAACTTGAAATTTTGAATTAAAATTGTATTTATAATCAAATTAAAATTATTTTCAATTTTGTAAATTAATATTTATATAGCATTTTCTCCCCCTGTGAACATATTATATGAATACTTATTAGTATTAGACATATTTATTAATTTTGAGAACGAATCGTACAAATATATATACACAATATATAATAAATTAATAACAATGAGTATGATGAAAATTTACAAACTACTATATAAAATAGACACCAATCATAATGCGTTTTAAAATAATCAAGATAAACATTATAATTTGTTTTTTATTTAGTAAAATTTCTGTTGTTATAATATTATGCTAATATGCTAACGTCTGTTGATAAAATATAAATTTTAAATTATTATTATAATATAAATTTTATTATTTTCCTCGTATTATGATGCATTTTGAAATAAAGTTTAAAATATTTTAATTTTACCAAATAAGTACCTAATTATTAATTATTATATTTTTTAATTACTATTATTATAGGGAATAGGTTATAGGTATATAATACATATTAAATTTTGAAATTCGTATCAATGCAAAGTTATAATAGTTATAGCCAATAACCTGAACCGGTTTACATCCTACACTAGCTTTCAGTTAATTTTGAATTTTTAATAAAAAAGAAAAATGCCTCCTGAACAATTTATATAGGTACATTATAATAATAATAATATATGTTACATTAAAACTGGTTTGTATAGTTATATTGAGCAGCTGAGGAAACAATATTGCAATAATGCAATTATTTCTGACCCTCTTTACATTTTCTTTGATACTTTTATTAAATAAATAGAACTTCAACTAAATATTGAAGGATATTCGATATTGTGTATAATAATGGATATTCATCACATGGAAATAAATATTAATAATTTATGATCCATAATATGCGACATTATAACTGATTTTATTGTTTAGAATCAAATTTTTTTTTTATCGTCTATTATTATATCATAATATTTCCTTAAGGCTGTACAATGTACATAGATAATAATGATTTGGTTCCAATATAAAATTGTTATAATAATTTTAGTTACCCACAAAGATCTACTTATAAACTCAGCTTACATTATGATGAAATAAAAATTTTTCTCCCACATACGAAAAAATTAATATAACTAAATCAATCTAGATATTACTCTGTCACAAAGCCAAAATAAAATAATGGTTTCCTTTGCGTTCGGTATACTTTGGTATAAGTGTACAGAAATATAATACACAAACATAAATTTGAATTTATAATGCATTTATAGGTATTATATTTATTAATTATATTTGAAATGAACCAAATAATAATAATTATAAGGCTACCTTGACCGAATAGGCTGGGGTCCAGTTTTAACGTCCCTCGGAGAGAAACTTATATCGTTTAATCGCATATATATATATATTTATCAAATTTCAAGGACGATATTAAACTTTCACATTTGGGCTAAGTGTATTATTTCCAATCCACTCATGATAAATCAATACAGTTTATAATTAATGATATCATAATAATTAAGTTCTGATTAGATATTATTTAAGTGATTTAACATTTAACTATTCGCGCATATATATATATACTATATATACCTACTCGTACATATATATTTATATTACGATTTGTTTATTATTTTATAGCAACAATAAGTACTTTTTAGTTTTTATATAGGTACTTCAAACTATATTATAAATTATTCATTTTTCCAATATATTACGTCAAAATCGTAATTCTGGTTTTTTCTCTTTATTTTAAATGTTTTCAATAATTTAAAACGACCACATCACATAAAACATTATATTTACGATTTATTTATAATACAGGTACAATAATAATTGTTTACTTTTGTAGGTGATGTATCTGGTGAAATAAAACTAAGACGAACGTACTGAAAATTTAATTACACTCGGATGACGATTTCAAGGAAATCGCGTGGCTTCATGATGATGCATAATACATAATATAGGTACATGTTTGTATCAAGATACTACAAAATATTCAATATAAATACAATCGTAACAAACGGCATTCAATTATTTTAACTTTATATATAGGTAGAGTTTATTAAAATTTACTACACAAATTATTACACTTTACAGCTTATACACATAAACCTGATTAAAATATAAAAAGGATTAATATGTATTATATAATCTGCAGCATACCTACACCGTTTATAATAAACGCGAGTCGTATACTTATATATTTTCTGGTTAATCGTATAAATTATTATAAAAGGTGTTTTTTGCTTTGTCCAATAATGAATTACAATTTACATCACTACTTCATAGTATAATTATTAAGAGTATAACATGCTAACGTTTTAATACATATATAGGCGGCATCACTATGGTAGAATTTGATGGAAGTGCAAAAACTACTTGTGGTTGTGATGGGATTTCTTTAAAATATACCTAACAAATATATTACCAATATAACGAAAATATAAAAATACTAACGTTTTTAATTATAATTAAAAATGTCATATATGATTGTTTTCTAAGCATAACCAATTATTATAAAATCATAATATCATAACTTATATCAATGCGATTAAATAAATCTGCTAATTTAGGCAAGAATAATAATAATAAACAATTTTATAACACTTTATTTCATACGTCTTGTTATTTTGTCTTTGTTGGAAATTCGAAATGCATTTATCATACATTTTATATTTTGTAATGCTCTAAAATACACTATTCAGAAGTTTGCTATATGTATTAGCAATACATATTATAAGATTTACTTAGATATTCTTGTCTGTGGCGGCAAAATGATACTTCTGCCCCCTCAAAATAATTATCGTGGGTGCAACTAACCTAACCCTCATGCCCGCCCCAAATACTGCCACTGGTTTTTTATAATTTAAACATGAACTGTCATTTTTATGTATAACAATTTTCACAAATAGAATGTTTAATGTATTTTTAATTATATATGTAAAATAATAATTATATATTATATCTATGTATTTTAGATAATATTTTAATTTTTGATGTTTATTTCATTGTATTCATAAAAATGATTTACTTATCGATATGATTAATATGTAATATAATTATTCAAATGAAGCAAATATTTGTGAATAACCTATAAATAATAATTATTATGTATGAAAGCTGAATTTTTTTTTATATTATCACATGCATTTGCCATTTGTACAATAATTTAATTATAATATTTATACCTAGGTATATATTAATAGTAATAATAATAATAACAAAATAATATAGCGAGACATTTTGAACGATATAATTATCTAAATGTATACCTACTAATATATATAAAGATAAATTTACTCCTATAAGCATCATTGCATTAAACCCTAACTCTAGGGTAGGGTTGCATAAAAAAATTGAAAATACATTTCGCCTATTTTGTTGAAATATTTATACTTATTTTAGATTTTGAACGAATCGAAAAATGTATTGATTTTACAATGGTGTGTCTTTTTTTCATGCCTGTATTTACTTTTTTTACCCCAAATAATGCTTCGTTTTTTTAAAATATTGTTATATTACATATAGGTTTAACAGAATATCTAAATTGATAGTGTACATAAATAATTATTAATTTTTTTACCTATTTATTTAATATATTAAATTATGTAATTACTTATATAATGTAACTAAGACAGTTAATTCCCTTTTTTACTAATATGATAAAAGACGTAATTTATATTTCTGTGTGAATGGACATTGTTTTAAATTTTCTACGGCTATATCAAAATATTTTAATGTTAGGTCATATAGATTATATTATTTTGAAATTTTTATCATTTCCTATTTGATAATTCCAATCCGACGTGGTTTTTCGCAAAAAATCGAGGGATACTTTCGATTTGCAGAGCGAACCCACTCGATCTATACCTATAGTCTATCGTAATATATTACGAGTAAATATTATCCAATATAATAATTTCATTTCATCATCAATATTATAAAATAATAATATAACTGAAATAAATATTTAAAATATGATAATTTCGATATTAATAATTAGTAGTACTTTTATCATTTGTTAAAATGTTATCGTCGTCCGAACGCCCGCCTGCGGCTCATTTTTTGTGATTTCGGTTTCCAGCGCCATCGTCATATAGCAGAATATAGATAATACATAATAATGGTCATTGTACTCATTATGATTTTACAACTTCCTTTGTTTCACTTTCATTTTTGTTTTATTGCTACGATAAAATTAATTAAAAAAAAAAAAAAAAAAAAAAAAAAAAAAAAATGTTATTTTTATGTGTGTGTATATTGTTTATATGCCACTGCAGCTGTAGGTACAACTGTAGGTACATGTCTATTGTCTAGTGTTTAGTTGTACTTACAATTAATGGCGAACCTAATTGAGAAGTCATAATATATCGGATAACACAGATTAATTTACATAATTTTATCGATTGCGCGATTCAAAACGATATTCCATTCTACGATACATCTATTACAAATATAAAGCGTTGGCGACTTTAAGGCTGCAAGAAAATTTGATATTATTACATATCCTATCGTAAATAATTATATAAATTATAATAAAGACAATAAAATAATTAATATAAATATGATATATAATGCACATGTAAATCATGCAATCTTATTTCTTATATATATATACATCATGTACTCGTATGCTCGCGTACAGTCGTACTTTACCTATAGTAATTTATACAGGCATATTGTTTTCATTGGGATGTTTATAAACAATGTGTGTAAAACAATATAATAAAATACACGTATAAAATATTACAGTCATAATATGTTATTATAATTATACGGTAGTCCCAAAAAGGATATTTTATATTATATACACATTTATAACTCATAATCAGGGTTCGAGACTTAATAAGTATTTTGCTTATTATTATGTTTTTAACTTATAACGTTTAATCTGTAGTTCTATACCTATTATAGCAGTATATGCTAGAGAAAGTATGACACGTTGCAACGATTTTAGATAATATTGCCAATTGCCATTAATCATAGATGCATCGTTATTTTGGTCTTCGTATTTGAAATGTTTACGAATTTTCAAAAATTTCGTGTTGCTCATTTATTATTCTAACTTACCTGTATAACAAAGTAAACTATACTAATCAAAACCTATATAGGTACATTATTTTTTTCTAAGGTTTCTACGCACATTTTTTCCAAATACCTATCTATAAAAACAATTAATATTTTTCATTGTAAAAAAAAAAAAAGAAACATAATACATTAACATTATACGTTTAGATATAACAAAAATTAATTTTCTTTATTTACTATTATTGAAGTGTTCGAAATTTTCATTTTTAAAGTCATCAAGTGACTTTATTTAAAATACGATTTGAAATTGCTTATTTCAATACTTTTCTGTATTAAATTTATAAGTATTATTTTTTAGTCACTTTTTTGATGATTTTAACTACTGTATATTGTATATAAGTCAAGAACTCTGAATGTCTCTGATTATAATTGTGATGAATATATTGTTAGCGACAAACGAGACAAAGTATTTTAAACGTACATTTATATTATATTTAAATAGGTACTTATATATAAAAAATTATAAAATGTATAAATGTTAATAAACTTTATTTTAATTTTATTTTATTGCAGTCATAACACTATAATTTATTATATTATCTTGTTGCATATAAAAATTGCATTCTTATACTGTATTGAATAATTTCCCGATTGATCGTCCTGTCTCGTTTCGACGCGCTCAACGTGAGCACGCATGACAGAACTATAATATGCATAATATACTATACATATACAGAGAGTGCAGATTATATAGAGATAGACATTCGATGGTTGCGTTTACGCATTTCACTATTATTGGATAATAATCAAAAGTACATTGTACGTAAATATATTTAAATATGTGTTATATTAATAAAACAATATTATGTAATGGTATAATTTAACAAAAATAATCGTAAATTGCAAAAAATAAATAAATATTATACGAGTATATATTGTAATATTCCTTTTATTTCAATGTTAATACTTTCGAATAATGATTTATTTGGTATACGATACGTAAAAAAAAAAAAACTTTAAATATATTATATAATTATTTAATGCTGAATAATGTATTAAATATAATAATAATAAATAATGTTATTTGGAACCGAGTAATATTTAACCATTATAACACTGGGTATAAATAATATATAATATTATATAGTGACCATATCAACCAGACTTCTATTTATATTATATATACCTCTGTTGCTAATTTCAGTTTTCATATTCATTATCGATTCATTATACTATTATAATATTTTAATAGTTTTGCCACATTGTCTATTCCATGGCGTCTTTTATGGCCCATATCCAATATATAATGTCATATACCTGCAGTATTATACCTGTACAGTATAGTTCAGTTTAGTAATTGGTATGCGATTAACATAAATGTTATATCTAAAAATGGTTTCACTTTTAAAAACGGATATACCTATACGTATATGGCGTTAGTCTAATAACAATATTATAATAGTATAATTATACACGTGACGTTTATTCATATCCTTATTCCTGAATCCTGCTGATTGTCCGCAACGGCCGAAAATTGACAGTAAAACAATAACTATAATACTATTATTATTTATTACATATTATTGTATCTGTTATAAATCATTATAAAATGTGAATCTGGCTTGCCTTATCCGCACATATTCCCGATATACCGTTGCATTTGTGGTGCAACTATATTATTATCGTTATTATTATTATTATTATTATTATTATTATTATTATTATTATTATTGTTTGCAATTATTCCGCATATTGTCCATAGGTATGACATAAGGTCACACAGACATACACGCGCAGTTGTCCGTTTTACATTGTTGCATTATAAAATAAGTAAAATATGAAAATCCGGTTACGGGGACTAGTATATATATATATATTACTCGCACGTAAAGTCGTATGACACGCCCAAACTATAACCTTGATCCTTTGCTGCAGCAGCCAGCAACATACAGGTCAACTTTTCTAAATGTGGATTGCTGGGCGGATTTTTAAGTGAAATAATTAATACATTTTTTTTTTTCACCACGATAATAATAAGAGCTAACGTAACCGCAAACATAATAATATTATAATGCATACATATACAGGTAGGTATATAAATATATTATATATGAATATAAAATGAATCAAAACACTGATTTTCCAATTAAAACGACAATAATTACTATTATTAATTATTGTAATTACTAATTTATTACGTAAACGTTGTTTTCATATACTCGCTTTATTGTAATTCATAATATAATTTTTATAATTATTTTCGAATAGTGTCCTCATATCGATGATTCGTTTCTATTTTTTACAATTTATATAATAATATGATTACTTATAATATTATATATAAATGCATATATTATGCATTTATGCTGCATATAAAAAGTATTTAAAATAATAATAATAATGATGATAATAACGAGTTTCGAGTCTTTTAAGATTCAATGAATGTATAATGTTAATATTATTATAATGGCATTTTATGCACAATCGGCATGTCTGCGCGAACGAGTATAATATGCAGTAAACAATTTCAATATTTTGATGATAAAAAAAAAAAAAAATCGATTATATTATACATTTAATTATAATAAAATATATATAATCATTACATACATATTATTATGTATAATTAATATACAATTTGTTTTTCTATATTATTATATAATAATTTTACTTGGTATTTCGTGATATGTAATTTCTTTTTAGACGAATTTTTAAAGTCAATCTATTTAATCGCTGTTATTTAATTAACAATTTGTTATTATTTTGTTTTTCTCCTATCGTATTACATTTTTTTTTTTTTATAAGATATTAACCAAATGGATAAATAAAATATAGATTCTTCATTCTTGTGACCATGTCACGTAGAAATATGATAATATTATAATTTTACAGACAGAATGTTATCTCCTGATTAACACCGCAGTTCAATCGTATATATCACAATAATTGTATAGAATATAATTAAGTATAAATATTAGGTTGATTGATTAATTACAACAAAATATAATATATAATAATATTATGTCACTATGTTAGATTTTTATTTATTAGGTAGGTGATGTAGAATCAATATTATTCGAATGCGACATATTATATTATTAGTTGATAAATAATATTAAAAATAACTTTACGCGTAAGGTGGTGTGTGTGTGCACTCGTACTTAAACCAATATTTTGTTTATCATTCATCAAATGTTGTGTTAAGAATAATTAAAATTTTTTATAACGCACCGCTGCAGATATGTCGTTTATTCAATTTTTAGATTTTGGCAAACGTACAAAATACGTTTTGTTACGTGTACATCGCATGTAACATATTATAATAATATTATAATACCTATACTTGTATATAAGCACATTATAAAGGATTAGAGAGAATTTTTTAAGTATATTATTTATAGACGTTTATAATACGTATATATAATTATATCTAATATTTACAATTATGGCAGATATATAGATATAACTATTTTAATATATGAATATTAAAGTAAAATATGACACACGAATGAAATAAGTTGTTTGTAGTACAATATTATCATCGGACATAAACAAATTAAAGAATATACTATAAATAAACTAATACAATTATCTATTCTATCGAATGTTGGTTGAAACGGTTTATATAGTATTAACAGTTTAACACGTGCTCTCTAATGCATTTTGAACAATCACGTTTTAATTGTATACAATGTATATATGCAATTTTAAATTAAATAGTATAGAAATTTATATCATATCACAGCTACTCGTTGTATGATAATACAAATATATCGCAACAAGAATGTCAATACATTATTCGTCTTATATTTTGTATCGATAGCAAATTTATACCAAGATAAAATTATAGTAATAAACAATATATTATAATAATGTTTTTAACCTGCAGGTATAAAAATGTCGATGATAATAAAGTTTAAATTGCATATAATATATAATAACATAATATGTTTATAATATTATCGTAATTTCAGTTTACAATAATATTCTCAGAATAATTTTTTTTCTTATAGGTATATTATGAAAAAAAAAAAAATAATAATTACGAGACCACCGCAGTCCGATAACGCCAAACTTTTATATAAGTATAACTATAAATAAGCATAATTATCTCGTACGTGAACTGAAGCAATAACTTTATTTTTATATATATATATATATAATAATTAATAATTATTTACTGTTATGTAATTCGTTAATTGTAATAAATATTAGACTTCGATCATTAGGAAATATTATTAAAATAATAAAATGAAATAAGTGAGAACATTTTCAATATTTATATGTAATTTATAGTATAATATTCTGAGTGGATATGGGTGATAAACTGATAACGATGATATTAGTATCAATGCTTTGAAATATATCGTTTATTTAAAGCGACAGTTTAGTTCCATTTGTAAGCTATATACAATAATATATTTGTAGGCTTAGGCTAGAATATCGAATAATATTATTATCGTGCAATAAATAATTAAATATATTTTATTAATTATTAATAGATACGTATGCATGTATATATTTTTAAACAGCAATAAAATATGTTTTAAAACAGAATTTAATTCATTGAATTATATTGTAAACTCAGCGACACACTAGATCATTTTGACGTAATCTTCAAGTTCAAATATTCTAGTTGGTATTTACGATTTACCAATTCACCATATCTACTTGGTGTTCAAATATTTTATAAGATTATCGCAACATATACATTTAATATATATAAACACAAAAAATCCAGAGAGGCGAATTTTTTATCCCTTGAATTCCCCTCACTTCCCCAAAGGACGCCCACGGATAGTCTTTACTTTTTTTTCTTAAATATATGTACAGGGGTACTTTAATACGAAAAGGCATTTTTCATTTATTAAACTTATACATCAACACATTCATCAACATTGGTCGATTTATCCATCGAGTTTGAACGATCCAAAAATATTTTGTACATTATAGAGCATTACAAGCGTCATGAAACCGGCGCGACACACTCGAGCATTTTGGAGTAATGTAACGTTGCAACGTAACTGCAGTAATTCTTAAGTGCTTAGTGCAGGAGTGGCCAAACAGTCGATCATTGACGAAGTCTTGTTATAATATCTATTTTTATGCGTTTACTATAGATAAGTCACAAGTAATTTCCGATAATGTTAATATTTATAATATGAATACTCAAAAATATTATTTGTATGAAATTCGATCTTTAAAAGAAAAATATTATATATTCTTATATGGTACCTATATCATTATTCATTATCAAAAAAGGTTTGGCCTCTCTACTCCTGCTCTATAGTATGTGTACATATAGTGTAACAAAACATATAATTTGTTGTGTGGCCATTCTGAACTCGATGAATAAATTTGACGAACTTCGAATGGGATCGATGTTTGGAATTCTATAATATAGTTTGTCCGTCAACTATACGAGTATGTATGTTCTGAATAACTATGTAACAAATATTATACCTGGATAATAATTAATTAACTGATCGAAGATCGATCAAGGGCAAGCAGAATATTTTATCAAATATGCGTATACAATAACATCTTGACAGAATGGAACACTAAAGGCAGATGGCCGAACAAGAATATTTGCACGAGTGTATCGCCGGCTTTAAACATATGCACAATATAAATAAATAAATAATTATTATTTAAATAAGCATAAACAATATTATTGATTATAAATTTATAATAAAATATTGTCTAAGAAACCATGTCTAAAAAAAAATTGCAATAAAAAAAACCAATATCGAGATGTTATAAAAAATAATACTTAAATATAATTTATATTATTCGTATCAATAACCTAGATCACAAAATTAATAAATTTTATTATACAAAATTTTTATTTCATATATAGGTACGTATTTCGCGTACATTACAATGTTGTTATCCTCAACGTTCTCCAATGTTATTATAATAACTTAAAATATTAATTTTCCTAGTATTTATGCACAAATATGCATTATAATATATATTATTATAAACCTACTATAAAAGTTAACCAGTATTTTGTTTTTACATTTACATTAATATTGGAAAACAAAACTATTAAGTAGGTATATGTTTAAAATAATTATATATAGATTTATTAATAAATAAACAAATATTATTAAAAAAAAAAAACTATTTACAATTCACATTTTTGAAAGTATTTAAATATAAAATGTATATACAAGTATATACATAAAAAATATTATATTAGGTACTTTGTAATAAAAATAAATTAATAAACATTCCTTACGGCGCATAAAATAGTAATAATACAATAATAACAAATAATAAAAATAATAGGTAGGTACTTGTATGCATTATTCTTTGATTTTCAATTAAACTAAAACTATCAACTTTGGAACAGGTATAAAAACATTGAGGCTTAAGAATTTTCTAATTTTTTGGTAATACAGTATGTTAAGTAATATGTGAATGTACTTCAGTAAAAATATTCAGACCTTAAAACCCGAAATTGCCAATTTTATCAAATATTATATAGATAAAAATGAGAATTTTAGAAAATATTCAAAGTTCTATATTTTGTAAAAAAGTAACAGTTCCAAAATTTTATCACGTAAAGAAAATACTTATACATAAACATTCAGTAAAATTGACAAGTCTCTAAATTCAAAATTACATGAGTTATTGTGAAATATTGAAATCGATTTCGTCAAAATTTTAGCTTTTGTGAAAAACGCCGCGTACTTTCATCATTTTTCGTCAGTTTTCCATAAGCCCATTTTTAAGAAATTCAAAAAATGTCTGAAAACAATTACGTACACTTTTACAACCAGAAACATATGCTGTCCATGCAAATCGTAACAAATTGTATTTCATATATAAACTTATGTGCATCGAAATATGGGCACTTATTATGTCATAGGTGATGTATACAGCAATAACGATGAATATCTAATAAACAAGTCAGTAGCAGACGAGTTTACTCTAACTTTGATGAATATTATATTATTAAATAAATTACGATAATTTAATATAATTATTGAACTTAAAGACTTGAAAATTTTAAGTTATACAATTTTGAAACTCTTATGATGATATCTATAACTTTGAACGTTAATAATACCTATATTATCTGGCTAAACTTCGTTCAGAATTGTTTTTTTTCTAATGCGATTATATTATTACATTCAAATTTCAATTAAAATTCAGCACTATTGTACACTCTTACATCCGTATGTGGCATGCATACGTGTATCAGCTCGTCTTTTTAATTTTTTTTTTTTTTTTTTTTTTTTGAATAATGAAATTGAATCGGAAACGCCATGATTAATTAAATTGTTACAATCGAATCAATATCGTTATTTTATAGTTGCCTAACCCAATTGAAAGGAATATAATAATATATTTAAATACGTATAATAAATATAAAATACGAGTATAATGGTACATCTTGTCAATAATGACATAATTATTATAATCATCATAATATGGGCGCGGTTATAATAATATTTTATATAAAGAGTTTATAATTTATAATGTGGATACTTACAAAGTTACAATTTACAAATATAAAATGTTAACATTGATCGTATTAACAAGACTCATAACGACATCTATACTTACCTAGTTTTTTAATATATTTTTAAATTATAATTTGTTTAAATGATTGTTTAATTGTTAAAAATTTTAAACTGTATACCTTAATGGATAATTTCTATACAAATAATTTTTTACTATTTAATTTTATAAACTATAATAATTTATTAAACAACACATTACTACTGTATAATGTGACATTAATTAATAAAATAATAATTAATAATTATATATTATTATTTAATATAGGTACTTATTAATTATTACTTATAATTATTAATAACCTAGTATTTATGAATTTTTATATATTAAAATATAAATATGTTTTAACAAATACGCTATCCAACCCATATATATATATAAAAATAATGACAAATTCAAAATGAATGATTTTTTTTTATTGACTGCACAATAGTACACGTAGAATAATATATTATATAATATACAAATACAAATGAGAGATTAGTTTTTGAAAATGTAAATGATTCATTTTTTAAATTAATTAAAAAAACCCCCTTGTTTACATTTACGCATAACTAATTTTAAAAATAATCTTTACACGCGTTGAACTAATAATACATAAACTACCTATATATAAACCAACGAGAGATTAATAATTAACTATATAACACGGATAAACTTACGTAAAGTATAACAAATCGTGTTTGTATAATTGTATATATATATATATATATTTATACATATACATATATAAAATAAAACAATAATGAATTATTTACATTTTTATATTTTTATAAAAAACGGTTTAATTCACAGTTTATGTAATTAGTATAATTATTACCTAATTATTATGTGTGTGTAATGTACAATAAAATGCACGCATATAATACAAACGCCAACGCGTGCATTGTTACATTGGCACACATATAAATTGTATACTATACTAAAACAAACTTCCGTCAAGCATTCAATCTCAGTCATTCAGTATAAGTATATATATACACATATAGCAGGCACAAATCTAATAATAACTAATAATTTTATTTATGTACCTACGTTATATACGAAGATACACACCATTTTATAGCTGCAGCGTATATCTAAGCCAGATCCTGAGATCCAGCAAATTTAACTATATAATACAACACATCACCATTATAAAAACGATACCATTGCTGAGTATTTTAATTAATAATAATAATTAATAGTTGATGTTTATTTTAAGTAGGTAACAAAATGCATAAAAATTATAAAATATTATTATAAATTATAATACCATATTTCATATTATTATAAATTGCAGCAAAGTGAAATGTAATAATAATGTAAAGGTTCAACTTGTATTGTTACTGTATAATAATATGCCTAATGAATTTAAAAATTCTTATATATACGATATTAGTTCTTCTATCAATGTAAATTTATTAACCATCCTCTTATCGCTTTGCCCATGAACCGTGCGTTGTTACTTATTATGCATATGATTAAGAAATTGAATACCTATATAAATTTTTAATTTTATAAGATCGAATAATAATAATAATAATAATAATAATAATAATAATAATAATAGTATGTTATTATTAATAATTATTCATTAATAATATACTTATTATTGAATATTAATTATTAATGAACCCACACACGAAACGATTTGTTAACACAGATTTACTCTACTATGCTAACATGTCATCTTGACATCGTGTTTACGTATTTTTCTATGTGTTCGTCGACGTTTGCGTTTCATCAACTGCGATAACTGCGATCAGCGAATATGTTGACGTCAATTTTATGTCTGCATATTATGCTCAGTGTGGCATCCATGAGAGAGGCTTTGTGGATTGTGGTTAATCCGTCCCCCAAACAAATTTTTGATTTCTTTCTTTCTTTAATAGTATAATATTACTTTTAGCCTTTCAGATGTTTTTCTTTATAGTCGACATGTGATTATTACAGTAAATGATAATATGAGAAAATTATTTTTTGATATTTTAACTATTTCAATATTATACATTTGTACACTGTTACTTTTTTATAATTTTATTTGAATTTTATATAACTTAGAAACTTAACATTTTTGAAACATCGTTACCAACAAAATTATTTAAACAAAAATCCTGATTATAATATTATTATAAGTTACCTAGTTAATTGTATTTTGAAATTCAAAATATAGACTACGGTCTTTCAAAAAAAAGCAAAAAACAAAAATCAAAATTATAAAAATATAAATAATATAATATTGTTAGAACAAGAATTTTCTAACAATATAATAATAATTATTAATTATAATAAGAATACGAACCGTGAAATTATAATATAATTTTTACTAAAATTCTAAAAATAATAATAAATATATTTGTAGATACGTCATGTTAAATTACTACAATAATTATTGATGTCCAATTATACGTATTTAATAATATAGCTATTAGCTACTCGTATATATATATATATTATATAGATATTATTATTATTGTTGTTATTATTATTTAGTATAGTTACTCCCTAAAGAAATAAGGGATGCTTTTTATTTGATCGCAATAAATATATTTTTAGAAATAATTAAATAATTATATTTTTATAAAATAGTATATAATAAAATATTCAAAGTCCAATTAATATTATTTAAATTTATTATAATTTATTTTTAATGTAATAAAAATATACACTATATATTATTACACATATATTACTACATATACCATACAGCCTATAATTCAAAATAAAATATTTGTGTTAATCGCATTCGTTTATATATTTATTTGATTATATATTATTATTGATTATTATGTAATGTAAACAACACGATAATAAAAATTAATGGGCTATTTTAAAATTTTTGTAGGTATTCGTTCTGTATACTTTCATATTTTTTTTTTTTTTTTTTAAAAATACATTTAAAATTTAATTAATTAACATGACTATAATAAATATACGTGAATAATGAATACATAATAAATTCATATTTCATGGATTCTTCTTTTATAATAATATTATATTTATGCAAAACTCGTGTTATATAACTTAAAAAGTTAAAATCAATTTTAAATTCTAATATAGTAAATGTTAGAGCTTAGAGCGTATAATTAAAATTATAAATGTCAGAACAATATTAATTGTGACGTTATTGAATATATATCATACACGGATTTTCGTAATTTCGTGTGCGTCCTGTAACAGTGTAATAATTACATAATAATTGTGTGTTTTTATTATTTGTTTTATACACCGTAACGTTCGTTTACGAATATTGTTCATATATATCATAAATCATATTGTTATTATTTGCGATTAAATCACTAGCCACTAGCGACATTTTTTTTTTTTTTTTTTTTTTTTTTTAATAATCTTGTTTTTGATTTTTTCTTTTTTGGCTTGCAAACGTATTATCCACATGGTCCGCCCCCTTTGGCCTTTTAAACGTCTATGTATCCCACGTCACCACCTGCCGTGGGAATACCACGTGGGTCGGATATTAACGATATTATAATATCATATTCATATTATTATGTTATTTAATATTATTATCTCTATAGAAATAAACGGATACACTGGTGCGAAGAACTATAGATAAGGATAAAAATCGTCGTTTTGCGTTCGACCAACACAGCGTGTAGGCGGGCGCACACATTATTATACATTTATACGCGCGTATTATGTATCGTTGAGTGGGCCAGGTGGTAATAGCAGATACAATTTGATATCGTGCATTGTACTATTTTACTTATTATGCGACTTACATAATAAAATAATATAATATAATATATACATAAGTAAGTGGGAACCTAACCATAGTATTACAGTAACCGACTTAACCTATAATAATAATATTAACAACCGCTGGGTTACTGGTTAGTCCCCAATATATCGTAAGTATTTCACCTACTAAAATCCCCGGTGAATCGTACGCATTTATTATATTTTATATATAGTTTGTATGGAGTTCTGTATTCGTATATATAGACGCAAAAGTTGTTATAATAAATTAATTTAAAAAAACTATTTTTTTTTTTTTCATATTTTGTTCGTTACCGCACATTACCACACACCTACACGTATACAGGGTTCGTAAAATTGTCTACATTCGGCGTTCGTGAGTCTTCCAATTTTTTTAAGGTGTAGGTGTAATATGTGATCTACCGTATTATGATAAATTTAATCGATCTATACAATTAACATTATATTTACATATTATATGTATTAAGTATTTACGGACGAATATATATATTTACCAAATATATTTGATATATAATCAGACCAGGATTTAAAGCTTAAGGGGTCTAGAGCAAAAGATATTTTAGGGCCCCTTAGGGTAGTTCATACAATATGAATTGCGCGCGTACTTAAATTTATCGTGTAGCTATTGGTATAATAATAAACGAGTATATTTCTAGTTTTTATTATAGATAATTATTTATCGATTTGTTTAAGCGTTTAATACGCCATAATTCATATAACCGTAAAAAATATATTTTATTCGTATTAAAAATAAAATAATTATTTAATTCAATGTCATTATTTTGAATTATTATTGTATCTATATACGTCAATTTACGCATCGTGTAAAATATAATTGATAAATAATGCAATTACGAGTAGGTACGATTTATATGTACAATTAAAATTTGCCAAAACAACATTTTTATAATCAATTTTTTTCTTCTTGAATGTAGATAATATAGTTAACATAGATAATATCGTTAATCGTTATGTGGCCCAAAAGTAAATTACCTAAGATAAAAAAAATAACGATTAAAAATTAAGATTATGCCGATTATGATTATATGGACACGTTTATTATTTGCTTGCACGTATTTAGATAAACGGATTTCCTGTACACATCACAAGTATACACCGTTCACATATCACATGGCATATACGATTGGGGCGCCATGAGAAAAATTCAGTTCCAAAATAAGGGCGCCGTAAGATGAAAAAGTTTAGGAACTGCTGCCATAGACAATGTAAATAATCATAAATTTAAAATGTCTACTCGCATTTTCCAATATATAACTAACTACCCGCGCACATACGTCGAATACGCAACACAGGTACACGGATCGTGTGCAAAATGTGCTAAATCATTTCTAGCGTACCGCCGCTAACATAATAATATAATTATTAGTTACCTATTAGTTTATTACCATATTAAAATAACTTATAAAATATTCGTCATGTAGTCTCATCTACTCGTGTATTCGTGGTGTGATGTGCGCACGCACTTATAAAATTTTGTTGATGTTATGAAATGTCAAGGTCACCGTGAGTATAATTATTATTATTATTTTTTTTTTTAAATCGCTGGCGTTTTTTACTATTCTTTATTTTTTCGATTTATTTTTTTATTTTTTCTCATTTCACCGAGGTAAATCCCCAGACAAGGTCACCGTGGACGACCTTCTAGAGGTCTGAATCCGTCGGCCAAAACGGTTAAAACGCGTTACACATTTTTATATAATAGTTACACGCGTACGTTTTATTTATTTTTATTCTTGTGTCTTTTAAAATATTGCATATTGCCGGACGTGATAGCGTCGGTCGAGTGTCGGCAATATAATAATAATACGTTCTGTATACCGCTCTGCTAATCGTGTATAGGTGACCATAACCATGTTACAATATCGTGTATGTGTATAATATACATATAGGTACGATTGCATTTTAGTCACCTATTGAACGTTTTCACCTCGAACCTGATGACGTCGGTAAACCAGCGCGCGATAATAATAAAATACGGTTTCGAAAAAACAATAATAAAAAAGCAAACAATATCGTTCTCGCGCCACACATTATATTATTATGTATTTACATACGTATATACTCGTGTGTTATTATTACGCCTGCGAGTCGTGACGCGTTACTCGTTTAGTGTTAACCGTGTGACAAACGTTATTACGATTATTACTTAAAACTATACCGTTTGACGTTTGTAGTTATAAAATAATAATAATTGACATTTCGCACAATAATAATATTAATAATAAACATAATATTATACTTTGGGTCATAGGCGTAACTAGGTAGGGGATTGGGGGGCTTTAACTAATATTTTCTATAGCCCTCCAAACTAATATAGTGATAAATAATATAATTTGGTAAAGGAAAAATGATAATCATTATTAGACAAAAAATAATTTTATTTCTTATTTTTTAATTTTCTTCGTATATTTATATTTATGTGACTATTTGAATAATAACTACTTACTTAAGAACAATTTAATTTTTAGGCCTCTAGCCCCCCTAACTTAATTTTCTAGTTACGCCTATGCTTTGGGTACAAATGTGTATAATCGACATTGTTGTTGTTGACGCGAAGGTAGCCATCTGGAATACGATAGTTATAAGTTATAACTTGTAACGTCTTAATATTAGGTCATTCATTTTATGCATAATATAATACGGTCTCGTGTGTATTACTTTTACGAATATAATATATTTTTTTTTTCTTTCGAAACGGCCGAGTTTATCGTATTCGCGTGTATCCGAATGGGAAACGACGATCGACTGATAAGGCGATAACACGATACATAATGAATAATTTTGTTTTCGACCAAGTGTACAAAAGTGTTTTCGAAATAATTTAAAGTGTTTACTATGATAACGACGTAACGTTATATTAAATACTGTAATATTGAAAATGTACGTCTGAGTAATGTAATGAATCAATAATGATATTTACATTATTGTATTGTGTTGTCGACGTTTTTTTTTTTTTGTCCGCGAACGCACGTAGACATTCTTAAAATATTATATTATATATTATAAATATTTACGATACGGAAAAGGTGAAAAAAAAAGAAGAAGAAATTTATAAATATATTACAATATTATTCAAGTAATAGCTACGACGCGTATTTTGAAATTAAATTCACATTTATATCTCTCTACACGTCACGAGCCGTCAAAATAATATTTATAACAACGTGATGATTTTTGTCCGTAGAGAGATTAAACTACCCCGAAGGCGGATGGCGCTACGTCGTCGGTTGATTAACGTCCCGTTTGCGTAACGAGTCCAGACCACGTTTTAGTATAATAATAATTTAAAATGATATATTTATAAGTTATAACCGTTGAGAAAACGGATGGAAGAAAACGTGTTTTCAACGTGTCCTCGATAAAACCGCCGCGCCTCGGACTCGTAAGAAAACCAAATAATCGATATTTTTAATTTTCCCTTCGTTTACTGTTCCACATTTAATTCTAATGGTCTACGTATAAACGGTAAAAATGTCCATGCACGTTATTGTTATTATTATTATTATTATTATTATTATTATTATTATTATTATTATTATTATTAT